>JARHVA010005306.1:1122500-1237500 GCA_037957365.1 Torreya grandis | reverse complement strand
TTTCCTCTAAAAAAACATGAAATAATAATCCTGAGGCACGTATCTTACCTTCTCAACATTAAAATAGTCTACGTAGATATCTATGACATTGTTCTCCATTTTGTGGACTTTCCTACCAAATATGGTATGAATTGCAAGATTGAATTTGATCTGATGTAAATTAGAGCAATACTAAAGTCATTCAATTAATTGGTGCATTGGAAAATGTGTTTGTTTTGTAAATCTTGAGACATTAAGTAGAGGTTGTTGTGGAACAAGATTAATGGTGTTTAGGCTGACATGAAACAACAAAACTCTGGATATTTTAACATTTGTTGTAAGTTAGACCTAGATATGTGTGTGTGTGTGTGTGTGTGTGTGTGTGTGTGTGTGTGTGTGTGTGTGTGTGTGTGTGTGTGTGTGTGTGTGTGTGTGTGTGTGTGTGTGTGTGTGTGTGTGTGTGTGTGTGTGTATATATATATAATTGTAGGTAACTGTATATAAATATTATTCTAAAATATGGATTACTCATTTAATAAATATGAATGGGATTTAAGAAGTATGAAAAACTAGTTCCATTATTGTTACATACAAACCTTTAATTTTTTTTATGATAGTGCATTTATCAATACCATTGTTTTAATGATGAGATTTGGCATGCTCAACAAATAATTAATGTTTTATACTTTTTTTAACTATTTCTTTTTTAGAATGCATTAAATTTAATATTATTCATAATTTAAAAAAATTGATAACATAAATATTTATAATAACAAATGAATATAGTTATTAATAATGATATGAGTTATCATAGTAATTAATATTGATTTGAGTTATCATAGTAATTAATAATGATATGAGTTATCATAGTAATTGACTGTTATTTGTTATGATGTTAACATAAGAATATTTTCAAATAATAATCTTGAGAATAGTTTAATATTTATATTAAAAAAAATTATAATTGTTAAAATGATATATATTTTCAAAATTTTGATTGGTTGAATAAATATAAATTATATATTCAAATAATATTATTAATATTGACTTTAGAAAGAAATAATAAATAAAAACAAAAAATATATCCCTGATATTTGTGTTGTAGATACTTTTTTTTTAATGTAATGTACACTATAAATTATGTCATTAGTAAAAAAAATGTCCAAACAAATGCATCAGAAATGTGTAAGAGATTGTGTCATTTTTGTAGCCCACGTTTCATTAGCCAAATTAATTTTTTTATGATATATTTTGTTGTGTTAGAAAAATAAAATATGGGATTTTTTTGGGGTTGATAGGATATTTGAATCTGTATTAGGGGACAAGTTATTATTAGAGCTATGTTATGTAATATGTGTCAATTTATTGAGTTAGCATGTTTATTTTTTTTAATAAAAATCTTGTCATTTTTTTGGGTCAAATAAGAAAAAATTATTGTTGATATAAATAAAGTATTTACACAATGATAAATCTAAAGTATGTCAAAATATTAATTGAATAAAAAATGATTAAGTAATATTGATACACTGAAAAAATTAAAATTAAATTATAATAAGATTAGATGATAACAATATAATAAAAATATTATTGAGATAAACAGAATTAAATATGTGACAAAAACACCTTCATGTGCCATTCCAAAACCAAATACAAAAAAAACCTTTTTGAGATGATATAATAAGATAAACAAAGGGATATAAAGTATACACATAAAAAAAAAAAAAACATACATGCTTGTAAATATTATCTCACAAGAACATGCATAATTAATCCTATCAAATTGATTTGAGTAAGATAGACAAGCTATGATGACATTGACTTGTGTCAGGTTAAAATCTTGAAACTTTTAGGTTATAAGCCTATGAGACAAAAACTTATCATGCTTCCTCTAACATTGAAATATACCCCACCATTACATTCAAAATAATTGTAAAACTTAAAAGCTTAAATAAATTTACCTTTACGGAATGTTAGATGAGGTGCTTAAATGCGTCCCATGACAAGTTAACCATTAAAATAAGCATATAATATTATCCAAGTTAATAAATTTAATTAAATATTAATATATATAATTCCCTAATATTGACATGGGGAATTATATAAATAATTCCATAAAGGTGAACTTTATGGCTAGACTACCTCAGTGACATATAGGTCATTGCTTAGAAATTTCACCTTAGAGAGATTTTACTCACACTAAGGGTAATTGATTTTGCATCCACTGAAGCGTATGGAGTTAAGAGTGAGCATTTTACTGGGATTAGGGGTAGTTGAGTTTATATCCACTCAATTGTATGGAATTAAATAGTGTCCTCACTCTAATGTCTTTTCACCACACTAATAATAGTCCAACATGATTTCCACTTATAATAATTTCACACTGCTGTAGTGCTCACACTAGGTCACATGATTAAACTTAGGTGTGGTCTATTAGAATGTTGCATGTCATTATCACATAACATCATGACTAATCATACATCTAACTTATATTCTAAAGTCCATATTAATAAGTCTCATAACTTCATAGTATATAGCTTAGTGATAATTGTTCTTGTTTGCAGTTACCTTGGACACTACATGTCTTCATTGCGTCACATTGTGACTTGATACATGTTTGTTGGGCCTTTCCTTTATCTTTTCCATGTTTTCACATGATTTCAAATGTTCATACTCTTAAGGGTGAAAATAAAATCCCTCATTAAGTGGGTTTTAGTCCAATGGTGAGGATGATGGTGTAAAAGTTGTTTCTTATCCATCCACCAAATTATAAATCCTAGGAGATACAAAAAGGGGATTATGTTGGGATTTTTCCCTGGGCAAATTTGTTAGAATGCATGCTGTTAAGTCCTTGACAGTATCCCAAAGAAACATTATGTACACCTAATCCATATAAATGTAGAGTTTCAATTAAAAATTGTTTATATTTGTCAAACATTACAAGGCTAAGAGGAAATTACAACACACCACATGTCAAGATATTATAGTTACAAAACATTGAAATCACTCATGATGTAAATATGGTAATTGGTCATTATGAGGATTTGAGTTAGTCATGAATCACCACATTATGATATTGTGGCCTCTAGGCCTTACAAAATTGAGAGCCAACTAAAATAAGATGTGCCCTAACTTATGAATGGCTAAAGTCAATAATGTGTAAATTTTTAGCCAATGCAAACATTGAGTCATTTTACTAAGGTAAAATAAAGGCTAATGGCCTAAGACATTAACTTTATAAATCTCTCCAATTCAAAAATGAAAGAGCTTAGGCAAATAATGATTAATTATAGATTGGAATGATAACTAAAGGATTATATCAAAGAATCATGCTAACTTCTAGATACATGCGATAAGGTAAGGACTATGCCTAAATATTTCAAAACACCTTCTCCCTTTTGTCTAGAATAGTAAATTCCAACATGGGTGATCTATGAAAGTTTTCATGAGTGGTTTATAGAGGTTGATAAAGGCTCTATCTCTTAGTTTAGTTTTTCACAATGCTAAAGAATATTGTTTATGTTATAAGCTAATGTAAGATTTAAAATAAGATTTATATTTTAAGTTAAGGTGAATATTATTTAGGTGTTGAAATGTAATGATGACATAAAACACAATATACAATCAAAATCATAGAATGCTTGAAATTTCATAAAACATAGTTGGGTCATTATCAATTATATAAGATAAATGAAAAATAACATTGGCTATAAAATTCATGCCTTAAGAAACATTGATTATTCATACACAAAATTAAAATTTTCTATAAATACTATTTAAATCTTTAAATGTGAAATCCATTTAGTTACAAAAAAAATCTCTTAGGATGCGTAACACCTAGCTCTAAGATCCTTAAATCTTGGTTCCATATCTTAAAGTATAATATCTTACTTTAGACATAACCCAAACTATTAAAATATCTTATTTGAAATTTTAAATGAATGATCCTTTATTACATAAATAGAAACTATTGACACAAACTCATCATTTAACAACATATTTATTGAATAGATACATGTACAATGTCTTTTGGGTTATTTATCATTTTCACTTAATAACCATCTAAATTCATTTTCTTATATTCATTAAAACTCAATTGGCTCCTCTAAAGAACATTGGGTCTATATCTAAACCAAATAAATTAGCTCCTCTTAAGAACCATGGACCTATGTCTGATCCTTTCATCTTAGCTACCAAAAAAAGGAGAGTGTCTAAAATTATTTTTCAATCTTCCCCTGTTCCTAGCTACCTCCCCCCTTCTCCCTTCCCCTTCCCATAACCTCCCTCCTCACCCTCCTTCCAAAATATTCTCCCTTCTCATTCCCATGTAATCCTCACCCCCACTCCCTCCCACCATTCCCCTACCTCTATCCTAGAGAATAGTAAACTTGTTGACATTATAAATAGTCTACAAATGCTTAGATAGAGTATCCCATCTATTCCTTCTCCTAACCACCCCTACATCCTATATCTTCCCCCATCCCTTCATTCTCCTCCCCTTCTCCCAAATTCAAGTAAATCTCAAAGAATCATAAGTAACTTTCCAAGTTTAGTAACCTCAAAGATGAAATAGACCTACATAAAGCCATCCTTCATTGGTGTGTGAAGGATCAAAAAATACTGAAAGATGAAATTAACAAACTAAGCCTCAATGATGGCATATATTGTACCAAAAATGATCTCATTGAAGTTAGTTCTAAAGTTTACCAAATAAAAGAAAGGCTCCATAATATGGAAAAGTAAAAAGATTCCCTCAATGAGAATCTCAAAAGTTTGATCAACTACAACAAATTCATTGTGTTGAATAGTTTTCAAAGTATGGATGAACTCCCTAGAAAAAGGAAAAGATGAAAATATTTTATCTCATTCTAAGGATGCCAAATTGAAGGGCATTGCTATAAACAAGCTTGATCTTACTCCTAATAAGATCTCTTCTTTGGAATATTTCACTTAGAAGTGAGCTAAGGACTACAAAGATTGGATGAATACTAAAAATTAATTTTTTTCTTTTCTACTGTTTTTATGTTTCTACTTTATTTCTATATTTATGCTAGACTAGTTTTATTTATGTTTTAGACCTTCTTATTAAATCTCTATGAGGTGTAAGTTCCCCATTTAAAAATCCCACAAACTCTTTTATTTCAGATATATAAGGGGTAGGGTACCCATTTAAAAAACCCACCTTTACCAATACTAAAAACATACATTAAAAAACTATTATGTATGATCCTACACAAAATTATAGCTTTCAGTCCATAATTACCCTCTCTATAAAAATAGAAATCAGACATACATTATCCTTCATTATTAGTAATAAAATAAATTTAAGTTAGAATGTGTACACCATAACACTAAAACTTCTTAATTATTGAATATATTTCAACTCTTAAATTAACAGATACCAAATAAGGAGATTACTTAATTCCATGTTCCACCCAACCACCTTCATGATGAGTCCAGACTATCCATATGAGAGTATTGAAGAATTATCTAATTAATTTGTCTATTACTCATTATGTAACTTACTATTTTAAAAATTTTGATACTAAGACACCTTCTTGTCTCATGCTAATTTTGACATATTTAAATGATTGAGGAAAACAATCATATATAGGTTCAACAGATAATAACAATGACTCAATATAGAATAAACACATAGGGGATTATAACCTAATAAATAAAGCATAATCACATTAACAGAGGTCAACTTCAATAAAAATAATTTAAATCAATGTTCAAATTTAAAATGTATTACAATGAATAAAAGGTCCCTAAACTTACAGCAACTCAGGATATGAGTGATATGACTGTATTTAGAACACAAGAAATAAGAGTTTGGTTACATTTTATTGGATATATCACCCCATAGAAGTCAATATCCTCCCAAAACACAATTCGAGTACTTAACCACCTCTCCCATAATTTAGTGGAGGCCTCTATATTATGTATAAAATAATATTAGTGGGTTTAATGACATAATTGGATGGCAAAACTATTATTATTGTTTTTCAACCCACCCAAATGAAACACAAAAGATGGAAATCAAATAAAATAAATAGAATAAAAATTTCATAAACTAAAAAAAATGACATCTATTTTAAAAATTCATAAATCCATATGGGATGTTTCTAGTAATAAAGATGATATCAAATATCATAAAAAAACATTTCATACATCAAAAATGGAATTCATTAAAACTCAGTCATGAGGCTTAAAAAAATAAAATGTAGGTTTCTCTTGCAGCCAAATTATGAATAAGATTAAGGATAGTCAAAACACTTCTTGGGGCATTACCTTGTTCATAGTGGTATAATGTTATCCTTCTCTTTCAAAATTCCTCTTATATTTTTTCAATATCCTTTTGGTACTAAATCCCCTTTGAATGGTTGTATTTTTATTTTTATATCCTTTCAAAAAGAATCATAAATTTATACGTATATATTCTCACTAAAGATTTACATTTGTATTTAAAGATGTGTGCTTAGTTTTCTTATCTTATTCTTATATATTTGTCCCCTGTCATATTTATTAGTCTACATGCATTGAGCCAAGGATAAAAACAAGAATGAACATTCTTTACTTCTTCACCTATTCATGAATTTTAACTGATGTTTCTTTAGATGTTTCATCTCTTCTAATAATTGGCCTATAGATTTGTGCCTATTTACAAAAAAAATGTATATTTATTATTGGGGTCAAATTCCATTTCATTTTTTGTATTTATAGTCTTTAATACATTTACATCTCATATTTTACATTTTCACATCTTACACAATCTTTTATTTCATTCTTCTTTATTTATGACCATGTTTTCATATACATTAAAATGTAACATGCCAATTTGTATTATATTACAATTTACCAACTATCTAAGAGATCAAGGTGTTGTGTGTTTTGTTGTATGAAAGGTGGATGCGTAATTTTGGAGTTCATGTTATGTTATATTGACTCAAATACCACTGTAATAAATTGACTACAAACCCACACCAAACCCATCTCAACATTAGTATAATTCTATATTTCTTTTCCTATCATCTACACATAAAACTAGAACCATGATAGTACATCTATGGTATAACAAGGTGAATCCATTTTTCTGTATAATCAATGAAATAAATTAATAAGATCATAATCCATCATGACATATTCATTTTAAATAAAACAATATATATGTCAAATCATCATGTCTAAGGAAAATATAATATGTCATAAATCAATAAATAACTCATACAAAATTATGATCTTACAATCACCTAAATACATATGTATCTAAAAAAAATTCTCGACATATAATAATTCATGGCTCAATACTTAGAGTTTATTTAATTAAAATATAATAAAATTCACAAGTTGATAATATAATACTAAACATGAGGGTGACTTCCATAATCACAAAATGGGGGTTTGAGGATAGGGTATTACATACTCTCCCCATTCAATAAATTATATACTAAAATTTATGAAAAAATATGAGGATAAAGATGTTGCATTTCAAAAGCTTATTCCCAACTAGAAAAACTTGGGTTGTATTGGTCCCACTAGATCTTCAATTGATCAACTTCATAGTATTGAAGCTAAAGTGACTGTCAATAAAAAATTATCATGGGATATAACTTGAATGAAACATCATCCATTTGTACAGAGACCAATCATGCATAGATGATGGGATAGGTACATATTTTATTAACACATAAACATGAAAAACATCATGCATCATAAACATGTTGGGTGGTAAGGAAAATTGATAAGCAACTAGGATAAGTATCTTTAGAACCTTAAATGGTCCTATAAACCATGGTGAATAATTTGGTCTACCACCAATCTAACCTAAATTATTTCATGGTTTCACTTTGAAGAACATCAACTCTCCCACCATAAAACTTCTAGTTTAATCCTATATGAATCTGCATACATCTATCAATCTTGTGCCTTTTTTAGGCATTATTGAATCTTCAAAAACTTTTATTCAATCAATTTTATCATATCATCACCAATAAGAACATGATTCTAAAGCTTATTCTAGATCAATGTATTTATTTAGGTTTGCTGATATAATGTTGCATAGGGAGCCATTGAAATGGACTTGTGGTTGTTATTATTAGATCAAAATTATAATGAGGGTAGATTTTCATCCCATTGATACTTTTGATCAATTAAATATGTTCTAGTCATATCCTATAGGACCTAATTAACCCTCTAAGTTTATCCATCAATTTGAGGATGGTACATTATAATAAAATTAGATTTATATCCAAAGTTTCTTGAAATGTGGTCTAGAAATGGGATTTAAACAATGAATCCATATCACAAATTATTTTATTTGGACACCATTTAATTTCACAATATTATACACATATAATTAGGAAACATTATTTACCTCATAAGTGTTTTCAATTAGTAATAAATGTCCATCTTTAGTCAATTTTTCAATAAATAATAGAATGGATTTGTGTCTTCACTGAGTATGTGGCAACACAATGTATTATACATGGAAACACATCCAATTTCCATGTAGGTATGTCATGAAGATATAAAACTATGGTAAGATATATATTCTAAAATTTCATTTTTTGACATTCTAAGCATCGACTAACTTACTCAGCCACTTCCCTTTCCATTATCACCCAATAATACAGAGTATGCCAACCTACATACATTTTATTTTTTTCAAGATGATCGAAATATAATGGTTTAAAATTTTCAAACAATATTTTATCCTTAACTTCTCCACCATTCAACACATAGATTTATTGTTAATACAATAAAATCCCAACATCTATGGCACAATAATCAACATATTTGGGTTGAAGAATGGGCATGTGCATAGAGTTGGGGGAATATTTTGTTAAAATTTTTACAAATTCATATGTGATATTGTAATAATTTCTACATGTTAGGTTTTCTAAGATAATAATATAATGTGTATGAATTTTAAACATGTTAAAAAGAATACACATTATAATTTTTATGCATTATAGCATGTATACATTATTTTGACAATGCATTAAAAAAAAGATTAAAAACCTCATTTCTCCATTTCACTTCACATTTACCTATAGGCCTAACTTCCAACACTCAAATTGTGCTCATTTTCTCTTTCCAAGAGAAGATAACATATCACAGTTTCTTGACTTTTGAAATTAGGTCAATAAATTGACGATGTCATGGTAGAGTGGAGGTATTAAATTCCTACCAATTAAGATAAAATTTAGTAATTATTTTAGATTTAATTTTTTTTAACTACCTTTTTTTATTAAACCCATTCATGTGGAATAAAAAAACCTATTAACCCTCTAAGCTCTCCTAGCCCTCCTAGCCCTTCTATAATTCCATAAGACACCTTCTATAGTCAGGAGGATTTGGTTGTATATATAGATGAAAAAAATATAAATTGAAGAGATAATTAAGAGAATGAGGGAC
Organism: Torreya grandis; assembly: GCA_037957365.1. Taxonomy (NCBI): domain Eukaryota; kingdom Viridiplantae; phylum Streptophyta; class Pinopsida; order Cupressales; family Taxaceae; genus Torreya; species Torreya grandis. The sequence goes on along the minus strand of JARHVA010005306.1, from coordinate 1,228,104 downwards.
CCCCATTTGACTAATACCCACCATATTTTTTTTGAATATAGATTGGAGTTATTAGTATGCCAAATTGACTCAATAATGATTCAAATGGATAGATGGACATCTTATAGAGAGAGATTTAGGTCTTAATATACTAAAAAATTAATAGTGTGCGGTGTGAACGATAAAAAATAAAAAGGAGACATTTTTTTGTGCATTATTCATTACTTTATCAACCAATGCATAACCTCAATTATAATGCAAATAATATTCAATTCACTGGTTCCAACATAATATTATAATAAATAATGTTTAGGATTGATGGTGGATGCTATTAGATTACCCACCTTGTAACAACCTTGAGGTTTTGTTGTATATCTTGTGGTTCTATATGGACTAGACCTTTAGACTAGAATTATGCTACTTCTTAGGGCCTAGATGTTAGGGTTATGACTGATGAGGTTTTAGCACATAGATTTGGTGTGGAGACATAAAATTCACATGCATAGATATATTATATATTCGACATTTTAAATTATATATATATTTTTATTTAAAAAGATATAATTAATTTATACATAAATTCAATAATATATATGTAATTTTTTATGTTTTAGGAGGATGCAGTCCTATCATTTTCATAGGTAAATAATGGGTTGCCTACTAGTGCATTTGTTATTTTTACTCAACCAATGTGTACATGTATGAATGTTATTTTTCATTAATATTATACATTATGTACATGTATTTATTTATATATAAATCCAACTAATAATCTTATTTAGTTTATGACCATAGTGGATACTCTTCCATCTATATGGGTAGGAATAAACATAGGAATTGTTGTTATTATTCTATTTTCATGTTATTAGATCACTTCCTCATGTTTTTTCTCACTTTCACACTCTTGTGTATGTGTCTTAACTTATCATTGACCCTATTGAGTGTTAGAGTAAAATTGAGCATGGAAATAATATTATGGTTAGTACATGTTTAAATAGTTTTTTGTATCATTTTAAAATTAATTTCTAAACATGGTTGCATATCTAGTATTCATTTTTTTTAATAATATATGTATGTGAACAATTTCAACTATAGGAAATGTATAAGTGTAAAAGGACTCACAATCAGATCCATGATGAATCTAAGACATTTTAGAGATCTCCCTATGTGAGTAAGGCATTTGAGGGAGAGCCTTCTTTGAGGAAGGTAAAGAAAGGGAGTATTTTTTATGAGTAGGATATGTCTTGCATGATTTACTTTTTTGTATGTTTATATGGCATGTAAACCTTTTTACCATTGTATGACTATATGACATTATCTTGAAATTATATTATGTTCTCATTTTGTGTGTGTGTGTGTGTGTGTGTGTGTGTGTGTGTGTGTGTGTGTGTGTGTGTGTGTGTGTGTGTGTGTGTGTGTGTGTGTGTGTGTGTGTGTGTGTGTGTGTGTGTGTGTGTGTGTGTGTGTGTGTGTGTGTGTGTGTGTGTGTGTGTGTGTGTGTGTGTGTGTGTATGCGTGCGTGCGTGCGTGCGTGCGTGTGTGTGTGTGTGTGTGTGTGTGTGTGTGTGTGTGTGTGTGTGTGTGTGTGTGTGTGTGTGTGTGTGTGTGTGTGTGTGTGTGTGTGTGTGTGTGTGTGTGTGTGTGTGTGTGTGTGTGTGTGTGTGTGTGTGTGTTCACATTTTGTAGTGATCATCTTTCTACGTATAATTTAGCCACAAGTTATTATATTGTAAAACTAAATTTTATAATTTTATGTCTATATTTAAATATGATCAGATTTAATATTTACTTCTTATAATTATTGAAACTAAAATACAATCTTTCAATGTGTTGAAATTAAAACTATATGGAAAAAAATAGTATAATGTACATATGCCAAATTTTCTCCTAATTTGAAAATAGATTTATATGCTTTATCAAGTGAGTAAGCATATGATCATTCAAGTTCCTTTATATTATTAAATAGATTGAAACTTTTTAAATAACTCAATTATTTTTTGGAAACTATTCACAATCATAGAATATAAGGTCTTATTTGTATATAATCAAGCATCATTTTGTTATCTATCGCTAATATCTCTAACAAATTATGTAGAAGAAAATTTGTCATGAATATTACTCACTAGGATATGGAAATAATTTACTAAGAACTTCCATTTATTTCATGGACAACTTCTTGTCTATGTAGGGAAATTTTGTAAGTCTATTTTAAGCTTATTCAACCTCTGAAGAATAGAGCATAAACTTTAAAAATATATGAAAAATAGTCTATTTTAGCATAAATGAAAATTTCATGATATTATTGGGTTGGAAGTTTTTACGGTTTATTTCAATATGTTTCCTAATTCAAATGATCAATTAGATGAATTTTTATTATTCTTTCACTGTGTGTGTTTTTGGATTATTTGATTTAGGCATATTTGATTTTGAGATATGTGATAATTGAGTAAGCTTATTTCATTATTTCCAAAAAAAAACATAATATTTCAACATTATCTACATTAGATATAAAACCCAACTCTTTTTACCTTTGGATTTTAAAAAAACACCTTTCTAGTTAAAATAAAAATGGGTTCTAAATTCCACCATATGCCCAAAATATAAAATTATTTTGGTCATCTTCTCCAATATATAATAATAACATTTATAAGATGATTAAATATTCTTCAAATTTAAGGTATGTCATTTTCATTGACATCTCAAAATATTACACTACACCACCATCATTGACTACTATTGTAAGTCAACCCTATCAAAATAATCATTATCCATCTATAATTAGATGTGCTTTAAATTAAAGCAAAGAAATTGTTAATAAACTTAGAATCACAAAATATACATCTCATATAAAAATATGGAAATAAAAACACATTTAAGTATGTATTCAATCTTATTCAATTCCTATATCAAAAAATTTGATGTATGAGTTACACCTAATGATGCCAAGTGACAAATATGTCATGCTTTATACAAAAGATATTTTGAAAATCACTATTGTGGACAATGACATGTATTCACATGACCATGACCTCCAAACCCACTTGGATGCATTTTTTTATAGATACTAAATGATGAACAAAAAATTTACCACCAATTAAAGTGATGGATAGCAATCTCTATACATATAACCATGTTAATCAAATAGGCATCCACTTCGTTTATAAAATCCACTAAATTCACTAATTGTCAACCAAAGGTGCATTAATATTGATAAAATATTGACACTATATATAAAACACTTATTAATTTGTTGAGATTTATCAATAATAGATAGGTAACACACTTTGCATCAAGTAAATTGTGCAAATTGAAAGTTTAGGATATTAAATCACACTTGTAAGGACTAAATAACTAAAATGAATTGAAACATATATGATGGAATCTTCCTCTAAAATATTTAATAACATTCACACATAAACTTGATTATGTAAAAATCAACTTTAACTCACACAATTAGAATTAGAAGGAAATGAATAAACACTATCACACTACCCAATGACTATTTTGACAAGTCAGTATATTCACTTAAAATCCTTACAAGAGGGCCCTGATTAGTTGTGTTTGAGTTCCAATCCTTCCCTTGGATGTACAACACTTTTACTTCACATCATTTATTTGCATTCATAATCATGTATCAATTAAATATTGATAAAACAAATGTTAAAGATCTTACCTAACAAACTTGGATGATATTTAATCACTATTTTTATATCCCCTTTAGCCTATGCCTTGATGCATTAAATATAGAGATAGTAACCCTTATTTTTTAACAAGAAAGAAACCTAAGTAATAAATACAAAATAAATATCAAGAAATTGGTTTTGAAGCATCCTAACTATGAGAATGCTACCAAAAACTAAATGAGAGAAGAAGACATAAGAAAATATGTTATATTGCATGGTTCTAATTTCAAGAGATATAATCCACTAGGGGAAAACCATTTTAAATATATCCAACCATAAGTTTTTTAATTCCCTTACTTTTAAGATCCATTCTTTAACTTCTTCAACTTTTTAGCAATTGCCAAAGTTGTCATTATAACTAATATAGGCTAGGACATTTATATAGTAGTTATTATAGGTTAGTCATGGCATATTATAGGTTGTTATAGGCTAGTCTTTATAGTTTGCATTTCTCCATCTGCTACAAGTTAACATCACCTAGTTGCTATGGCTCAGGTCTATATAGTAACTTTGGTCTAATATTGCCTAGTTTTCTATGGGCTATCACTACTAAGGTTATTATAGGCTAGTCCTATTTACTCAATATCTTGAACACATGATATTATAAATAAACCAATGTAATAAAATAGACCCAAATGTATATAAATCATAGAATAAGCCATTTCATCTATATAAACATAAACAACATATACATCATCTTCATTTAGTGATATTGACAGGAAGAGTATTATAAACATAGGTTTAATATCTAGGAAATTTTGCAGTGGAATGCTCAAGGAGAGATATTAAATACTCAAACTAGATCATTTTTACATCTCATCACACCCCCCAGCTTAATGGGTTGTTTTTCCTCAAGCAACTATCATTTTTTTCATTTCATGAGTACATTAAAATATGAAGTCAAAATGTTTTGATGATATAAACCCATAATTTCAATAAAATCCTTGATAGGCCTCTAGTTTCTTCCATTTATTATCCTATGCCTTCTTATCAACCTATGTTTGCCCTGACTAATCAAGAATGAAATACCAACATGGTGGATTTTGGAAGACAATGGCTAAGTAATTTAACTCCTCCTTTAGATTGTAATTTATATATATATATGGACTTTGTTAACACCAAATTTTAAGTTATATCTAGAGAATGGTTCTTTGCTTATCAACTTAGGGTTTATTTCCTCCCTTTTAGATATACAAGAACTAAAAGCTTATTGTCCAATCTCAGTTAGCAATAGGAGGTGCTAATTTTCAGCTATTATTTTTTCCTTCAAAAACCATGTAGAAAACTCTCTTTTTCATTAGTGAGATCCATTATTACTCTATTCATTTAGGTCAAATGGCTTCCCCTCTAACCATTAGTGCAATTTTATTTTGTTTTGTTGGTATTCTATCAGTCCCTAACTTCTCTTATTTTCATTTATCAAATATGAAGAAAAAGCTCATTACAACATCATGAACATGTATATTTGGGTCCCATTCTACATCATAGGGAACAAAATAGTTATGAATATAAAATTCACATAACCGATTCTAAGATTTAAGAGTACAACTATTGTATATTTCAAACAATGATTTGGGATCTATTACAAAGTGACATAAATCACGATATACCCTCATGAATTGAAACTAGAGCCATTTTTATGCAATAATAATAGAGTAAACCTAAGCATGTGGCCTACAATTTAAAATTTTCTAAATCAATTTTCCCGTATTTCCATTTTTTCCTTTAATATCATGATTTGGGATTCACCTTCTTGACTTTCATTTTAAATTCCTTATTTTCTTCCTTTTGCATGTTATGATGTCTAAACCACTAAAAATGTGCATCCTAGAATCGTTCATCTTCTCTCAAATACATTTCAAGAAAAAAATGCTTGGTCTGGTTTATTTATTTGAGTGGAAGTGGATGCAAAAATATTATAAATAATTCTTGAAATGGTGAGATGTTCTTTTGCTATCAATTGTGTTTTAGGTTGTGTCAAGGTGTGTTACAATATTTTCCATAGGTTATGTTCTAAGATCTTATAATTACTTGTACCAATACATCTAATACATTTCCTTCTTCTAACATCCTAATCCTACCCTTAAGGATTTAAATATCCCTAAGAGCTTGATCTATGGTTTGAAATTATGTTTGATGTGGAATTTCAGGTGTTCCTTGATCTATGTTATCAAATTGTTCATACATATGTTCATCTTCCTACCTATATTTCCTTATATATTCCTTACATGAATATGAATAAGTAACTTAATTTTAATTTTTTTTGTAATCTAAGGATCCAGATCCATGTGATGTTGAGTACTCTTCTTCATTACTACTAGTGGTTGGAGTGTTTTCCTTTGTACTCCTTATTTCTTCCTCAGATGAATCCTCACTTATGTGAACCATAGTTAGGGTTTTTGAAACCAATTTCACAATTATTTTGCCTCTCAACTAGTATGATCTTGTTCTATGAACCTACATGGGTTTATCTTTTGCCTTTTTGTAGGTTTAGAAGTTGAGGTTACTTATTCTTTTCTATGCTTTTCTAAACTCTCTTTTCTTTGTGATTCAAATGTAGAGATTGAAGTGATCAATTTACTCTTGGTTGCATCATTGTTTCCTCTATTATAGGTTTGCTTATTGTTCAATATTTGCTTCATTTGTTTCTAATATATCTTCTTCTTTTGTAGATACCTCTTATTTCTCTTTCTCTTCATCTTCATCTCCTTTTATTTCTTAAATTCTTCCTTTGCCTCCTTTTATTCACCTTCTTTTTCTTATCCTTTAGATTCCTCCTCTGTGTCTTCTTTATTTTCTTATTTTGACAGAGATTATAGAAAATATTTACAATATAAATTTGGTCTCATATCTCTCACACACCATTAGACAATCAATTAAATTAGGTAATGGTGAGAGAGGGATTTAGGTTTGTATTTTTGGTATTCTTCTACCATTCTCCTCAAGAAATTCAATATTCAATTTGTCACATTTATCTTTATATCATGCCTCATATGATTAACGAATTTGAAATGAGTTTTATATAACATAGATTTTCCATCTTCAAAATTAAAATATTTAATAATAAATAGAGCAACTTGTGCCCTTACTTGGGGTAAAGAGAGGTGGAGTGTGCCTTATGTATAAGAGTTCAAGTGATCATTTACTTTTTAAGATATATCTCTAGTTATTATTGCATTAGATCTCAATTACCATAGTTTTCTTATTCTTAGGAGGCTAGTTACTTGACTGATTAAGTATTTTGTAACTCTTATCCTTAATCCTTTGATAGTGGCTTCATCATTAATAAAGGTGCTAAAAAATTCTTCAGTAATGTCATCATTATACCTAGTCAATTTATTAAAATATGTCATCCACCTTGTATTTTGAAAATTTTTAGTAATATATTTTTGTTTCATCAATGGTTCAAGGTCTATGGGTTCTATTTCAACAATATATCCTTCCATGGTTGCTCGATACTTTTTTAAAAAAATAACAATAGGGTTTCTTAGTGTTTATTAGAGTAGTGGTGCATTTGTGCTTATTCAATCACCTTTTTTTTTGGATTCCCTTCCCATAGATGTATTTAATGATGTTTTTTGTTGTATGCTTCATATAATGCAATTTATTTTAATGCAATTAAGTGACCCCCTAGCTATCATGTCACTAATCTTTGAGTGAAGGACAAGACAGGTTATACATGTGGAAAAAAGGGGTATATTGAGGTGGTACATTTTTGGTGGTAGATAGTGACTGTGATGGGACCAACTTCTAAAAAACTAAAGGAAATGCCATGGCATATGCCTATAATAATAAAATAACACAAAAAAATTCATGGGGTAAGTGCACAAAGTTGGGGGATAAAAAAGGGCCTACCTATGGACATGATTTTCCTAATATTTTAGAAATATGACCTTCTACACATAATTTGAGATAAATACACTCAAAATTTGAATATGGTATATGAAAATGAATTGTAGAATTTTGAGTCCAATTTATAAAACACTATTTTTTTAAAAAAAATTGTTAAGTATAACTAGGTCAAAAAACTAAAATTTTAAGAGGAATTCCTATTTTTTAAAGAAAATGGAGTAGATAGATGGTCGTGTGGCACACTATTTTTAGCATCATTTAATATATTTTTAAACCCTTTGGTTAATAATTAGATAATATATTCTATTTTTTGACCTATATTATTTTATGTTTTTTAATGAATATTATTTTATTAATTTTACAAGTAAATAAATCCTAAAAACTAACCAAAAAAATGTGTCATTGTCAGTGTAACCTTCCATAACTACCTCAAAAAATGATTTTTTTTAATGTGTGTAGAATTAGGAATAATTTGTGACATTATAATTTATTTTTTACTTAGATCTAAAAAATACATAAACATGAATAATCATGTATATTTATGGCATGTAATGGCCTAAAAATGTATAGATAGAAATCAACATAGTTTGAACCCTTAAAATAGCCCAAAAATTATAAAAATCATATATTTGGAAAGAGAAGAGCATATCCATTTTCATGTTAATATTTTTTTGAATTTTATTATTGAAATCTAGTGTATTTGGCGATGGAAGTTCATATTTGTTGTTTTCTATCAAAATTCTTTGACTCAACTGTAGATTGATAGGTCTAATACTTCGGCTCAAGAATCCAAGACATTTTTTGGCCAAAAGGTTAGGTTTTTTGAAATTAAATTCCAATAATGTGTACACATTATTACGTAAAAACATCAATAACAAGATAATATTTACTTAAAGTTCATATCTACTATAATAAATGTTAAATATAAGGAATAAAATGTAACAATATAAGTATGAACTTACACATATATTTTTACATTTTATTCCTTGTACATTAAATTTGTTTTAGTAAATATAATAAATTATGGTCAGTTTGCATATGATATATTTTATCTCACAACTACACATCTTGTGATGTGGAAGATAGTTTTTCAGAATCTAGTCTAGTTAGTACATAGGCATTTTTAGGTTCTCAGCATTAAACCTATAGATTTTAGGGTATAATTATTTTAATTGATGTCCACTTTTGGTAAACATATAGTCATTTTTTAGGTTTTTATGACTTCTCGATTACTTCCTAGAATTTATAACAGTCTTAGGTTTCCCAAAATTGAATTTTGTAGACCACTCACTTTAAACATGATCAATATTGTTGTGATTAGGGTAGCATAGGTCACATTGATGGCTTACACACGTAAAACAACCACTTTGTGTTAATTTAACTTTTTCATCATCTCTCCCTCATACCTAATCATTTTTGAGTCATATTTCATCAGCCCTAATCACTCTATCCTTATTCTTGATTGTCCCTAATCACTCCCTCATTGACCTTCACTATCCCTAGTCATCTCTAATAAATCCCTTATCATCTGTAATCACTAATTTATCAAAATTCATGATCCTTCATAATATTTAATCACTCCCTCCCCATCCCTCATAGTAATTAATCACTATTTCCTCATCCTTCAACCCTAGTCACCTCTTACTCATCCTTGATCACCCTTAATCACTCCTGCATTGACCTTCACAATCCCTAGTCATATTTAATCATTCCCTTATCATCCCTAATCACTCCTCTATTGACCTTAACCATAATTCATCATCCCTAATCACTCTTTCCTCATCCCTAATCACTTCCTCATTATATCCTCTGTTGATTATTTCATGCCACATATTTAACTCATTATGCTAACATGAGGTTATTGTACTCTAAAGTTTATTACTCACTCAATAAATAGGTTTTATTATTTTTAAGTACTCCACCTTTACATGACACAACAGACATGATATTCTCTCAAGAATTTTATCTTTCTTCTAGGTCTTAACCTTTTTTCCATTCTCTTTACTATAACTTAGTCCCCTTTGAATAATATTTTATTATTGAACACATATTTGAACCCACTTTCAATTATTTACCTTCATATTGATAATCTTGATCAAAACAATGATCCATGTCCATAGCAACTTAACTCTTGTAGATAACATAGAGTTATGTTATATTAGACATTATCCATTAAGTATGTCACCATTTATAGAATATATTTCACTCAAGACTAACTCCTGATGTCCCTAATAAGATTATTGTATATAATTTTACACTATATAAGATAACATATAAGCTTATTCAACTCTTTGTACTTAATTCTCACAAAAATACAATGAAACAAGATTTCTATCCCTCTCACCTAGGTTTGATCTATTGTTTAATGAGTTATGGATCCAAAATCAAATTAAAGGTCATAAAAATAACTTCATGTATTCATTTTCACATTACACATGACAAGGAACAAATTATAAAATCTTATACAACTTTGATCTTCAAGAGAATTTAAAATACTACACCTTTAACCCTATTTTAGGCCTATTAGAGGTCTATTAAAAGAATCATGAATATATTACCTTATAGGGACTTTAAAGTTATGAAACCACATATATAAATTTAAAAACATCCTTACACACCTATCTACAAACTTTCAAAGTTTTTTTATGGTTCAGTAGAAAGATATACGAGCTTCTGTTTACAAAACCCTATTTAAGGGTTTACACAGTCCTCCACAAAACTAGACCTAAACTCTACACCATACGTAAAATACATTTTTATGATCTCTCCTTTACTCTTATATTTTTTAATAGTTTATTTTTTTATGTATTTGAGGCTTATAATATTTTAAATGATTTCTAAATTTGCTCTATTTTTTGTTTCATGCAACTTAAGTCTCTCAACAGCCTATATGACTTATATAAAACATGCTTGTTTTATCCTTCCACTTATGTTGGATGTTTATATATATATATATATATATATATATATATATATATATATATATATATATATATATATATATATATATATATATATATGATTTAAGATATATTATACATAAATATAAAGGTTAAGAGGCATTTAACACATATATATAGACACATAAATCTTTACCATGGAGAGAGTGTGTATCCAAAGCCTCGAGCCAAAATAAATAAGTATGAAAGAGAGAAAAGGATGGGTTGAATTTATATTACTTACATATAGAGATTAGGATTTGGGGATATAATAATACTAATTTTATAGTTTAGAACCCAAATTTAAGTCTATTTATATATGGATAATTGGAGACTAGTTGATCATTCTAATCCCAACCCCATATTTGACTTCTCATTTTCTTTATATGTCACTAAGACTTTATTCATAGTATAACAGATTCCCAAATAGATAGATAGGAAATCACCAATACATTAAAGTGTTTTCTAATATGGTTGTTAGTATAGTATGTTTCCAAATACAACTCTTAGAATATACCCAACCATATCTATATCTAATTTGATCTTTGAAGGCAATGAATGACATATGCCTTAATCTAGGGTATTGAAGAGGGGATACTTAAAGCTATCCCAAGAGATATCAAGGGAATAAGCAATATATATTAAGGTATGGTTTCATTGACAATATCTACCTTTAATTTTCTCTTGTATTAAGGCATTTTTATCAATAGAAGCTTTATTTTAAAGAAATAACTTTGTTATTACCTTACCAACTTACATATGTCCTACTCCATAATATTCAAAGTATGGTAAGGCCCCAATTTTTCCTTTAATGTCAAAACTCCATTCCCAATCTCTATGTGGCCCTCCTTAATACATTATATTAAGGCATATGCCCCTTATTCCCTTTATATATCAAGTTGTGTATATATCATATTGGGAAACACATTCTATCAGCTATCAAACTAGAACACAATCTATTAGATTGGTCTTTACCTATCTATCTATCTACAAATATGATATGCTATGGATATATTATGGATATATGGTCAATTATGGGGTTGAGATTTGAATTATCAACTAGTCTCCCATCAACAATATCTATATAGATATAAATTGGATTCTAAACTCTCAAATTGGGAATATTATATGTCCAAATATGAATAGAGAAATGTAAGAAATATAATTTAAACCAAAACTTTTCTAGATATATTACCTATTTATTCTATTATATGGATTTGGATACATACTGTCTCCATAATTTGGTCATGGATCATTATATATATCTTTGAAACCCACCACAAAAATATATGATATCTTTGAGTTCCTTATTTGAGTGAAAGAGGATGAGTGAAAAAAGAGTTTATTTGGGCCTTATTTAAGTAATTAAAATTTAAAATTGTAAAATAGGTTAATCTAACACAAAAAGGAAGCTACTACAACCACCATCAAGGTATTATATGGATTTATTAAGGATGAGGAGAGATGGGGATGGACTAAGGAGAGGTGATGAGGGAATTATTAGGAATGATGAGGGATTATGAGGGTCAATGAAGGAGTGATTATAATAGATGAGGAAGTGATTAGGGATGATGGGGTATGGTAAGGGTTAATCAGGGAGTTATTAGGCATTATGAGGGATGGGGAAAGAGTGATTAGAGATGATGAGGGGTGATGAAATAATGACTAGGGATGATGAAAAATTGTGAGGGTTAATTAGGGATTAATTAGGGATGATGAGGAAGAGATTATAAATGATGAATAATGGTTAGGGTAAATAAGTAAGTGATTGAGGATGATGAAGGATGAGGAGGGAGTGATTATGAATGATGAGGGATGACAAAGAGGTAAGTAAGGATGATGGAGTAATTAGGGATAATGAGGGATGGTGAGAGTCAATGAAAGAGTTATTAGGGATGATGCAAGACTGAGTACAGATGATGATGGATTGTAAGGGTCAATTAAGGAGTGATTAAGGATAATGAGGGAGTGATTAGAGATTATTAGGGATATTTAGGGTTAATAAGGAAGTAAATAGGGATAATAATAGAGGGATTATAAATAATGAGGGACAATAAGGGAGAATGAGGGAGTGATTATGCACAATGAGGATTGATGATAGAGTTATTAGGGGTAATGAGGAATGTGTAGAAAGTGATTATAAATGAGGGAGGGATGATGAGGAAGTGAAATCAACACAAATTGGTCATTTGATGTGTGAAATTCATCAATGTCACCTATGCTTCCCCAACCCCACCACTTTGGATCAATTTTAAAATGATTACTTTGAAACTTTAATTTTGACAAACTTAGGACTATTAGAAATGCTAGTAAGTAATTTGAAAGGCAAGAAAACATCAAAAATGACTATATGTTTATAAAAAAAGGATATAAATTATAAAATTTATGCCCTAAAATCCCTAGGTTCAATATCGAATCCCTAAAAATATCAAACTATTGACTAGATTAGATTTTGAAAAATTATCTTCAACATTATTAGGCATGTAGCTATGATACCAACTTTATTAGATGTAGAGTGACCCTCATTTCTTATATTTACTAAAATGAATTTAAAGTATAAGGAAAATAAATGTAACAATATAAATTCAAATAACACGTATGCATTATGACTATAACATGTACACATTATGGTCATAATACATATATGTTAAGGGAAATAGCCATAGAATTATCTACCAACTCTATGTGCATACCCTATGATCACATAGTCATGAATTACTAGTCCATAAAAAATATCATAATATAAATAAAATAAAAACATTATATATTACATAAATTATGTTTTAAAGTGGAGTTAGATTTAGTTTAAGAGCCTATTCTTATTTTAAAGTTAAATATAGGATAATGTATAGTCTATTATTTATATGTCAATGCACTCTATATTATTGATATGTTTAATAATTTATTAGAGAATATATGAGACATGTTATATACTCAGTCTAAAATTATACATAATGTAGATATCAAAGTTTGAATATTTCAAATTTTAAATCAAGAACACTCTTCATGTAGCTTTGGAGATCCTCACTGGATATGGAGTCCAATACAAATCATTTTTAAGGTTATTCAGTTGATATTTATATGGATATACTATTTATTCATGATCATGTAGTATAGTAAACCACACTTGTATCAATCAAAAACATGTGTTGTGTTTTTATGTTGGTTTATTTGATGTTTTGATATGTGCATATGTAAGGATATATTTGACAAGTTCTGTAAAATAGAAAAAATAGTCATTACAAACATATTTGATTATCAATATAATTTCATATTCATGTTCCTCTAAAAAATGACAAGTTAAAATAAATATTCATCTTGATCCAAGCTCATATGCAAAAAAATTTATCATTTTAGTGGGCTTTAATCATGTACATTCAAATCTCCAGAGTTCATCATTCCAAATCCTAAATACATCAATCAAAAAAAAAAATTGCCTATGTTTGAGTTTGAGGATGTAAATAATGAATTTTGAGGTTTGGGATGCTAAAGGAGTCATGAAGGCATGTATTGGAACAAGTATTATAGACTTTCTATTTATAAAAAATCTATAAATAGAAATTTCAAAAAATAAACATCACAATACAAAGGTCTATAACTATGGAAACATGAAGGTGAAGTGAGATGGTTAATATCTATTTTTTGTGAAGTTATGAAAATAAATATTTATCAAAATGAATATATATTTATAGTACTACTATGAATATTTCACACCTCAAATTTGTTGAAAATAACCAATTTTGTAATAATGTTATTTGATTTGATAAGTTAGCCTAAGAATACGAATTAATTTTTAAACCATTTTTTTAGGTGTTTAAGGTTAGTAAATAAATTCCAAACTGATTTTTTAATTTGTTAGAATAACAATCTAGGTTTTTAGGTTGTGAGTCTACACTAAGAATCAATTTCAAACTAATTTGTTATGTCTTTACTCTCCAACAATAATTTGTAAAGGAGTTGTATTACAAATACAACCTCCTCATTCATTGTGAAAGTTAACAAACAAACAAAATAGATCATGAATTAAGTATTTTCATTTTGTAATCATTTTTAAAAATAATGAGAAATTTATAAAGTTTTTTCAAAACTAAGATTTGATCCACATCCTATTCCAAGGAAGAGTAAGATCCCACTCAACCAAGAAAGAAATATTTGTGTTTGGTAATTATATGTTTATTTTATATTGTTGTATTTTAATATTTGCAATTTAGTATTTTATGCAATGTATTTTTTTATATGTCTAAACATGCAGGTCTATGTATTAATATGTGTTTCTAACAAGTTAATTTCATCATTTCTATTTCAAACATTTTATTTTATACAATTTAGATTAAAGAGTGTTTGTTTTAAAAGTAATTTATATTTCCACAAGTGTATTTATTTTAAATAATTTTCATTTAGAGGAAAGAGTGTTTGATTTCACAAGTATAAGATCATATTTCAATTCATGTAAGTATATTATATCTTAGGATTAAGTGATCCACAAGAAACCCCCCAAAACATAACTTTTGGTCCTTATCCTTTATATGTTATTGCATATAGTCATCAGACACCATCCCTAGTCTGATATGACATTAATCATAAGTTTATTAAATGAAGGGTTCAATGACACCATTTATTTTTGATGTCATTGTCAAGGACTTTAAGGTGTTAATAAGGTATAAATTATAAGTTGGTATTTGATTACAACAACTTCCCATACAAAAAAAAAAATTAAACATGAGAAAAAAATTGGAAATCTGATGAATCTATAAAATAGTCATAGGTAAGATAGAATTCAACCAACAACAAGAACCTTTGCATGCTCCATTTTCCTAAACCAAGATGAGCGTACTCCAATGAAAAACATATCCACATCCATACTACCTAATTTTATGGAGATGTTAATATAAAATATTGACAATTTCTTATTTGATTTCAAATTACAATGTCAAGCCTATGACTACCAAACAAATAATAAAAAACTGAAAATATTTTCTTTTACATTTAATAAATCAGCCATCCATACTACCTAATAGGTTTACATCCACATTCCATTAATTCATGGGATGAAATGGAAAACATATTTTTAGAAAAATATCAAGACTATTTTAGGGTAAAGGATGAAATCTTATATATAAAACAAAAGGAAGATGAAATTATAGAAGATTATCTATGTGGATTCTTCTTTGTCTATAGATGATGTGGATAGGAGTTTTATGAAGACTTTAATAAGATTATTTTATTAAAAGTATTATATAATTATCATTAAGTGTCATTAAACCTAATGGAAAATGGTGATGCATATAAACTAAGTTTCAATGAGATTATTGAATTGTGTAGGAATTATTTAAGAATAAATATTACAAAGCTAAAAACAATGAAAGGAATGAATCATGTATTCAATCAACAAATAAGGACTCAAAATAGTGGAAGAATTTTTGGTGTTGTTCTTCTATATATCAGCCTTAAGAATTACTCTCGAAAACATCATTGATGCCTTCAAACATCCATCATCTTCTTTAAGTAGCTTAAGTTCCTAATCACCATCATTTGTTATGTACAATCATCACCCATTTGATCAAAATACATGTTCATTTTTCCCTATCCTTCATGTCAAGTTGACAATATTCATGGCATTACCCCAAGTGGTCCTCAAAGTTTAGTATAGAAGCCATATAAACATTCATAACAGTGTTATACTGAGCTTATCTATAATCCATATCAACCTACTTTCCCCTCTAATCAACCTTGTCGAGCCTCACCTCTATCAACTGAGGAACATAAAGTCCTTCCATCTTGGATTTTCTCCTATGTCAATGACCCCAACTATTTTATACCCATATTGTGAATCCACCTTCTTCTACATCCATTTAGTAAGGGAAAGAGGTGACCCAATTTTTGACCATGATGCCCTAATGGAAATTAATTAGGGAGGGTACAAAATAGAAAAGAGAAATGATAGCCAAGAAGGTCCAAGAGCCATTCTTCATAAAAGAAAGATTAGCTATGTAAGAGATGAATCAAATGACTATAGATTATCTCAATGAGATTGGTATACAATAGTTTTAAGACTCTCCCTCTTCCCCTCAAAAATTGCTTGAAGAAGACAACACAAGTGTCTATGATGAAGAGGCCATAATAGTTAGTCCACTTCTTTCAAAAGAGGAGTCAAGTTTTAATCTAACTTCTTAGTATTGCTTTGATATTTTAAAACCTGAAGATGTGGTTGACATTAGGGGATATTTTATTTTGTTCCAAGAGCTTCCATCTGGTATTTCCATATATGGAAATGAGCAAGATATAGAGGTTGATATAGTCAATCAATTAGTTGACCATGTTAGAGAGGTCATAAACAAGCTTGAAGAGGAAAAAGAATAAAAATAAGATCAAGCTGAAGTATGGAAACAACTGTATCAGTAATTCATAGATCAGGTAGAGGTTCTAAACTAGACTATACCTCCTCTATAATACGAAGAGGAAATCTTCCATTAGGTGGAGGGTCTTGACCAATCTTAAGATGAGATATTCTTTGAAGGTGGTACTAATGCCTTAAAAATGAAAGAGAATGATCAAATTCAAAGCCACAGGGAGATGACATGGTGTGGCTTAGGTGGCTTGATAAACTACCATATGATCCTCTCCAAAGAAAATAGAGAGAAGATGTTGTTGAAATTATCATTATCTTAGATGACCAAGAGGAAGCTTCTTTTTGGGATGACTTAGAAATTTTATACCTAAGTCTAGATAGTTAACCAAGCACCAGTTCAAAAAAAGAGTTTGTAGGGGCCCCTATAGTCTAATTTGGAGCTAGCCTTGAAGAAATGGACCAATATGTCTACATTGGAGACATATTTTCCCCTATTCATCCACTTGAGATTATGCCAAAGAAATCAACATCCAAGTGATTCAGATCACATATCATGAGCTTTCAAAGGCAAGGTGTTTTCCATCCTGGTTCATCACAAATAAGCGATGCCAAATCCTTTCCATTTGATCTAGGTGGGAATTACTTGAAAATTGTAGCCTTGTATATAGGTTAAAGTAGGTTTTATGATTTTTATAAGTACTTTATTTCACATTTGTTTATTAGTTTATTTTATTTCTTTCCTGCATTTTGATTTGGTATTTTGATTAATTCCTTGTTATTTCAAGAGAATTCTCTAGAAATAGCTAGCCTTACATCTTCTTCACGATCAGATCAGTTGTAGAGAAGTGACTCCATGACTAATATATCAAGTGAGATAGAATGAACTTGGCTCTCAATCATAGTATACATGCTTCCCTATGAGTCACCGAAGATGTTGGCTATGTTTGGCCCACATACCAAGCATGTACCTAGTTTCTAATGATCCTAATTTAGAGAAAGATGTAGAGTTCCTAATTGATTAAGTGATAAAATGGGTGAATAATATTTGGATGGAATGAGTGGACCAAAGAGACCATGAAGCTCATAATATTTAGAATAAATTTTAGGTTCACTTAAAGTATAATTCATCAATTTCTAAAGACTAGTCTAAAGAAGATCTTTTCCAGACATTTGGGTATAGTGGTAGAAAATCTTAGTCATTTTCATGAGGTTATATCTCAAACGTGTAACAGTCTCAAAAAGAAAAAATCATATGGGTCTATTCATTTTGGATCCTAATTCATATGCACCAAGTTTTAGCTCATGTGTTATAGAAAAAAGAGAGATATGTATGGGAAAAGTTTCTTCCTAACGCAAAATTTTCTAAGTTTCCATACTTAGCCATTTTAGACCAAACCATCATCAAGTCATCATGAAGGATCACATGAATGATTTAAATTCAACATTTTATAGAAGTATATGGAAAACTCAAATGGCTAACAAATCAAAAGGGTTTTTTTTCCAGCTTTAGGTCCATTCTCTAAAAATTTGGTTCCCCCATAATCTTTGAACTTCAAGTTATAAAATTGAAAATTTGGTCAAGAAATGACACATATCAGTGTGAACATCATTTTTAAGACCCATAAAGTGATCATTTAGATACAAAATCCTTGGCGGGATCCTAAAGAATAATGTATGCATGATAAGTGTCAAGCACATGGGATTACAAAGAAAGTCAAATGGTTAGTGAATACCAAGAACCCATGAGAATTCAATCTTAGGGTGGTGTTCCCAAAGATCTATGATCCACATTTAATTAGACATCAAATCCAATGGAGTGAAATAAAGTCAAATGGGTCAATAATATGAGGTGGTTTTGATAGCTAATATCCAAAGAGATGAGCTGGTATGTTTGTTGAAAGTTAATAAATCAAAGTGGACCCAAATAGGAAAGTAGTTCTAAAATAACCCAAACTCGAACTCAATCTGAGTTAGTGGAAAAAGTAAATAGCTCAATGCAAGCTTAGATAAGACCTATCATTGAATAGAGTGCCATCTATATGTAAAACTATAGGAAAACCAATATCCTTAGATTGGTTTTAACCTATAATTACCTTATTCTAGGATCCAAATCATAGATTAGATATATGATCATCCCATGTCATGTCCTGTACAAAGCACCACCTAAAGTAGGCATGACATGTCCTTGGTAGTTTTAAAGATATTGAGATTTTGTGTTTATAAGGAAATATAATAGACTATCTAAAGCATCAAAACTCAGGGATTTGGAAAGAATTTGGAGCATTCAATTTTAGTCAGATCATGACTTGCCACTTTTGGTAAACTTTTGTCTTATAGTGCAACTTCCTCACAATAGAATGATTTAGAGGCTATCTAGGTAAATCACTAACCTTTCACTTATAATAACATGTTCTGATTAGACCAAAAGCCTAGTGAAACATCTCTTAAAGCTGATAACTCATTGGTTACCATGAACAATTTACTTTCCCTTCTCTCTCTTCTCTTCCCCTTCTCCTATATTAACCATTTCTTTCCACTTTGTAAAGGGATATTAGATTTTAGACTTTCTTTTTATATTTTTGAGAGATGGGCATCCCTTGAGATACTAAAATGTATAATTAGATTAATTAGTCTCAACCATGTCAAGCATTTATAATAACTACTTCTTAATACAATATGACTTTCTTTTGCTATATTTTTCCTTAAAACTATGTTTGGAAAGTCATGCACTATGACATTAGATGAATGAGACTATTACTCATCCATGGTCCTTCTTAACTTTTTTTAGTTGTTTTCAATGTTGTTTTTAGGTTTAGATTAGTGTTGTATTCTGAACCTCTTCTATGAATACTTATGCAAACTAGCTTGATCTTAAGGTCATGTAAGCTAGTATTGTCCTCTATTGATCTAGTGTGGGTTCGATCTTATAGGAATTTCCATCTTAAATTTGGTGCATCACTTGGTTAACTTTCTTAAGATCACTTACTCCCTTTCTAACCCTTTTCTCATGAAACATTAGGCTTAGTTTTAGTTTTAGGTGAGCATGAAAGAGGAAGTTGGCCTACTCTGAAGGTTCAACCCCAACATAAGTTACCCATAGCCTAGGGTTGTCCCAATTTTACAGACTCGATTGGAGATAACCTAAATAACCCTCTCTAAGGGTGAAAATTTAGCCTATAAAAAAAACCCTTTGGACATTGTTGACAATCATGGTCAGAAAAATAGCTTTCTAGCTATCCCCGTATTGCTAATGCATCCATGATTATAAAACTAGAAAATGGTTGATCAAGAGAAAAGGGAAAAAAATAAACATAAAAAAGGATGTAAAAATTGAAAACCAGTAAATGGATGATTATTCCAAACAAAAAATAATGATACTATATGATTACCTTTAGTTTTTTGCTCTCTTCTAGCATCACATGAACTTTATATACATCAACATGAAGGATGCAAAGATAACTAAGACTATGGATCAAGTATTTATTCTACCATTTCATTTTCTAAATGTAGTTTGAATTTTTTCAATTATAAATAGGTCCACCTAAAAAATACTTTGAGTAAGAAAATTAAAATGAGAAGAAAAAATGAAAAATGAAAATAAAGTTCTCCCCATGTATGAGGACATGCATCAGTCTAAGTATGGGAGAGAAGAGAGAGAAAAGTTGAAAACTAGTAAATGGTAGCTCTTTTCAAATGAACACATCGATCTAAAAAATGAGAACAACTTTTTAAACACTCATAAATATTCATTGGTGTATTTTAGTTTAGCTTATATGGTTTTTAATAAAATATGAGATAATAATTAAATCCTTGAAAAAAGGAGCTGGTCTTTCCATCTAAAGATATTGCTTTGAATTTCATCATAAAATAGAAAAAGAGAATAATTCTATGAGCACTTTGAAAGGATAGAAATATTGATTTTATATTGAATAAGTCAACTAATTTCTGTAAGGAACATTGTGACAATGAATGGTTGAGGAAGTTGAATCTACATGGGAAGCAATAGCATGCATAAAGATATGCATGAGTTTAATTGTAGTAGAATTATTAGTCCATAAAATGGCTCATTATATCAATAAAATAAACATATCATATCTAGCATAAATTATGTTTTAAAGTAGACTTAGATGTAGTTTAAGAGTTCCTATTTAGTTTAAAGTGAAATATATTATAATGTGTAGTCTATCCTCTAGATTGAAATGCAATGTATATTATCTACAACAATTTCTTGGGGAAAATATTAAACATGTTGTATATGCAAGCTCAAGAGATCCTCACTATTTATGGAGTCTAATGCAAATCATATTCAATGTTCTTCAGTTGATATTTATATGGATTTACTATTTATGCATTATTATATAGGACATTCAAACAAATTTGTATCAACAAAAAACACATCTTGTGTTTTTTTGTTTGTTTGTTTAATGTTTTCTTATGTGCACTTATGAGGATAGATTTGATAGATTCTATAAGATATAAAAAATCATCAATAATATATTTGATCATGAATCTAATTTCATATTCATATTCCTGTCAAAGAAATAGACAAGTTCAAAAAAATAATCATCTTGATTCGACCTCATATGCAAAAGTTATGAGAATTTTATTGGGTTATGTTCATGTATAGTCGAAGCTCTGAAGTTCAATAGTGAAGCTCTGGATTTCATCAGTCCAGCTCCAAAATACAACAATTAAAATTTTAAATTTGCTTATATTTTAGTCTGATAATGTAGATAATGAATTTTGAGGTTTAGGAGGCTAAATTAGGCATGAAGGCATGTCTTAGAATAGGATTTATAGACTTTATATTTATAGAAAATCTATAAATATAAATTAATAAAAGTAAACATCACAATACAAAAGTCTGTAATTATGGACACATGAAGGAAATATGAAATGGTTCTTATTTATTTTTTTGTGAATTTATAAAAATAGATATGTATAAAAATAGAAATATATTTATAGTACTACTATGAATATCTCACACATCAAAGTTGTTAAAAATAACCAAGTTTTTAATATTGTTATTTGATTTGCTAAGTTGTTGGCTTAAGAATAATATTCAATTTCTAAACTAATTTATTAGTTTATCAAGGTTAATAAATCAGTTCTAAACTTATTTGTTAGTTTTTTAGAATAAGAATATAAGTTGTTAGGTTGTTAGTCTACAAAAAAAATTAGTTTTAAACTATTTTTTTATGTTATTACTCTCCAACAATAATTTTTAAAAGGATTTGTATTATAAATACAATCTCCTCAATCATTATGAGAGTTAAAAAACAAACAAATTAGAACATGGATTAAATATTTTGATATTGTAACCATTTTCAAAATTATTGAGAAGTTTATAAAGTTTCTTCAAAGCTAAGAGTTGATCCACATCCTATTCCAAGGAAGAGCAAGGGCCCACTCAACCAAGGAAGAAGGAAATATGATTGGTAATTATATGTTTATTTTACATGATTGTGTTTTTTAATATTTGTTATTCATTATTTAATGCAATGAATTATTTTATATGTTTAAACCTGAAGGTTTGTGTATTAATGTGTGTTTTTAGCAATTTACTTTCAACATTTCTATTTCAAGAATTTTATTATCTATAATTTTTATCTATATAGTTTAGATTAAGGATTGTTTGTTTAAAACCAATTTCTATTTACACAAGTGTGCTTGTTTTAAATCATTTTCAATTACAAAAAAGAGTGTTTGATTTCATAAGCATAAGATCATATTTTAATTCAATCAAATAGATTAGATCTTTAGGATTAATTGATCCACAATAAACCCTCTAAAACATAATTCTTGGTCCTTAATCTTTAGATCTTATTGCATACAATCATTGGACACCATGCCTAGTTTGATATGACATCAACCATGAGTTGATTAAATTAAGGGATTCATGACACCCATTAGTGAATAGTGACATGAGATAAAATATGATTGATTTGAAAGAAGAATATGTTATTACCTTTAACAAGTTAGTTTACCTGATGATTTAGATCTGATCAGATGCCTAACTTGATGATGTTTTTTATTATGTGGTCTTGTGTATAAATGAGATAGAAGGATGTTGGTCAAATTTTTGATTTCCAATGCTAGTAATGATTTGTGGGAATTCTAATTAATTGGATAAAGATTTTTTTAATAAACTATTACATTATAATTATTGTCTCCCTCAAAAAATGTGTCACTAAAGTTGAATCTTTGTATAATTTGTCATGGAGGAAGAGGATACTAAGTAAATATTGAAGTCATGAGAGGTTCCTAATAGTATTTTCAAGAAAAGAGGGGTAAAAAAAACACATATGACTATCCATCTTAGCTACCGGCAAACATACCATCATCATATAACAACTTCATCTATATTTTATAGCAAAGGTATTCAAATTATGATTGATCATGGGGTAGTTATATCATATAATTTTTTTGGTGTCTATTCCATAACATATTCTACTATTTATTTCTTGTATACTTCTCATCCTACAATATTGATCAAGCATACTGTGAAAATTTACACTTGTGTGAATCCTTGTCCATGCATCCTATATCACATACTACTGATTTTGTAGTATACACTACCCAACCTAGAGCAATTATTTTCATCCCATAGTAACTTAATTTTAAATATATAATAAGTAATATGTATTTTATAACTATCTAAAGGGTGTTATAACAGCTACTCAATTATTAGGAAGAGGTGAGCAAAGAGGAGAATGGAAAGTACATGTTATTGTTTCTTTTCTTCTTTTATTTTTTTCCTCCTTAGATGTCAGTAAGATGATTTTACATAAAGGCTTTTCAATATAAACATTGGTCAGCTAATGATCAGTTTTCTATCCAACATACGTCAACAATGCTTGAAGGTTTTCATCAGTGAATTTTATTATTTTTTCTCTCCTTTTTCATCTTGATTGATCAATAGAGAAACTAATCAGGGAAGAAGTTTATTTATCCTATATGGAGCCAAATAAATGTATGGTTGGACTAAGATTTGATAAAATCCTTGCCCTTTATCTATGGATAGGAAGTATAGGCTGCAATACCCTTTTTATGTGTAAACAAGGTCTCATGCAAGCTAAGTTGAAGGAAGGGTGTGCTCATATAGAAACATGTGTGTGAAGGTTTCTTTGGAAAGTCGTTTATTGTACAATTTCAAAATATATCCATTGAATAGTAAGCATAAATGCACCAAGTTAGTTTTTTGAAAATTGATAGCTCCATCATTAAATACTTCTTCTATTTCATAATGGCCAAACCATATAGTTCTTATCTTCCCCTTGTGATATTTATACTCAAAATCAGAAAGTAGTGCCCAATATTCTACCTAGAATTGTCTAGTCTTAATGTACTTATCATGGCATTTGATCTGCTACTATTGTACTACTTCTATATGATGTAGTGCTTCTCTTTAGAGTCCATCCAAAGAATTCAACTACATGATTCTATATTTTTATTCCTATGGTAAGTCTAGGCCAATTTCTAAGGTTGTCTACAAGGTTTTCTGCTCAAATTCAATGGAAATAATACATTTCTTCCCATAGACCAATTCATATGGAGTGAATCTAGTTTTGGTTGTCCATGTGATCTAGTATAATCATACTACTTCAATAATATGTTCTTCCCAATAATTACAATGTACATTTACTAAATTTTTTATAATGTTCTCCAATTCTATATTTATAACATATACATGTCCAATTGATTGAGGATGATATGGGGTGGATTTCTTATCCCTAATTTCATATTATCAAACAAGGGAAGCTATTAGATTAGATATAAATTGAGGCCCTTAATCTATAACAATCTCCCATGGAACTCTATATCTAGTAAATATTAACTCATACAAAAATTCTACAACTTGTTCATTTCATGCATGTGTTAAGGTTTTCACTTCATCCCATTTGGTCACATAATCCATGCAAACTAGTATTTACTCATTTTTATTGGATTTAAAATCTATTTAAAAAAAAATTCCCTATTTTTCGAATGGCTCCAAAACATTTTGAGGCTAAAGAGACATCTCTTTAAAACATGTCTCCCTATATGTTGGAATTGATAATACTAGTGGGTATATATAATTGCATCTCTATATAAGGTAGGCCAATAATATATTATAGTTAGGATTTTGATGACATCCTTTTTTTAATCTAAATTTCCCCCATATGGTTCATCATGACATTCTCTAAATATGCCAACAAGCTCATCCTCTCTTATACACTAGCACATGACTGAATCAAGCCCAGTGATAAAAACATACCTAGAGATCAGTGATTATGGAGCACTTTTTTCCATTATATTATGCTTCCCTTTTGGAGATAAATGGTGTAGAAGTAATCATGTAGCCAGTTAATTATCAATATACACAAACTAAGAAGTGATAGTGGAAAATTAAAAAAAATATGTTCATCAGCAAAGGAATCATCTAAAACTGGAATATTTCCATTAGATGCTAAATGTGAAAAAAATTATGAAACAACATTATCCTTAATTATCTTATCTATAATTATAATATCAAACTATTGTAATATAAGCAACCATATAATTATCCTTCAAGTGAATATTGGTTTATTCATTAAATATGTGATTAGTACTTGTTTAGTATGGATGAAAAATGGGTAACTTGTATTGTAATGTCTAAAAATTTTGATGGCATGGAATAGGTGATGTAGAGGTACTTGTAAATTAGTGCTCACTTGTCTTGTTACAACTTGTTCATTCTTTGACAAAGGCTTATAGGCACAATAGTTCAATTCATCATTCATGGTTTCTTGGATTTATTAAGGTTATTATAACCATCTCCCTTCATCTTTATCTCATCTTTTATCTATTAACTAATCCACTCAACCTCTATGTACTACTCTTGAACATACACTACTTCTTCTTTGTTTTGGCTTTCTTATAAGCTTTTTTGGTCTATTTTAAACTATACGAACAAATGTATATGGAAATTGAGAAACTAAATTGATTTTTGGGTACCCCATACTAAATACCTTCCTTAAATAAGTTTGATTCCTTAACTAAACTCATAACTCACTTTTCTAACCACCCTTTAGTCCTAACTAGGTCTCTACACCCCTATTTTAAACACAGTCACCATAACATATACATAGTAATGCCATACTAAAATGCAAATCTCAAAATCTCTTAGGTAAATTTAAAACCCATATGATAACCAAATTTCAGAGTTTACCTTGACTGTATCAACTTGAGAAGGGTAAATTTGGTGTATTAAAATTTTAAACAAGTTTAAAGACTATGTGATGATTTATTGGGGTCTTAATTAGTACTATGAACCTTCTTATCACATTGATCCTTTTATTTGACACCTCAATTAGTCAATTTACTCAAGTTTTTGGACTAATTATATGTCTATATGTGAGAACACAATCTTCTATAGGGTCTGAGCATAAAATTTTATGAAATATATATTCAAATAAATTGAAACCACATAGAGAACCATAAAAATATTTTAGGAATATATTGCCAATATATATGTGTATCAACCATCATTCAATAGAATCTTTCTTAGACAAAATTCATACTCAGGTTTTCATGAACACAAAACTTAGGATAAAACAAAGTATGTACCATTGAAATTAAAAATTGAGATCCTATTATTTATTTATTTGAGGTTATCATACATATATCCTTTAATTAATTCCAAAAAAATATCTACTAGAACCAATATTTATAAGTTTTATATGTCTTATAACTCCTCTAATGGTTTTTGATTCCCTCCAAGAACGCTGAGAGGTTCATAACCACTCTAATTCATATCATATCTATATGGACTCATTATGTGATTAAATTGTGTAATGAAATAAAATTAACCCCTTATATATCCCAAGTAAAAATAATACACTATTGAAGCTCCTTCAGACATGATTGAGGACTGAAAACTTGACAAAAAAATTAAAAAATGTAAATTTGATAACTTGGCGGGAAAATGTCAATTTCAAAATCTAACCTATCTGAGAAAACTATGAAACTTGGATAATATTATCAAGTGTTTTTTATGACTCTCAAATGCCTTGAAACATCCTAAACAAGATACATAACCACTAAACAACTTGATCAAATCAAAATTGAGTAAACAAAAACAAGATAAGTTCATCCTTATAATGATGCTCCTGCATCATACTTCTGAGGTGCAAAAAGAAATTTCCATAGAAGTTATAATGATATTAAATTGATACTCTCATAATATATATCTTATTAATTCCATAGTTTCAATTTTATATCCTTTTGGATCCTAAGGCCTATGAGTGTAACATAGACCTCCTTGTTTCTTGACTAATGTTACCTTGTCTCCTCCTTTGAGGTTATCTTTCTTTATACAAATATCCAAAATAATCATTGTAAAATTATCATTTTTATCCTTCCTCAAAATACCTACACATTAAACATATAATTCAAATAAAATAACTTCTTTCTTGTCCACTTTAAGTTCACATTATTTCACTCCAATTGTGACTTCTCTTTGACTGTATTTGTTGCCTCTTGTATTGCTTCTTGTTGTTCCATCTTGAAATATATAGTACCATCAACTTATTGAAATGAATTATTTCTCTCTATCTATTATTCACTCACTATTTGGTTAGTAATTTCACCTTCCATGGAAAGCTCTCTCAACATACTAATCTTCTTAGCAAATCATTCCAGATACTCTACAAAAAACCTTTCCAAATGTTAAATTGAAAAAAAAAAGTTTTATAAGATAAATAATACCTCTTATGAGCTATGAAACCTATCTCTTGAGGTCCACATAATGTATTAATCACCTCATCATTCTTGGTTGGTTGTAATAACTCTTTGTTTCCTCCAATCGTTACTTTAGAATGTTATTGAACGGTTGCATTCTCCTCTCTCCTTTTTTTTTCAAATTGTATTCCATTTTACTCTTCTTGAACCATATCCTTAGATGATAATTTCTTCTTTTCAATACTGTGACTATTTATTTTTGTAAAATACTCTTTCTCACCAAACATCATCACTCTACTTTGTATCGCTTTCCATGCTTGACTATCCTACAATAGAATTAATGTTTATTTGATGCCATCCTTCTCAATAGTATATGTTTTATCCATAACATCATGAATAAATATTCTATAATATTTCCATGGTATACCAAGTATTATAATTTAAACATTATTAAAATTCATATCACACAAAATTTTATCTTTGTAACCACCAATCTACAAGTATACACGACACTATTCATTAACTAGGACTTGATGATTTATTTGAATCCAAGAAACATGGTAAGGATTAGGATGAAATGTTATATCTAATCCTATATTATTTACAATTATTGAAGAAACAAGGTTATCTTTTCTACCATTATAAACTATAACCTTACAATATTTACCTCCACTTTTGAACATAGTCTTAAATAATATCTTTCTTTGTGGTGGTTCTTTCTCTTCATGACTTGACTTTAGTATAACTCTCCTCATTAGAAAAATCTCATATTTTAGGATATTAAACATATTTTGTTAATGACTCCACACTGTACTATTCTAGTTAAACCACTTGGTTCCTACTTTCACTCCAAGAACTGCCAATTTGAAGGTCTTTGGGACTTTCATAGGATCTATATCCTAAAAAATTATTCCAGTTGAAGCATTGACATATAAATACATTGATCCTCTTATTATTTCATAATGTCTTCCACCTTAGAATCCATAACCATATCTATTAGTCTAACTTGTACTTTTAGAACTACTACCAACTTCCTTAATATGAATCTACCATTGATTTCTATTGCCTAGCTATCCTCTTCCTTCTTCATGACCTCTACTATTATAACTTTTTCTTCTACCTCTATTTTTTTGGATTTTCCTTCTATTAAAATTTTCCTCTACCTTTAATGTAGTTTGATAGGCCTTTTCTACTATCCTTGGAGACAAGATGTTGATTTCATCTTGAATACTAAACTTCAATCCATTAATACACCTGGCAACATTTTCAACATCCTCCTCTATGTGTTTTGCTTTGATGGTTTATTTTTATAATTATTTAATGTGTTCTTTCACTGACATATATTTTTATCTCATATTTTGGAGCATTCTAAAAAAATTAGTTTGGTAGTTCTTAGGAATGAATTTTTCCTTCATCTTGGCCACCATTCTATCCCATTACCTTATCTTTTATTTTCTCATTCTTATTTCTTCCTATACTCCATCCCACCAGAGGGATGCATGACCATTTAACCTTGTCACTATAAAATTCACTTTATTTTCCTCAGTACCTCTTTATATTCAAAGTACTTGTCCATAGTTGTTATCCAGTCAATCAACTCTTTAACATTGAGACTACCCTCATATATTGGCACCCCCAATTTGGGCTTTGAAGTCACACCAATAATTTATCTAATGAATATTTTCTCAACTCTACCTTCCTATCCTTATTTTATAGAATCTTATTGAGGAAATTCATCTTCTCCTTTACTCACATCATCTCTATTCATATCTCTTTTCTAAACTAAATCTATTATTTGCAATCTAGCTTGCAAGTTTCTCATATCCAACACTAAGGCATCAAATAGTTTTAATCTTATTTGAGATACTAATACTCCATATATTTTTCATTACATATTTATTATTTTCCTCCTAAGATATCTTAGGTTCTGATACCATAATGATGGATAGCTACATTCAAATCAACACTTAATAGTTTTGTTATAACTTATTCATTCTTTGACAAAGGATTATAAGAACAATAGCCCACTTAATAAATCAAGGTTTTTTAGCTTTATTAAGGTTTAAATATCCATATCCATTATTATTTATATCCTCTTTGATCTTATAACTAATACACTCAACCTATAAGTTCTACTCTTCAACATACACATGTTCTTCCCCTTTGTTTTGGCTTTCTTATAGCCTTTTTTTACTATTTTCAATTGTACAAACAAATACAAATTGACATTAATAAATTAAATTTATTTTTGTGTACCTTATATCTAATTCTTTCCCTTAAACATGTTTTATGGCTTAAATCCACTTATAATTCACTTTTATAACCACCTTCTCGACCTAATTAGGACTCTACACCCCTATTTTAAACACGATAACCTGAATCAATACACAAAAATGTCATACCAAAATAAAAATATAAAAGTATATTATGGTAATTTAAAACCCATATGATCACCAAATTTCATAGGTTTTTGGTAATGAAATCTCTCACAATGTTGATATTCATTTCTAAACCCTATTCTAGGGTTTACCCTGACAATATCAACCTGAGAAGGGTAAATTTGGTGTATTAAAATTTAAAACAAGTTTAAACATTTTGTGATCATTTATTGGGGTATGAATTACTTCTATTCACCTTATTATCATGTTTATCCCTTTTTTGACACATCTTTTGGTCAGTTCACCCATGTTTTTGGATTGACTTTATGTCTGTATGTGAGAACATAATCTTCTATAGGGTTTGAGAATAATAATTTATGAAATTATATTCAAATGAATTGAAACCATATGTAAAACCTTTAAAACATTGTATAATAATTTACCAATATATATGTGTATCAACCATCATTCCACAAAATCTTTCTTGCATAAAATGCATACTCAAGTTTTATTGAACACAAAACTCAAGCTAAAATAGAGTCTATACCATTGAAATTATAAATCGATATCCTCTTATTTATTTCATTGAGGTTGGAATCCATACATCCTTGAATTCATTAAAAAAAAATATCAACAAGCATTATCATTTACAATTTTTATATGTCCTATAACTGCTCCAATAGATCTTGATTCCTTCTAAGAACATTGAGAGATTCATAACAATTCTATTTCATATGATACCTATATTAAGGAATCATTATTTGACTCAAGTATGTAATGAAATAAAATTTACCCCTTCTATATCCTAATAAAAAATACTACATCGTTTAATCTCCTTCAAACATGATTGAGGACCCAAAACTTGGAAAGAAAATTCAAAATTTAAAATTTGCTAAACTGGCAAGAAAATGCCAATTTCAAAATATAACCTATCTAAGAAAACTCTAAAATTAGGAGAAGATTCTCAAGTGTGTGTTATTACTCCCAAAGGCCTTAAAACATCTTAAAAAATCTACATGACCACTAAACAACTTGATCAAGACAAAATTGAGCAAACAAAATTAAGATAAATTCATCCTTAAAATGATGCTCCTACATCACTGAGACAAGAAATTATTTATTTATAACTATATAATTAAATTAAACCCCTTGGATGTTTTTAATAATAAAATATATGACATAGCTCAATTATTTATCCTTTTTTCCAAGGATGGATCCCAGTGTATGTCAAAGGCATCCATGTGGATGTGAAAGGGCAATGTCTAATTAGGGCCTCTCAATACTAGAGTTGTTACTAGTAGATATTTAAGTTGTTTGAGTGTTTTTTAACATTAATAATTCCAAATAAAATTTACATATTTATAAATTAAAACAAATAGAGGTGTTGCAATTTTTTTGAAGCATTTAATGAATCTACAGTAGTATCTAGTATGTCTTAAGAAACTTTAAACATCTTTTTATTATTTTTAAAATTACCAAGTTATTGATTATGGAATTTTTTTTAGGATCAAATTTAATTCCCTAAATAAATATTTTGTGTCCCAAATGATGCCTTAAGTCATCAACATGTAGCATTTTTCTTGATTTAGGGAAAAATGGTTATCTTAACAACATTGGAGGACTTTTTCTAAGTTTTAGATGGATTCTTCATATGTTTCCCCATGGATTGTGAAGCCATAAATGTATATTTAAATAAAATCATGGGAAAAATCAAAAAATATGCTCAAAATTATGCTTTTAAAAGTGACAAGAGCATTTCATAAACTGAGTGATAGTATAACATATGATTAAAAACCACACAAATAAGTGAAGGTAGTCTTATCATGGTCTTTAGGAGCTATTCTTATCTAATTATAGCTAATAAACCCATCAAGAAATGAGAAATATTTATTTCCATCCAATATGTCAAGTACTTAATCAATGAAGGGAAGAGGAAAGTGATATTTCCTTGTGGCTATGTATAGTCAGCACACATATACATCATTTCCCCCCTTTTAGTTACAATAACAAGACATGAAACTCATTGAATTTCAAAAATAAGATAGATAATTATTAGATCCAATAATTTTTGAAACTTAGTTTTTGACTATGTCTTTAACAATGAGGCTCATCCTACATTATAGTTGGAGAATAGGTTTACAAATTCCTTGATGTAAATGTGATGGGTCCATAGATCACGGTGGATACCTTTCATGTCATGATAGTCCCAAGGAGAGGTTATTTTTTGGATTTTGATAATGGTAAATATTTTAGTTTCTTGTTGATGTTCCAATTTATTTTTAATATTAATCGATTATTCTGAAAATAATTTTACTTCTTAGAACAAGGAAAACATGTATTATAAATTACCCAACAATGAGGTATGGCTATACTAGAGTGGTATTAGTTAGTGGTAGGTTTTAATAGATCGTTTATAGTTGAATGAACCTTATTTATAAATAATTTTTGTGAAGGGATATGGTATACATTATAGGAGATTGTTTATTTATGAATCCACCTGATAGGTTTTTTGTAGGATATTCAAAAGGACTATGTATTCTTATTAATTTTTCAAGGATATGTTGTAGTCAATAATGAAAAAAGTGTGTAAATAAACTTGTTCTTCATCTTATTATTCTACCCAAAACTATTTTTTATGTTTCATAGGAAGGCTTGGTTGGTGGGTACAACACTAATTTCTCAGTGTCTTTTCCATTTAAAATCAGCATGTTCCCTAATCTACAACCAATGTAAGCATTTTTTTTTAGTTATCCATGGTCTTCCTAGGATAAGGTGATACCTTCCTAAGTTTGATTTAGTTTTTAAGATATTAAAATCATATGGTTATTATCATGTTCACAAATAACTTTAGTATAGATGAGCACACATTTTATAGCTTTAAGTAGTGGAATCTTGACACACTTTTTTATTATCCTATGAAATCAAATTTATATTCTTTATCAAGATATTGGAGGTTTAATATTCCTGGCAAAGTAGGGTTGATATATAGTTATCATGTTGTATTAGATATTTATTTAGGAGTAGTTGTGTGTTTAAGTGGTTGTTAATTAGTGTGGGTGTTTAGAATCTCTTAGTGAGGTTCCATTATGAAAAGTGAGGTGGGTGGCATAAGTATACATCATAAATAAAGATGGACTTCATTGATATCCAATGTGTAAGATGAATATTGAATTATTTCAATAGCTTGTGTCGATTTAAATGACTTATTAGTGGGGTTTGGTATAGGTTGGGTGGGAAATTATGGTTGCATAAGAGTTGGTTGAGTATTAGGCATCAAAGCTTGTTTTTGTCACTATTATGGATGCTATGGAGATCTAGTATTTTGGTTAAACCATGGCTAGTTATTTCTCCATGATTATTTTCATTGGTTCAAAGAAGAAAACCATTATTAGTTATGAGTATGAGGTATCCAAGATTATTTTTGGGCTTTTTGTTGTTTGTTTGGTGTTTGGGTATTTTATTTTTACCAATTTAGAGGAGTCTAAGGCTGATTTTTGGGTAGCTACCAATTATTTAGAAATTGGGCATTCTATTGTAGCCAATTCTCATTTTAGGGTGGCATGGGTACCCAATATTTAGATCCACATGAATTAGGAATAACTAAAAATTGAGAATTTTAAAATGCATAATTTTTTGGCATACCTTGATTGTGTAGCTTTTGTGTCCATTTTATTCATTGAGCCATAAATAGCATATTATATCCATATCCACCAACTACATGCAATTCCATAGTTTTAAGATTTTCCTCCGTTATGATTGCCACTTTTACTTAAATGACATGAAATTTATAGTCTAATTTCTTCCCATAGTAGTCCAAAAAATAAACCATCAAGGCCTATGATTTTTCTTCTTGCTTCTTTCTTATGTGCAATGTATCCATTTGTGTGTCCATGTGATTGATAATATATTGTTTCATATCCAAAACATAATTACTTACTTTTGTTTGTGAGATTCCATTCTCAACTAATGAAGGAAGTATCTAACTACTATAGGTTTTGTTTGTTCTTTATCTTGAATAATTATTTCATAGAAGGTTGATATCATTGGATGGTAGTCATAAGACATCTCTACCACTCATTAAATTGAATGATTCCAAACTATCTTTTTTAAATTCATTATATAATATTAATTTGTGAGAATATAGATTGGTCAATTTAGATTTTTTTAGATTGAACATAAATTGTTCCATGTAATCCTCTAGTGATTCATCATTTTCTTGTGACATTCATAAAATGTCATCTCTCATGTATTTTCTTCCTCGATAGTAGTCTTGCTTTTTGGAAAGAAACTTTTTTCTTTCATATTCCTCCAAATGGAAATTGTATCCTTCCTTATAACCATAAACCATCTAAGGGATGCATCTTTAAGTGTTAATGAAAACAATTAGAAATTTTAAGCATCTTTATTGTAGTCATAGCTATGTCATAAGACATCCAAAAAAAAGAAGAACATATCTAAATCCTCATTTACCTTTCCCATAAAATTAGGTAGGGGAAAATGAGAGATAGTTTTTATAGGTGCATTTCCCCTGGGTATTGATGGAAACTCAAGCATTGTAGATTAATTGACATTTTTTTCTTTTTAATGGTCCTCTATGAATTTCATGACTATACATGGACCAAAAGCTTCTATCACCCACTCTTTAAATTCTTCATCAATCTCTATAGTCCTTGATGAATAATAAATGGAAATTTTGGTACTTTCTAAGGTAAGAGAGTGTTTCCTAGACGGAGGTGAATGAGTGGAGTCTCTTGAGATTCCAGTTTTAAGTTCAATAAAAATTTCACAATGTTCAACAATTTCAACAAGTTTTGTAGGTTTGATATTTATTTTTGGGGCAAGAAGGTCTTTAAATACTCTTTTGAAAAGAAGTTTCCATGAGGGTGGTGAAATCTAAATGCTATAATCTTGAGTGAATGGTGGACAAATATGAACCTTATGAAATGGTTGAAATATATTTTTCTCAAGAGTACGGAGATCATTTTACTCTTTATTCACATTATGATCTACTAGTTTAGCCAAGAAAATCTTGAATTATTTCTCCTTTAGCTCTTCAGATGAAAATTATAGATTATCTATAGGCATTTATTATGACTTATATTTATTATAGGTTGTGACTATGTTATTGTAGCAATATTCAGTTGTTCCAAAAATAATCTACCTAAATTGTCTCATTCTCGTTGCATGTAAATCAATCAAAATTCATATGTTTATGCCCACCTTGCCCTACATAGGGTTAGCACAACACATGTTTTTAAAATTTTCACTAATCTACATTTGCATAAATTGAATCTTATGCCTAGAAAAGAATAAATTTTAAACTAGAAAAGTAAATTATTTTATCAAATTCAAGATAAAAATGCTTTGATGCATTCCCTATAAATGATGTCAATATAATGAGCATAATTTTAACCACCAGTTACACTAATACAGACTAATATCTTTACATATAAACTTATTATTTAAATAAGGTGCCCACTTGAACTATAAAATCAACTACATTCACTAATTTTCAATCCATCATGCATTATGATTCAAAATATTTTAGAACTATATATGAAACACTTGTTTATTTGTTGAGGTTTTTCAAATGTAGATAGGTAACACACTTTCCATAATGTAAATTACATAAATTGAAAGTGCATGAAATTAAATCATATTTGTAATAATTGAATAACTAATTGAATTTAAATATCTATGTTGGACGCTTCCACTAAGACATTTAATAACATTCACACTTCATCATAGTTATGTAGAAATAAATTTTGTCTCACACATGTTGAATTAAAAGGAAATAAATAAATAATCACATAACAACTAATGGCTATTCTAATGAGTCGGTATCTACATTGTAAATCTTTATAATGGGGCCATCCTTGATTGGTTTTGAGTTATAATCCTTCCCTTGGATGTACATTGATTTTAATTTGAATCACTTGCTTGCATTTATAATCTTATAGCAATTAAATATTGATATAACAAAGCTTATATATCTTAACTTAAAACACTTGGTTATTATTCAATCACTATTATTAGATCCCCTTTGGCCTATACTTTGTTACATTAAATACATAAATCGGTACCTTTATTGTTCAACAAGAAGGAGACCTAATCTAGGAATACAAAACATATATCTGGAAATCAATTTTGAAACATCCTAACTATGATAATGCTACCAAAAACTAACTGAGAGAAGAAGATAGAAGAAAATATGTTATGTTGTGCACTCAAGCTGGGCTCATTTAAAGAAAAGGTGTGTTATGCATGCCTAGGTACACATTTATTTCCTTTAAGCCATGAATTTCATTACTAGACTAATGGCGGGATATATAGATATTAAAATATGATTTATGTAGTACATCAATCCTATATAGTTATAAACATGTTTGATATAGAAAGGATCACATTCACTATATATTTGTGCCTAAATTGCTTCTCTCTTAGTCTAACCATTATTATTATGATGATCATGCCTTATATAATATGCAAAAATATCTAAATTTAATTATTATCCTTTGCTACTAGTTTTATACCTATAACTATTTTATACCTTCTTGGAAACTTGCATCCTAGATGGACACCTACATTGATGCAAGTGTCCAGTGTCAAAAGTCATCTAATTAAAAAATTAAATGTATCTTAAAGTTCAGCTTATATTTTTTAGTCTGAGGTATTTATAAAAGGGACTAGTATATATAAAATATGAACCCTCATTCATTCCTCACCTATCAAACACTAAGAACTCACAAGGTAATATACCAAAAATAAATTAATAAATCATTCAATTTAAAAAAACCTACCCTATTTATCCATATTTCTATATCAATCATAGAAGTAGTATCCCCAGAAGTCTTAAGCATTCGAAGAGTAGTTCATGACACATATTTTTCAAGTTACAAGCTAGGTCATTGCATGTCTTTGTTTATCACACATTTTCATCCTTGTGCACACACAATCCAATGTATAGGGGAGAATTACATAAGTTTGAGGCCCTCTTAAGACTATTAACATAGGGTTCCTTAGGATAGTTTGACACAATGAGCCCCCTAGCCCATTTTTTCCATAGTCACTCCAAGGGTGAAAAAGCTAGGGTTTGATCATTTGACAAAGAGAAATTTTTTGTCCATGTGATGTGAATACATTATAATAAGAAAGATTAAAAAATACCCAAAAAGATCCATTTGGTCACATCTAGATATGTTCAATATTTTTTACATGAAACATATGGTAGGGTTAGACACCTACATCGACACAACTATCTAAATCCAATACAAAAATCTAGGCCACAAAAATAATATTACTATAATCAGACAACTTTTCTAAGATCATGTCTTAGTCCACTTATATTCTCATCTAGATCAAACATATATGAAGATATTAAACCAAATAAGTATCATTTGTTTCCAATTCATTAAATATATATCAATAAATATACTTTACTAGTTTTATCAATCTCAGTTGTATAAACTCATAATACTATTTGTTTTATTTTTCTATTTATTGGCATGATTATTAGTTTAGTTCAACATCCTTTTCTAAAATCTAATCTAATACCCCTTAATCCCAGATATCCTCCAAATTTATAAATGTAGTGTCAAATAACTATCAGGGAAATGTAAACTCTTTCACAATTAAGAATCTAAAAATAATAAAAATTGCATAAACTCTAATATATCACATGAATTTTAAAATAAAGCATACATGATATGATTGATATTTTACACTGACAAAAGCTACATGAGGGTTGTATATCAAGTACAAATGGTGGTTTCCTCATCCAAATGGAAATCTCTTTCACATATTTACAAATGAAAAAAAAGGCTTGGTAGAGAGGTAGTCTATATGAAAATGTTGAATAACCTCAAATATCAACAATTTCATCTACACCTCCTAGAATAAGATGGCCTAAAATGAAATGCATATTTATTTTTATCTGATTAAACAATGAAAAATTAGGAAATATATAATTAAATTACAAAGATGTTTGTATATACCTATAAAATATTGGATTTTAATAATTGATTTTGTAATTCACCACACCCAATTTTATCTTAATTAAACACAACCTTCTTTCTTAATTCAATAAATAATCAATTAATTGTTGATAATCAACAAAATGATGCATTAGTTTTCTAAAAATTGTGAACTTTTTTATAAATTCACACTCAATTTCTTGTAAAAAGATCCCAAATCATTCTCAATCAAATTTGTGATTGATTTATTGTAATCATATGTTTTATGGCATATAATATAAGGATGAGGCCATTTTCCATTTTTTATTTGGCTATGTCTAGATCATCTTGACTACTAGCATGCCTAAGGTATCATTTATTATCAATCATCCATCTTTCCCACATGTTAGTATGCTCTATGTATTATACATTTGATTAGTCATCTTCTAGTTTTTAAAAATCAATTACGATGTCTCATATCCTTTCTTGATCGCATGAGATTAATCACTTAGTATTTATATATATATACAACAAGTTAGGGATGTTTGACCCTAATTATCACTACATAACCTCTCTCTCCACCCCCCCCCCCCACCCCTTAGTTAACATGGTTCAAATTTCATAAAGAGAATGCTATAGATATAAAAATATTGGGCAAAGCCTTTCTCTCATAGTATATTTTTTTTCTTTACCTGTTGATTTGATAGGCATGTAAATGTTATCTCAGATGTTCTTTTATTTGACCACCATCCTATCAAGTTTTTCATTGAGTGTTCTACTCCATCGGTCAAAAAATTCACCAACCAGTTGTATCTTAACATTTTGTCTCATCTACAACATTAAAAAATTTGAATTCAATACAAATTTCTAAAAAATCCATGTGTTGTTAGAAATATTATCAATTCTTGAACACCAATCTCTAGGAGCTTACTTCAAGCCATACAATGTTTTCTTCAATTTATATACCATATCTCCTTTACCTTTTACATAAAACCCATATGGTTGCTTAGCATAAACATCTTCCTTGATGAAGGCATTCATGAATGTTGACTTCATATCCATTTGGTGAACTTTCCACTTATTATGGGTTGTTAATGCTAACATTATTATTATTGTATCCCAAAGAGAAACTAGTGAAAAAATTCCTTCGTAGTTTATTACATATATTTATGTGTATCCTTTAGATGTTATCCTTTCCTTATGGCTTTCAATTTTCCATCACTCTTATATTTATTTTTATATATCCATTTTACTCATATCATCTCTTTATCTTTTTGAATATCAACTAACTACCAAGCTCCATTATTCTCAACGGCCATCCTTTTTTCTTCCATTACCTCACACCAAACTCTATGTTCTACTAAATATTCATAACAACTTCATTCATCTAGAATTTGATAAAATAAATCAAAGTGAAAAATATCTTTTTTAGTCAAGTTATAAATTTATTTATGGCATATTAACTTCTTTGGAGAGCTTAGAGTTGATGTCAAATTTCCACTTATGATTTATAAATAATTTCTTTGTTATGAATTTGGACTAACAACAAGTCTTAATCTACAACTAGGACTCATGGAGAGAGGAGTAATGTCATCTTGAGATGACTCTAGTTCCATAGTTTGGGCTTTATTTTTTAGTCTTTTTTGGTAAGTCCCTTTCCTTTCATAGAGTTGGGTTATGATGTTGCATTAGTATCAATGACCACTAATACATGTTATTTAGGACCTTCAATTCATATTTTCCCAATGAAAACTATTTGTTTTTGTTCTCTTTGAATTTACCCACATAATTTGCCAAAATTCACTACCACATATGTAGATCCATTTAGAGTCTTCATGTGCTTATTAGTTTGAAAAAAATGAGTATGGATTTTTTTTTTTTTTTTTTAAAAAAAAAATAGTCATAATGAATTTTTCATTAATATTGGTTTCACCAGTCTTAATGAGTGAAAGAATTAAATGCTTGACTTGAGTGATGAAGTCCTTAATGTAAGGATATTTTTATGGACTTGTAGCATTGAGTTCATTTTCCACTTGGCATGCCCTCATCTTACTGCATAGCTTTTGAAAAAGTGCCTCCAAGGTACTCCAAAATTTATAAGGTTCTGTGACACTTTGAAAATGAAACTTTAATTTAGGGGATATTGGCTGGCAATGATGCATGTATCTTCTTTAGAATATTTTTACCATTTTTATAATTTGATAAGATCTAAAGGTGTAGCTTGTTCATTCATTACAATGTGGTAAAAAATCTTACTTAGGGGCATATCAATAATGTATCTTTCGAAGTTGAAATAGTTGGAACTTGTCAAGGTTATATTTTTTTCCACCATTACTAACACACAAAAATGAGTGTAAATAAACCCAAAATAATTTATAAAAAAATTCTTGTGAAAATATGCATTAATTTTGATTGACTTGTCGAGAAATCACAACTGTGAAATCAACCTATGGGCAAAAATAACATTTATGGAAAAGTGACTCTAGGATTACAAATGAAAAATATTATATATAATTATATATGGAGAAAATAAATACTCATTAAAATAATTGTCTCAATGAGGAAATCACAACGGTGTAATCTCCTTATGGCCCACCTAATTAATTTTACCTTTTTTATTCACATGGAAATGTTGGTCTATAGCCTTCTCACACATATCAAAAAAGATCCAAGAAACATATTCATACTAGAAAATTTCCCTCTGCTTTGCCCTTTCAATATTCTTTTCTTAAAAATAAATCCCAAAATATGGATATTGAAATTGAATCTAAATAGGGAATATTGTAACAATGCATATTTAGCAAATGTAACTAGAGTTACTTTTGGAGATACTAGGTTGAGGTTTACTTGATTTCTAGGATTCTTGATATATGAATCGAAATGTATAAATAGTGAGCAGACCAAAAGGGAACTGACTATAGATTTTTCCACAATTTCATAGTTGTACTATCTTACCTATAAGGTATGTAGAAAGTAACTTCCTAGGGATAATCACTTATCATTTCCCCATAGAATCAAATGGTTGAGAGGTTTCCTATTATAAAAAATAAATAATCGTAGAAACTTCATAGATATGTATATAATGTTGTATGATGGCTTGAGTATTGGGGTAGTACCTGCCACCCCATAGATCATGTTCAATTGGTTATCGCTTTGCCAAAAATGATAACTCTAATGATTTTTATAGCTATCATAGTAGAATTCTAACATAAGGAATTTTTAATTAAAAAAAATTATTCAACCTTTAGTAACCCACTATGTTCACCAATTTATGACCAACTAATATCCCATGAGGGCTAGGTGAGATCACAATATTAGTTATTTATAGTAAGCCACTCAATTTGGCCTTGAAACATAAATTGCAAAAAAAATAAGTAGTAAATCTAAAATATATATAAAAAAATAATGAAAGACTACATACTCAATCTTTAAATTTATATGCATAACAAGGTGAAGCTTCTATACCTTTGATGCCATATTAAATTTCTAGATATGGCCAAAAATTATGTTAGCTACCACAAGACAAACACCCATAATACATGCATAAATAAATCTATAAAAGCTTAAAAACAAGATAACACATATTTATCCAAGTAACATAGATACCTCGTTTGATTAAGAGCACTAAACCAATTATGCCAGTATAATAGTAAATGTCATCCATAATCTCTCATCCACTAGCCCTCTATGTTCTTGTATAAATAGGATAGGAGGTTAGGTCTAGGGTTAGGTTATGGTGACTAGTTAAAAATAGAATGAGATAAAACTAGTCAATTAAATATTTACTTAATTGATAATAGTCTTTAAAAATAGGTAATACGTAAGTATGCATCAATTAGTACCTATCTACAAATTACAAATAAACACTGAAATTACATCTAAAAATTATACAATAGTGTATGGATAATTAAATACACTAATAATTACCTATTAGTACCTATTGTAAAGAGAAACATTCCCTCCCAAACACTATTATCAAGAACTAAACTACCATTGTAAAAAGACTCGTTTGAGCAGGGTCTTTATCATGGGGATCATCCTAACCAGACCCTGGTAGATCATCCCCACTAGAAGTAGAGTCCCAACCAGAGTTATTTTGAGCACCTTCATTTAAACTTTTACACCCTAATCCGTGTTATGGGGGAGATAGCTAAAGTGAGTTGAGAAAACACTTTATCCATAATGGTTGTCAGCCACCCTGAGAACTGTTAGGCGAATAACTCCATTTGTATTACCTTGAGAGAGGCAAAGAGCCCCACCCCTAAGCATGAGGTGAACATGGAGGTGGAGAACCCCACCCTCCACAAGGAGCTAGAGGAGGAGAGTGGTGCCTCTGAGGAGAACCCTATGAGTAATTATAAGAATGCCATCGTGACCAACTGCCATGAAAGCCATCCTGCTGAGGGCCACTACAACCTTTTAATAGTGTATTCCTAGATGGGGAAGAACACTAATTAATTTGAAAGAACATTGATTTCTAATTAATAAAAATTGAATCATTCATATCAATATATATTATTTCAAAAATGATATGTGTACATGCATTGATTAATAACCTTCTTTTAAACAATTTCTAAAAACCATTATTTCTTTTACTTAATTCGTAATATTTTATAAATTATTTAGAATAACCCTTACAATATTAAAAATATATATATATATATATATATATATATATATATATATATATATATATATATATATATATATATATATATATATATATATTTTAAAAACATTATTCTTCCCAACTACTTTACATCTATAGTACTTGGTAGTTAAAGGGCCATTTATGTGATCATTCATATGTTAGAAATACATTTTTAATTAGTGCTCTTGTACCTTTTCCACTATCCTTTAAACTTTCAATAATATGAAAAAGAACTTTCAATTCTATTCCTACATATAAATTAGGTATTATACCCTTAATTTTAAAAGTATACATCTAAAACATATTTTGAAGACAAATCTATAAATATACAATCTAATATATTTGAAATTTTATTTCTATAAAATTGATTTATTTATAAATAATTATTTTTAATATAATTTATAATAAGAAGACATTTATAACATTAATAATATATTAATTTTATATTATATCAAAATATTATTACTATAAACTATAAAACAAAAAGATGAACTAATAATCATAATATATTATACACTTTCTAATTTTTTTTTTTATATAATCTAATTTTTTTAATCAATTATGAAAAAAAGGAGAGTTCTAAATACCTCTTTAATAATGTAACGAACAACCCTTGTCGCTCCCCTCTTTTATGTGTACATATTTAAGATTGAGAAACGGAGTCAACCCTTTTGTATACAATATCGTAAAGAGAAACGTAATGCGTGAAAATCGATCCTTCGTAATGCCCACTTATTCGGGATTTTTTTGGTTTCATCGTGTGAGAGGGTCTTAGTGCAGGACAACACGAAGCCAGCTCAGTGCGCATTTATTGAGGTGTTTTTGGTCTTAGTGCATGACCGAGAAGAGCGGGTCGTTTACGGTTGAATGCCCAGTCACTTCCACATTCGTGTGAGTGCCCACGGCTCCAAAATTTCCTCATTCTTGTCGTACGTATTCCATTTCCATTACTTTCTTCTTCCTCCTTTACCGATGTGATCGGCTATTCAAATTAATTTCAATGTTCATCACTTTTCCATGTATTTGGAAATTACATGAACTCCATTTCGAATGATATAAGGACACCCAATATGTGTTAGTCATCACTATTCAGGTAAAAGTTTAAAACTTATTCTTCAAAGAATCAAAATTAGTTTGTTGGTTTTGAGTTGTATTTTTATATTATTTATTTTTAAATAATAATTTTTTTTTTAAAAACATTTTTTGGTATTGGATATTTATATAAATTAACATTTTTCAATTTCATGATAAATAATAAAGGGTATTTATTTCATTAATTTTTTTTCGAACTTAAATTTATTCTTATGTTTTTTAAATATTTTTTAAAATTTGAATTTTAATGAGTACTGTGACAATGTATTTTATCATTATCCACATCAATTAAACATAAATTGACTTTCATCTTATTGATATAATATTAAAAAAATTAAATTATACAATATACCAAAAATTCTTAATTCTCAATTTTATCAAAACTATCTCAAGGTTTTTACTATGTTTACAAGGAATCAAAAAGTACAAACCAACTCAAGAAATAACATAACTCAATTATAACCTTCAATTATAATAAAACTTATGAATAAAATTGACTACCTAATATTGACAAAAGGGAGAGGAGGTCAAGAAGAAGTCAACTAAACAACATTTAGAAAATTTACGCAGTTAACTAGTCTAAAAAGAACTCCAAATGGCATCCTTATCACATAATAAAGTTATGCTCAAAACTTAAGAACTAAAGATCCAAACTCTGTATAAGAGGAGACCAGATCATAAACAATGAAAATATATGTAGCTTTGTAATAACATAACTTATAGACAAGATTAAAAAAATAAAAAAATGGAATCTTTATCCCCTATCACAAAATATTTTACCGTTTAACCATAAATTCGCATGAAATTTCACCTTATATTTAATGAATTCCTCTAATATATTTACATATTACGTTCCATATAACGAAAATACCTCAACCTTTAAACATGGAAAATTCCTCTAATATATTTACGTATTTCATAAAAGAAAAGAAAAAATCTAGGCTGCTGTGACTTCATAATACTAAAAATTATGATCAGAATACACAATAATTTCAGCTTAAATACAACATGAGAAATCCATAATCCGTGCTCCTCCTTGCGTTGCATATATAATACCAATCTTGT
This sequence comes from Torreya grandis, assembly GCA_037957365.1. Lineage (NCBI taxonomy): Eukaryota > Viridiplantae > Streptophyta > Pinopsida > Cupressales > Taxaceae > Torreya > Torreya grandis. The sequence goes on along the minus strand of JARHVA010005306.1, from coordinate 1,183,463 downwards.
AGAATAGAAAAAAAAAGGTAACACCCACTCCTACTTTCGTAGAAAACAGAAATCAATATTAAATAACTAACCTATGCCACTTTCAGACTTTATTGTATTATTATAGCCAAGATATAATTGTTGGCTAGATGCCAATTTCCATATAAATGTATAAATTTGTTTTAAAATTTTAATATAAAACAATATATAATTATTAAGAGTTATAATTATAAATTAATTTTTTATTAATGAATATTAGATATGTAATTTTTATAATTTATCATTTGAAAATGAATGGTTATATACATATTTCAAAATATATTTCTTTTTAAATTTAATATATATTTGAATTTATTTATTATAGTCAAATGTTAATATGTTATAAATAGTACATTTTTACATAAAAATATTATTAATTTTAGTTATTATATATATATATATATATATATATATATATATATATATATATATATATATATATATATATATATATAACGTAACAATTGATTGTTTCATTATTGGAACATGTTTAACTTTTGGGGTCCTTTTTTTACATATTTTGTCAAAATAAATAACACAAAGTCTAATTACAATAGTTCGACAAACTCTACCTTCAACTTTCATGTCCTTAATTTTTAGAGAGTTCCCAATGGATTGTTGGCAGTTTCCCCGCAGATGGTGCAGTATGGTTTTATCCTACATGTTAAAGTTAAAACCATAAAATGAGAAATCAATGCACCCAATCTTCTGAAGAAAGAATATAATTAATATAATATATTTTTAAGGTTCACGAGATAATACTTTAGATATGGTTTGCAAAATAACTTATAACCTATAAGACCCAGAATGTAAGAGACACCTTACTTCAAATATGATATGTTCATACTCCCAAAATTGAACTCAACTGGTCTGAAAACCAATTCGCTAATGTAATCGATCTATCTTAAAATCAGTACATTAACTCCAAAATTTTAGCCATTTTGGCTCTAATATAACACCGGGACTAAAGCTAGAGAAGGGCGTAATATGGAAATAGTATGTCTCATACACAGGAGGAGGGTTTATATTTTGAAATGGTGAAAAGGCATGAAACTGTACAGACATGTCCATTGATATTGAACGAGTTCCATTCTTATTTGGCTTTATATAGTTACTCTTTCTAATACAAGCTTTACATGTTGTTTAAGGAAGTCAGATATACCTACACAGAGTTTGACATAACTCTACACCCTGATTTTGTTGGGTTAGGTCCAGTGTTATACATATATGTATGGGTAAAGTAAGATACATATGATTGAATATCTTCATAATATGAACACTTATTTCTCTATGCATTTTTTTAGAATAAACTAATCTTTTTTTTTAATTTTTTTTTTGAACGGGTTCCATTCTTCTTTGATGGTGATTATAGCATTTGTCATTTGAGTTTCAAATCTTTTGAATGTTCAAATTAAAAACTATATACCCTGTGATTTTATAAACTGTGCCTTGGAATCTGAGTAAAGGTCAAAGTCTTATTGAAGAGGAGATTCTATTTGGTGGGATTTTGGAATGTATGAGTAATTAATAACTTGACATAAAAATTACTTAATATTATATAAACATTGTATGTTTTTATCTTACTAAGGACATTCTATGTTACAAAACACAACCCTATCTTCTATGAGCAAAATTTTTGAGTATACATCTGTGTGAGAAGGTATATGCATGTATTGGAGTGACCATTCAAATGTATATGCTAGTGATTTTATTCTCATATGATCATGAAATCTTATAGTCCTTCAAGTAGTTTTCATATATTTGGATGAGCAAAAACAAAATTAACACAGTTGTACAATCATCAAGAAACTTAACATAGTCAAAGTGGTATCTCGTAGAAATTGGAAAATTGAGTGTTATAAATGGAAGGCATTGATTTTTTTAAGTGTGTAAACATTTTGTAGAGGAGTCTCAAACTTAATGTTAATTAATAACCCTTTTTGAAATTAATTAGAACAAATAACCTCTTCTCAAATTAATACAGACCTTTGACTAAGTACACAGTCTATTCAAATTTGGTTAAGTCAATCTACTATAGCTTAAAAAGGGAAATATAACACTTGAAAAATGTGCATAGGGTCAAATCAGTCCTGATACAATAGTTAAATTCATTAAAAATGCCTTTGGAAGATAGAAATCTCATTTTGACCCTTCTCAAGTTTGTGAAACTAGTCCAAACCCTGTATTAGGGTTTCTACTTTCAAAGTGAGTTTTTAGGAGTTGTAACTATCAATAATTCATGTAATTTGTTGAAAATTTTGATTTCAACATGTACAAATATAATATAGTGTTTTTGAGGTGTGTAAGTATGGATATGTATAGATGGGGAAGGACTATGTGGTAGATAGGGTAGAAGGAAACCTAAAGACCTAATCTGAGAGTAGAAAGAGCTAAAATAAGTTATCAAATAGTTAAACCAAATACTATAACTTTTTCAATAAATGAGATATATTATAGGGTATCCATAAATGAGGTTGATTTGATGATTTGAGTCTGTACAAGAAGAGTCTATGACATAATAATAGGTAGTGTATGATATGAGGATCGTGTTGAGAAGTTAAGTAGGGTTGAGAAGAAGTTAGAGAGAACTCAACAAAGTGGAAGGAAGTTTATCATATCCCTATTAAAGCCTAAATAACTAGAGAAAATATTTGATCCAAGTTGTTATAAAGCATAAAGACTATAAGGGGGATAGGCTCAAAGTAAGAGAGATTGAATGCATTGGGTAAGGAGAATAGAATGAATAGTTTAGTTAGACCATCTAAAGAATGGTGGAGAATAAATGAAATGAATAAAATGTAGATGTGAATTTAAAATGTGTGTAGGGTCCAAAGATAGAGATAAATAAATAAAATTCAAAGTGAAAGCTATGTGGATATTGGAAAAGAGATTGGACAAGTAGAGTATGCAAAAGGGCTCTGCAACATGAGGGATGGTGGGGGGAAATGAGGAAATGATTATAAATGATGAGGAAAGGTTAGGGTTAATAAGGGAGTGATTAGAGATGATGATGACTGAGGAGAGAGTGATTTGGCATGATAAAGCAATGACTAGGGATGGTAAAGGCTAATGATGGATGATGAGATCCAATGAGGGAGTGAGTAGGGATGATGAGGGAGTGATTAAAGATGATGAGGGATGATGAGGGTTAATGAGGGAGTGATGAGGGATGAGGAGGAACAAGGAGTGAGTTATTAGGGATGATGAGGTATAGTGAGGGTCAATGAGGGAGTAATTAGGGATCACGAGGGAGTGATTAGAGATAACTAGGGAGAGTGAGGGTCAATGAGGAAGTGATTATGGATAATTAATAATGATGAGAGAGTGATTAGGGGTGATGAGGCATGAGTAGGAAGTGATCAAGGTTTAGGGAAGGACAATGAACAAGTGAAATTAACAAAAAAATGATTGTTTGATGTGTGTAGGTCATCAATATGACCTATTCTACCCCAATAACACCACTTTGCATCAATTTAAAAGTGAGTGGTTTGAAAACATAAATTTTTATGAACCTAAGACTCCTAGAAATGCTAGGAATCAATTCAGAAGGCGCAAAAACCTAAAAAATGACTATATGTTTACCAAATATGGATATCAATTACAAAAGTTATGTCCAAAAATCCCTAGGTTTAATACTTAGACCCTAAAAATGTCTAAGTACTGACCTAATTGGATTTAACAACATGATCACATTACCTAAAATGTCCACAAAATTATCCCCTAACTCTATACACATACCCTCATACATATGTATACAATATTTTTTGATGGATTGAGTATTGGGGTAGTACCTATCACACTATAGATCATGTTAAATCAGTTATCACTTCACTTGGAATGATAATTCTAGTGATTTTTAAAACTGTCAAAGTACAGTTCTAAACAAAGGAATTTCTAGGAAATATTTTTTCTTCATCCTTTAGCACCCCACTATGTTCACCAATTCATGAACAACTAATATCCCATATGGGCTAGGTGAGATCATAATATTGGTTATTTATAGTAATACACTTAGTTTGGACCTAAAATTCATCTTTCATGAAAAATAAGTAGTAAATCTAAAAACTAATGAAAAATTGCATACTTGATCTTTAAACCTATTTGCAGAATAAGGTGAAGCTTCTATATATTTGATGCCATATTAAATTGTTGGATATGTTCAAAAATTATGTTAGCTACCATAATACAAACACCAAAAATACATGCATAACTAAATCTATAAAAACTTAAAAACAAGATAACACATATTTATCCAAGTAACATCGATACATCATTTAATTAACAGCACTAGCCTAATTATGCTAGTATAACAGTAACTCTCATCCATAATCTCTCACACTATCCCTCTATGTTATTTTATAAATAGGATAGGAGGTTAGGGCTAGGGTTAGGTAATGGTGACTAGTTAAAAATATAATGAAATAAAACTAGTCAATTTAGTATTTACTTATTTGAGAATAGTCTTTAATAATAAGTTATGGATAATTATGCACCAATTAGTGACTCTCTATGAATTAAAAATAAATTCTAAAAGTGCATCTAAAAATTACACAATAATGTATGGGTAATTAAATACACTAACAATTACCTACTATGACATTTTCACTCAATTTTAGAGTTCTCAATTCAATCACTCTCAATAAAACTTGACTAATGGTTTGATATTTTTTATAGGTATTTTATATGGACAATAAAGGTTTTAAAAATAATTTCATATAATTTACCCATTCATGGTAATATTTATTCATATCCCATAATTTGTAAATTTTAAATTGGAAATTATAATGGCAGTGAATGGGGCATGCATGTAATTAATAAATGGGGTCGAGAAGGTGTGTCAAGGTGAAAGAAGTTGTTAAATACTAAACTTGATAGTTTCTAAATGTTATCCAATGAATACTCCCAAAAGAGATATGAGGGGAATGCCTTCTTGTAACTTATTAGAAAAAATGGGAGAAGGTAAGATTTGGCTAACTGAGATATACTAGCTCTTCTAAAATAATCTCAATTGTAAAAACATCAAAAGTCACTCCTATAGTTTTATAGTTGATTTAAAACTATCAATTATCTAAATTAAACCTAAACATCCTCACAAGATGATTCTTCTCTCTTCTCTTTGGCATAAGGACATAACCCAAAATGATCCTTCTCTCTTATGAACATATTATTATTAACCTCTCCCTTTTCACTTGAATATCAATGAATAAGGAAACAATATGTGTCTTAATCTATGTCTATCGATGTGATATATTTGTTCTTCCACAAGTTGTGATTACATAGAATTATGTTATTTAGGCTCTCAATAATTCTTAGATTTCCAATCATTCTTAACCATCACACATTTTCCCAAAAGTGAAAAATTAAATTATACTAATAATATAAAATACTCTTTAAAGAGGAATCTTAGAAGAGGCCTTCATGATAGAAATGCCTTCGACATAATTATTACTTAAAAAATCTAATAATGAAAAATGTTCTTTAAAAATAAATATTAAATGAAACATTCACAATGAAAATACCTCCAACATAATTTATACTGATAAAATCTCTACATTCAAATGTACACACTAAAAATTCATCAAAACCATTAAAATATAGAAATTAGAACAAATAAGTGAGAGAGAAGCCAAGCTAAAAAAAGACACAAGCAAATTAGGACAAACTTTGCATATTTCAGTGCTTATATTAATTAATCAAAAGTTACAATTAGCTCTTGGCTCTAAGAAATCCCCCCTTAATATAATTGAAAATACTCCTTTTATACAAGCTAAGTAAGTATGTTGGTTAGTCATATCCAATTATAAAAGTACAAGTGTAAGGACAACTATATTTTTTTACAAAATTCTAGAATACACTAGACTTTTCCTAATGGACTAACCTATAGATAACGTGTTTTACAAGTTTCACATGCCCTTTTAAAGAAGAATATTTTTATTTTCAAAATATTATAAAGTTTTTATAAAAAATAATATTTCTAACTAGATTTGAGGACCTTGTGTCGAAGTTGTCCCATGTTTCTACTAAAGAACGTTCATTTCGTTCTCATGCTACTCATCAATCAACCTGAGGCTAACAATAGGCTCCATGAAGAGTTCATCTTGTTAGTCTACCAAGTTTCTAAGGTCTCTATCATTTCTTCCCAATACTTATTTAATGTTTCTTGCTTAATCAATATTTTCCTCTCCTATTAGGATCATATCCATGACCCTACTATTGTCCACTCCAAATTTTCCTTGGATTCTACTCTTGACTTCCTACATGACTAGGCTGGTTATGTGTTTAAACACTTCATCTGTGATGAGGCCCATGGAGCTAAGTGTAGTTGGTTTTGTGATCATGGTTCCCAAAAAGTGTTTCATCCTATGTAGGAATTCCTTGTTATCCTCAAGGAGACCTTTCAAATAGTTAGACTATATACTCAAACCCTTTATATTATCCATAATCAATCCCATGACTATGTTGAGATGAGCCAAGAAAATGATCTTGAAACCAAGGATTTGATCTTCCATCAAGATATTGGTCAATTCTTTCATTTTATACCTTGAATTCTACCATTGGGTGATTAAGATTTTTTTTTATGCATGTTTTTGGCTCAATACATTCTATCTAGACCTTATTAGCTTTAGAGAATTAAACATGTTATAGAATGATGCTTCAAACATATTAATGATAGCATCGGGAATTGATAATATAGCTCGCTTCTCTAAATTTTTCTTTTTCTTTTGAATATTCTCCTTTTGTTGCTACATGCCATTAAGGGTATCCTACAATTGGATTAACTATGCTTGGGCCAAATTCAAGCACATTTTCCTCAAAAATAGGGATTTCTCCTAGTTTTTGTCCTCCTACTGGAGTCAAGCCAAGAAATGGTTCCACCTTTTGAAAAATGAACTACTATCCTCCAACCATGGATTTCTTCTCAGTCACCCTCTATAGATTGGTAGTTGTTGCATCAAATTTAACACCAACTAAACATTCTATTACTTTTGGAATTAGGTTCTCTATTTGTGCTCCACTTGATTCCTAAAGAGCATTCACCTTTTGTTCTTCTTTCTTTTGTAGAACAACTATCCACGGCTTGAGTTCATCATGAATAGTGATGTTTTATGACTTTGTAATTTCCCACAGATGATGTATAGTAGGGATATTTTATAGTTTTCCATATACAAACTATTTAGGGATGGTTGGGCCCTAGATTGGGTTTTCCTCACTAAAATAGTTGACCTCACTCAAAGGGTGAGTAAAAAACAACTTGGGCCTCTTGCTTCCTATTGGGACCAATGCCAGCTCATCTTTTCTCTTTGGAGTATCCATTGGAACTATGTCCAAGAATAATTCCTTCCCCTTTTATTTCTTTGTCTCTTCAACTTGAGCCTCTTCTTCATCAGATTCATAGGCACTAGCTAGTGCCTTCAGAGCATCCTCCACTGTCTCCTCAGGGTCCAATGCTATTATGTTAATTCTTTCAACTTTTGATCCTAGTTCTTTAGGCTAAGTTGAGGATGATATTATTTCCTTAGGTCTCCTTTCTTCTAGCCTTTATTCAACTCGTGCCTTAGGCTTTTGCTCTTATATTTTTGGCTATGTTAGAGGAGGCCTAAAAGATGGACCTCCTAGCAAATGGTACTTCCTTGGTCCTAACTTCCATATATCATCACTTCTTTTCAAATCCTTTAGTAGTCCTGATTCTATTTTGATGTTATGTTTCTTCACTCTTGCCTTTAGAATTTATTGAATGAAGATGCCTTTGTGTACATTATATCAAGGGGACCAAGTTGATACTCGTAAACTACATTGATTCCATTAGATTTGAAGTGCCCCACAACTCTTCCTTGGGGATCCCACTATATTAGTTTATTATGTTGTAATCTAAATGAGGTCTTATGTTTAAAATCAGCCTCAATATTGTCCCATTGTTGAAACATAGTCCTTCTAATGGTTATGGGTAGGGTGTGGAACATTCCCTTCCTCTTGTTCTTGCAAAGATCATCTATACCATTACATAATTAGTAATCTACTTTCTATCCAACTAATTGTTTAGCATATTGATTGGTAATCTGAGAGGAGTGGATTGTGTTCCTTCGATCTTGATGATTGTGAAATATAGATACAACTAGATGTCTCCCATGACCTTAATTAAATTTTTGATCAAGGGGCTAACTCTAGGCATTAGATTCCTAGTTATGGCCTTGGATAGGGATGGATAGACACAGTCACATATGAATTTAATGTGGTCCCTATATTTGAATATGTGTAACTTTGAAGAGTATTGGGATACTATTTTCTTCCCATTAGGTGACTATTCTCTTAGGTTGGAGATCTTTGTGGTAGTAAGCAAGGTATATAAGAGGTATGACATCATGTAGAACTAGTTCCTATTTTTCTTCTTAATTGTAAAGATCTAACTACTTAAACAAGTGCTGACTACTTCACCAAATATATGGGTGAGTTATTTATCAACCATAAAATATATTAAGGTCATCCAAATCTTTTCCACATATGTGGTGGTTGGATTTTTTCATAACCTATTCATCAAAGTCATGATCATTCTTATCCAAGTCTAAATTGACCAATGGAAATATTGTCATTGAAATATGAAAACAACTAATTTCTAGAATGTAACCATAAAATAAGGATGTTACTCAAGTCATTTTACTTATCCCAATTATTGATTATGGTTTGGTCCATTTGGGGTTTCGGTAGCTTATAATAGTTTTTAAATGTTATGGCAGAGATATAAGCTATATTCCTATGAGTATGCTCATCGATTAACATACCCATATCAATTTTAACATCTCTAAAAATAATAAAGAACATCTATATAATATAATACATCAAGTTTTATAGTGAAATAATGGATACCTATAATTTGAATGAAAACTATGTCATAGTAGATCCTTCTTGCTGACACATTCTTCTCTTCTTTTCTAGTGATGGGTTATTAACTCTCAATAATCCAGAATAAGGTTGATCAATTATTGTCCCTAGTATTTAAAGTTGTGGCATAACATTATGTATCCTTGAAAAATATTCCTTATCCATCGAAGGTCAGATAGAGATCTATATCTTCTTTGGAGGCATCTTTTTTGGCTGCCATGGCTGAAAATTCACTCAAATTATCCACAAGTGGTTTATAGTTCAATCTAGATTGAATTATTCTTCCACAAATGACAACTCAATCTTCCCTAGCTTAATTATAATATTTATAGGGTTAAATTAGATATTTTGTATATGCTAGGGGTTTTTTTCAAGTCCTCTCAGAGATTTAATAGTGGTAGTTTATCGAGATTGTATAAACTTCATGCCTCAGATTTTATTTGGATCTTCACATTTATACCTTTGCCTTTCTGAACCCATAATATCTTTAGATTTTTCATTTTCTATTTGTGTGGCATCATCATGGTATTTTCATGGTACTTTGTTCATTCATATTCAAAAATAACCATTTCCTTTAAAAATCTTGGCTTGATTTTGCAGCTTTAGATCATCTTTACATAGACCAATGTGGATCATTGATCTCGATCCGATAACTTATATATAATTGCCTTATTTCTACTTTACCTATGGTTATGTCAACTAACATTTTTGTATTTACCTTAACCTCTTAACATTTGCTATGCACCGTTAATCTTGATTGTTTAGATTAAATGTGTCTTATTGGATTATGCCACTTAATTGTACCTCGTATTTTGTATACCATTGATTGGAATGTGTACTTTGCATCATGTACCATCAATATTTGAGATATGATCAAACTTTAATTCATGACCTATAGGTATGCCACATATAGTCTCTATTTTTATCCTTGACTTTTCACATTAGCTACGTGTCATCTGATCAATTCATATGAGCAAATGTGGACCATTAAAATCTTGATCTGTAGGGTCAAATTCCATTATATGTTCAAGGTTCTTTGGCTAAGAGTGTGACACTTATTACCCTCTCACTTCTCCAAGGGTCTGTTGAAATTTTGACTCAACTTGCACTATCTAATCAATATCAGATTGGCAAATGTGTACCATTAATCTCTAGGACAAGCTCAGATTTTAACCCTTTTGTTATGGCTTAAATTTTAAACCTAGATTGCATGCTATTAGATCTTCTCATTTGATTAAACTTGCACCTTCTAATCATGACTCATGGGGTTGAGTGAGATTGGTTCCTATACTTAGTCTTCCCATTTTGATCTCACTCTATTGGATTAACTTTACTAGAGTAAACAAGGGTTGTTGATCTTGAAGATGAGAAAAATATTTAAGATAACTCAAGAATAATATATGACTTAAGCTAAAGTTTTCATTTGTATTTATAAATACAAATAAATATTTAGTCTAAAGTCTTGATCTAGGTCCATGCCATATTAAAGTGACATCACAAATTAAAAGGGACTTATCATAAAGATTTTGGACCAAGGTCAAAAACATAATAAAAATAAACCCACAAATAATAAAAGATAATTCATAAGGTTTTAGCCAAGGGTTTAAAACTTTAGGATAAAGCTTCATGACTTGTCTAGGATATGCATTAGTTGGATTGTTCTAAGATAAAATAAAATAAAGGGGTTTGAGACGTAAAGGAACCCAAAATAGAATTTTTAGACTAAGGTTTGGTTGTGTTGAAAAACATGACTAAGCCTTAGGATAAAAATTAAATTAAGTCCATGGTATAATTGAAATATTCTCGCATAAATTGTTCCTACCAAATTTGAATTCAATTCAAAGGGCACAAGCTATACTAATTGGAGTTAGGGTTTTGAAACTGATCAAATATGAATTTAACTTGATTTCAATAGACCAAAGGCTACTAAAATATCAAGTTACTATTAAATCATAAAACTGAGACATTTCTCATTCCAAATGGGCTCCATTGGAGCTGTCACCTGAAACATAAAGATCAAATATTAGCAAGTTAATAAGGGGAGAAACCATGATCATCTAAAAATATGTCCATTAATCCAAATGAGTGTTATGACCAATGTGCAAATGTTCTATATTTATTATGATCAAGTGAATTTCTAATTTTAAGGTAAAAATTTTCACATTTTGACACAAGGATCTCATTTTTTTTGAAATGGGGCTGTATTCACTTCAAAAAATGGTGACTTCTATAGGAAACATAATAATATGTTAGAATTTAGAGACTCTAGTTTAGACTAATAATTAATTTAATTATTCCATTTGATTAGGTACCATTATTAAGATCACTTCATGGTTAGAACAAATCTTATAAATGTAGAATTAAGATCAAACATCAAGACATAGCCATGCTATGTGTGGGCTTTGATTCCACTTACTGATTGCCATAAGATTTAGAGAATAACTTCTAGGTTCATGACTTTAATCATTAACATTGACTTTCAACATGTTTGTATATTTATTTAGGACCATGTTTTGGCTCATGTAAGGCTTAAGCATTGCTTTGCTACCATCCAGGCATGCATAGCCCTAATATATATACATTTGGCTCCATTCAAGTCCTTGCTCCACTACTAACTAGGCCTCCATAGCCCTGATGGAGATTACTAGAATCACTTTTGCTCATAAAGTTTTTGAATTTTTCCATAAGGTTCTTATTTGTTTATTTTTCAAGTCATGTTGACTTCCTAGCAAAGGTTGGGAACCAGGTTAGCTAGGTTTAAGGATTTGGTCAAGTCTTTGGTCTTGAAAAAATTATCCTTGGCTGTAAACTTTATCCTGGGAAATTAATGTCTTTATAGTGTAAGTATTATTATATCCTAATAATGTAGTCTTTCACCCTACATGTGTAATCCTTATTATAACCAAATTCATCTCAAAACCCAAGGAACAATTAACCTATTCATTATTCTTTACTAGTATCTCTAAACTATAACATTAAGCTCATGTTTTAATAATCCATAATCAACTAATACTGAGAGAACAAACTTGTATTCCTGAACTGTAAGCTTTCTTTAAGCAATAATATGAATATTAAGCTAAGTGCTTATCCAGAAGGACTTATTATGAGCTAGGAATAAAGCAGAGAAATCAAACACATCAAACATAAAGTAGACAAATAAAAATCAAGGGAATAAGTAAACAAATATAGACACACATATGTAAAAATAAGGGATAGGAAGAAGAGAATAGAAAGGAACTAATCTAGCCTACCTACACTAGCTCTAACTAGTCTTACAGTCATACCATGAAGACTCCAAGTGAGATAGCAGAGAATTAGTTCTTGAGTTATTTCCCATTAGTGAGATACTTGAAGGTGTTGTTGTCAAGTATCTCAGCTATCTAGTAGGGACCTATCCATAGAGGTGTGAATTTCCCATGTTTACCCTTAGGCTTAGATTCCTTGTCCTAAATAACAACTACGTTTCCTTGCCTGAACACCTTTATTTTTGAACATTTATCAAACCATCTTTTGACTGTGGTTTGGTGTCTGCTAAAATTGGCAAAAGACTTCTCTCACACATCCTCCATCTTTATGATGTCCAACAATCTTGAACATGAAATTTTTTGGCCCTCCATTTATTTTTGCATAAAATTGTATGTTGGCATCTTCAGGGTGATGGGTAATATGGGTTCTTGACCATAGACTAGTAAGAATGGTGATGCTTTGAGAGCTTATTTGATTCTATTTCTATCTACCCAAAGGGTATACTTAAGCAAATTATGCCATATTCTATGTTTATCAACTACAGACTTCTTTATAACCTTCATCAAGTTCTTATTCATTGATTTAGATACTCCATTACCTTAAGGATAATCGTTTGATGAGAATTTGAGGATGATGATGGTATTATATGCCCATTTTTTCATCTCTATGGATATAAAAGTATATCCATTATCAGAGACCAGAGATATAGGTGTCTCAAACCTAATGCATATGTTTTCTTCTAAAATTTTAATCACCTCTTTAGTCTTGTAATATTTAGTTTCAACTACCTCAGTCTATTTGGTGCATTAGTCGATAGTTAATGACCCCCACATAATTTAGTCCCTATTGGGCAAAGGGTTTATCAATCATTAATGGTCTTAATGGTATGGCTACCTTATGCTCTTTGGTGTTGAAGACATGACATGAGCTGTACTCTCTCACAAGGTTGTGAGCATCCTTGTTGATTATAGGCTAGTATTAACCAAACATTAATATTTTATGTGTTTTAGTCCTTTTAGATGGATGTCCACTACCCTTTTTTCATGGAAGATGCTCATGATCTCAACTGATTCACTCTTGGAGACACATCTCAAAAAAATTCCTTCAAATTTATTCATGTAAAACACTTTGTACTTGATCAAAAATTTAGTTACATTGAGCCTTATATCTCTCCTTTATTATTTACTTAACCCCGCAAGATAATAACCATTGATTTGTAGGTGGACAATAGGTTCATACCAATAATTAGGTCTAAAACTTTTTTGATCTACCTACATAACACTTACCTTGGAGTTAGTATTGGTAATCAACTAAGTTAAACCCTTACATCTTACCACTTTGGAAATCTTCATCTCAATGTCATATTATTGAAGTATAGACATCCACTTACCTCTAATTTCTCCTAGTTCATTTTGACTTAGCATGATCTTGGTGGCAAGGTCTGGTAGAATGGAATGCACCTTATTCTTAAGGATATAATGCTTGAACTTTTTTACTACCTTGACTAAGACACATGCTTATTCATCAATCAAGGAGTAATTTAACTTAGTATTTTTAAGGTTAGTGCTCATAAATTCTATTGAATGGTCATATACATCCATATTTTGAGTTAGAACTATACTTATTATATGATATGAAGAAAAGGAGTAAAGATTAAAATCTTTAGTGAAGTTTGGACTTATCAGTATAGGGGCTTATCCAATTGCCTCCTTAATGTCCTTGAAATCCTTCTTTGTCTCTTCATTCCAAGTGATATTAGCCTCTTTCTTCAACATGTCATTCAAATATTTCACTATTTCTACAAAACCAAAAATAAATTTTCTTACAAAATTTATTTTACCAAAGAATGACTTTAATTATTTCCTACTATTAGGGGGTTCTATATTAGATATTGAATTTACTCTATTAGGGTCTATAAATATTCCCTCCTTAGTGACAACATGTCCTAATAGTTTTCCCTTAGTAACATAAATAATACTTTTTTTTGGGTTGAGATAAATCCCATACCTTCTACATCTTTCAAATACCTATTGTAGGTATATAATATGATCTTTTATGTTTTTAGAAAAGATAGTTAGATCATTAATGCATATAATAATACACTTACATATAAGTCATTGGAAAGCATGATCCATAGCCCTTTGTAAGGTTGCATCTATATTTATCAATCCAAATGGCATTCTTTTGTAGGCAAATGTGCCCCATTTGGTAGTAAATATAGTTTTCATTTTGTCTTCTTGATTTACCAATACTTAGTTATACCTTAAAAAACCATGAATAAAAGACATCATAGAAGAACAAGAAATAATTTGTATTACTTGGTCCAAAGAAGGTAGGGATAATTATCTTACTTAGATGCTCTATTTACATTTTTGAAATAAATGCACAATCTGATTTCAACATTTTTCTTCCTAACTAGCACTAAATCAACAACCCAAGTGGAATGACTAATGGAAAACATAATATTGGCATTGAATAGCTTCTTAACCTCTTTGTATATCAATGGTTCTAAGACCAAGTTGACAGGCCTCTATTTTTATCTAAAAGGTTTGCAATTATATTTTAAAGGTATGCTATGAGTTATGACGTCTGGATCATAGATCTTTAGGTCATCATAAGAACATGCTATGATATATTTATATTTGGTTACAATTTATTTGACTCTTTTAGACTCAATACTTGTATAGGCTATAACATTATTAACCAATTGACGTTGACCTTGAAACCCAAGGTCAATTGCATTATAACCCTTCCCACTTACCTTACAAATCTTGGTAGACTTAGTTAGTCTATCCAAATCAAAGAGTCTCTCCAAGGCTATCATGTCATTAGCGATCTTATTTTCATTCAACTAAATGACCTTGTCATCAAGTTTGTTGTCAATGTTTTCATCATCAAGGATACTAGCTTCATCAATAATGCGACCTTTAAACACTTTTGAACTAGTCATGATGTTTATGACATGTTGATCATCACTGAATACCTATAAGTGGTCAACGTTATTTGGCACTAAAAGACCTAGGTTTAATTAAATTTTAAGGTTTTGTAACATGGAACATTGATTGGCATAAGGTTGACTATAACTAAAATAAGTTCATCAGTAGCCTTGTTTTCTACCCTAGGGATTGTCACAATGTTGAAAGCATCAAAACATTCAATTAAGTCCCACATTATAAATTTATACTCCTTGAGATAGGATAACTTTCATTGATATTCACTCTTGACCTAATTGATCACTAGTTTATAATCACCAAAAACTAATAGTTCCTTAGCCTCATGTTTGATTGCAAATTGTAATCCACGTATAATTGCTTCATACTCAGCCAAATTATTGCTGCATGAGAACTTTATTTTTTAAGAGGTAGTGTATTATTTCCTAGTGGGATTGATTAACACCACTCCTACTCTAAAACCTAATTTGAATCTAGTACCATCAAAATAAAGTTTCCATAATTGAGGCAAAACATGAGAAGTTTTAGAGTTACATGCCTTTGCAATGTCAAAAGTGTAAACATCAAGATTTAAGTTAACCATGTTGACCCTCTCATTGATTTCATTATACTCAGTGATCATATGATTCATTTTGGGGTCCCTTTCTATCTTGATTTGGTCGGGGACTCCCCTCCAAGGCAACCACATATGTGAACAATTTGTTGACATATAACCGTTTAAGTTTCTAGTCTAGTCTTTACTCAATACCATCCCATAAGCATCAAGGATGTCCACCACTTGGTATCAATGAAATATTGGATCCTTGGCTCTGAGACAATCTGCATGTGGATATTCAATAATTCACCAATCACTTTGACTGTTGATTTATTTAAATGAGTTACAACTCTATCAAATTTAATGGGAGTCAAACCTAATTGTTCACAAATACCCTTAAGCATAATATTTGTAGATGCACTAGAATCTAAGAAAAAATTATGCATATTCTTACCAAATATCTTGACTATAAGTAGGAAAGGAGGAACATATGTCTTAATTTTGTGTATTGCAATATTAGCATGTACAAACTTTTGAGACTTACCAATCTTTTTAGATAAAGATTCCAACAATAAATCCATATATTCAAACATTTTTGTCAACTCAAGAAATGTAATGTTAGCTTTGATATTTTTCATGTATTCTACTATGTTATACCCAGTCCTATTAGAAGAATTAGATGTATATGCATTGGGTTTAAAAGTACTTCCCTTAAGAGGCTCTAGATTATTGTCTAAGGTAGTATCAGGAGGGGTCTTAAAGTTATTTAGAGAAGTTAAATTGGTCAATGGTTGCTTCTGCTCCTGATTTATTAAAGGATAAGTCTTCTTCAAAAATTACTAAAAAGCATGAATCTCTTCGGGAATATCCCCAGGCTCATTGTCCTCTTGGAAAGGAAAGTCAAATTTCTCCACCATGATAGTTAAATCAATAGATCTAGATGACCTTGAAGATATTGATGTACCTTCATCACAATCCTTATTAGAGACAAATTAAAAAGTATCTAATTCTTCTTGGAAGGATTTAAAAGCATTAAAAATTTCCACAATGTATAATTCCCCATGCTTAGAAGTGTAATGAACTCTACAATATTTAGGTAAAGTAACGTCATTAAAATTTATTTCTGACACATTCTTAATAGAAGTTGGCTCATTTTTCTTGTTGTTGTGGTAACTATCATTCTGAAATATCTTAGTGGGCCTATTGAACCTTTGAAAGGAAATTTTCCTTCCAAAACTCTCTCCAATATTTATTACTTTCTTTTGAAACTGAAGGAAGTTAGTGCTAATATTTTAACCATCTTGAGGTTAGAGTCACTCTCATTCTTTGGGGCCTCAGAGTTATGAAATTGAGTATTAGAATTAGTTGTAGGCATTAAAGCTTTTTGATCTTGAGGATGAGATCCATTAGTAGCATTGTTTAAGAATCCCAATTTTTGAGTAGGATGAGCATGTCTCCAAATTAGTTGATTCAATACTAGAAGTTGGTTCAAGGGAGGCACATTTTGGTTGGCATAAAGAATAACATTCAAAATGTGTAAATGTGGATTGGCATTAGGAATGGAGTATGTCAGTTGTCCTTAGGGTTGCATCTAGTAATTAATGATCACAACCTCAACATAAGCTAAAGCTAATGTGTTCATGGGTCCAAAAACTCTCTATAAACATGAAAGTCATGGGATCTGAGGCATCCTTATAGATTTGCAAGGCCAAATCCTAATTAGATCTGTAAGGAGCTATGGTCCTACTGAACATATTTTGGAGCCTAGGATTGAAGGCTCTTATTGGTTCATTTACATCCCTTTTCACTATGGTGAATTGCTGGTAAAAGACATAAGAACTAATGATTTTATAGAATTGATCAATGAAAACATTGTTAAAATCAACCCAACTAGTAATATAATTTGTGGGGAGGTTTAGAAACCATTCACATGTAGCACATTTAAAAGTAAAAGGAAATAGTCTACATGCTACATCTTCATGGGTCACAATCAATAAATCTTAATGCAACTTTCAAACTCTTAATGCATTTCTCAACAGTTATAATCCCACTAGGACTAAATGTTGGCAAATGCTTTTTAGGATTATGAAGAAGATCATGTACCACACTTGGCACATTGATCAAAAAACCACCTAGCCAAGCCATACCTTGATAGGGATAGAACATATGAGCACTATGAATTGGTCAAGTTGGTAAAGACTTTGATATTTTTTTCTTACCTTTGTCCCACCTAGTTTTCCTATGGACTTCTAATAAAAATAGATATTCTCTAGTCTATGTACATGACCTTGTCCTGATTCTTGGTAATTTCAGCTTCTGGCCTTTGAATCATGTTTGAAATACGATGTGTTAGTCTTATTTTTTGAGGATACAATGATCAAACTTTCACATTAAGAAAATATTGAAAATATTTATATAAAGGATGACAAAATCTTTAGGCTAAAGTCTTAAGCTAGGTCCATGACATATTAAAGTGACCTCATAAATTAAAAAGGACTTGGCATAAATATTTTAGAATAAGGTCATAAACATAATAAAAATGACCCCATGAATAATAAAAGATAAATCATAGAGTTTTAACCTAGGGTTTAAAACTTTAGGATAAATCTTTATGGCTTGTCTAGGATATACAAAAGGGACCTTGCATTAGTTGGACCATGCTAAGATAAAGAAGAACAAAAGGGTTTGGGATGTAAAGGTACCCAACATATAATTTTTATATTAAGGCTTAGTTGTGTTGAAAAACATGACTAAGGCTCAGGACAAAAATTATATTAAGTCCGTGGCAAAATTCAAATGTTCCCGTGTAAACTATTCCTACCAAATTTGAATTCAATTCAAAGGGCATGGGTTAGGGTAATTGGAGTTAGGGTTTTGGATTGATCAGACATGAATTTCATTTGATTTCAATAAACCAAAGGCTAGTAAAATATCAAGTAATTATTAAATCTTAAAACCCAAATGGGATCCATCAGAGTTGTCACCTGAAACATAAAGATCAAATGTTAGCAACTTAAGAGAGGGGGAAACCATGATCATCTAAAAATATGTCTATTAATCATAATGAGAGTTATGACCAATATATAAACATGTTATATTTATTATGATCAAGTGAATTTCCAATTTTAAGGTACAAATTTACACATTTTAACAAAAAGTTTTCATTTTTTTTTAGAAATTACAGTATGTTGACTTCAACAATACTTAAAACAAATTATCTTGCCAATTACAGAAAAGAGAAGGAAAAACAATATGCCCAACTATGTTCCTAAATCATTTTATTGTAATTTTGACTTCCCATTTAACTAGTTCATTGTGGATAATGAATAAGTGTGCCTGAAAAATATTATTAAATCTCAATATATTAATAGTTTGGCCAAGACATGTGTTGGATATCAATGAAAGGGATAGGAGGCTATTTCCATGACATAATGCATAAATAGCTTAGGTTTGGACATCTTCAAGGTACCGCGCTCTGCCCTTCCCAACCAGAGTTAAATCATTAATAGCTTCTGAATCGATAAACTATAATAATTGCCATACATTCTAACCAACACAATGACATTTTTTTGTGATGACAAATAGATATTTACTAGACTATTTATTGCACAAATATCATTTGGCTTAAATGCTAAACACCACATTTGTCGTGAGAAAATATTGTTAGAATAAGTTGGTGGAGTGCTTAAATAAATGCACCCTTCTGAGGTTTATAATATACACATTATAAAAATATAACTATATATATATATATATATATATCCAATTTCACATTTATTCAAATCATTAAAATTTCACCCTCCACGCATATAGTCGACTATCTCTGTGTGTGTGTGTATATATATATGTGTGTGTGTGTGTGTGTGTGCATATATATATATATATATATATACACACACACAGAGATAGTCGACTATATGCGTGGAGGGTGAAATTTTCATGATTTGAATAAATGCAAAATTGGATAAACCTCTACACCTTAATTTGGTCTCGATACTGCCTACAAACTAAATTTTTCCATTCTCGTTTCATTTTTTATTAATGTTTTATTTGAAACAAAGTCAACAAACTATATATATAGACAAGATGTTTCATTGTGATTGAGTATACCAAAATTCTATTTTATGAACTCTTAACAGTTAAGCCACCCAAGGAAAAATCAGATTCAATACAATCTCCAAACATGGAAAAAACTATATATTATTCAATCAATGTTTCTTCTTGTATTTCATGCATTAAATTGTATATTATGACTTAGAAATTAATGTTTCATAAATGTATATAGTGTAACAAAATAATAAATGGTATTTTTGTTAATAATTTCTCATCTAATATACATATATATCTTATAAAATACATAGAATTGTTGTTTAAACAAATATTATATTTTATTAAAAATTATTTTATAGGTACATAAAAAAATTGGAAACCATGATTAATTTAAAATTCCATTTAGATAAATATTGTATTTTTATTAAAAAATAAAAATAAAAAATATATATTATAGGTATACAAAAAATTGATAAGCATGATTAATTTACAGCTCTATGTTTGAGGTTCTAAACCAATTGGCCTATTGTAATTCCTTGATTTTAACTTTATACTGAGAATTTTGGTCTAATTAAAATTTCATATTTAAGGTTATAAACCAATTAGCTCATTTTAATTATTTCATTTTAACTTTATACTAGTAAATTTGGTCTAATAGATATTTAACTTTTTTTAGAATAGAACTTTACATTTGATGATTGTGGATTTGAACTCGAATTAGTTTACCCATAAATTTAAGTTATATTAAGAGGTAATATAACTTTACTTAGAATAGATTTTTATATTTGACCATTATGAGATTTAAACTTGAATTAATTCAGTCATAAATTTAAGTCCACACTAAAACATTAATTAATATAATTAACTATGTTGGTCAATTAGATTTTTTTTCATAATTTTAAGGTTTGAAAATTTGAAAATATATTCATACTCAATAGAATTCATCCTCCCACATATATGTGATTTACACAGACCATACCACTCAAGGGTATCACTGTCACGTCAATAATTGGTATTTATTAAACCAAGAGCCAAAGAAATAAGGCTATCAAGTGTATATTAAATGATGGACCATTAATTTTTACACCTTCTCTTGTGGAACATATAAGACCAAATAAAAAAATTAAAAAAAACATTGAGGTTTAAAACAAAGGCTATAGAGATTTAGCCAACTTCTATCCTATCTAACAAATCTTTAAAAAGTAAAATGGCAAAACAGTTTGTTAGAAAAATTGGTTATATTTTACGAGTAAAAGTAACATAAATGTAGCAATATGGCAAAGAGATTCAATGTTTTTTGAAGTGAAGCCCTTTTCAATGTTAAATACCAGTGCTTCTCAAATTATTTTCAACTACACTAAGAAATAGTTATATGTCCATTGAAAATGTTGTCAGGTTGGAAATTTGATTGAAATTGAAAATGAAAAGGTAGGATGAACATCAAACCAAAATCCTAACGAAATAACAATTTTTTTTTGGGTAATCTATTATTGCAGTAAATCGCATCCTAACAGATTTCTTTTGGTGTACTTATATCTAGTGCATAAGCTTTCTGCAATTGTTTTATGCTCAATTTTGTAGTGTATTCCACCTATTCAACAATAAGGTGTTGAAGCCATTTCCTTATTATTTTTTATACCTATACATTACCCAGACATATCGCCTTGTTTGTTGATAAACTCAAAAATTGATAAATATTTTAATAGGATTTGATTTGTATAATATTCATATCGATACGAAAATTATAGATATTACTTTAATATATATACGTAATTCAAGAATAGTGATATATTGGGGAATAATAATTATAATACTTGGTATATTACATACTCATTTATTATTTATGTATAAGCGCAATTATTAAAAAAAATGATCGACCAAATTTCCTATGCCTACACTTAACAAATAATATTTGACATATGAATTAGCCCATGCATATCACCTTAATTGTGGCAAGCTTAAAAATTAGTAAAAAATTTAACAATGTGATATCATAATAATAATTGATAATGAGATTTAAACATGAAAAATAATTTAATATTCAACAATATGAAATAATACACTACAAAGTGGTTTATAACATGCACGATGGTGCCATCTTCTAATGACAAAGACTCTATATTTGAAGTACATTGTATCAAATGAGCTTACAGATCGAATCCCTTTATTTGATCATCTCATCATATAAGAGAAAGGATTCTTGTTTGATGATCAGTATAGGTGGGAGGGAATGTAGTGGGTTAAAGGATAATATACCTCACAAAAGAAAAGAAAACACTTTGTAGGCACAATACGATGTGAGAATTTTTGTGATGTAATAATTTTTGTATTAGTCTATGCATGATTGAGTTTTAAATAGATTAATATTATTTGAATTTTTGTTTTGTGGGTAATTTTTTTAACATTAATAGTAGAGTGTTGTTGTCATAAAAAATGATAAAGGTAGTTTATCAAAATATAATACATAAAAAGGAAACATATTTAAAAAATGAAAAAGAAACACTTACTAGATATATTTACAAAAAATATATATAAGTTTTCAGATTTATCTTACACCTTCAAAACAACTACTAATTAAAAAGCATTTAAATGGACATCAAAATTAAAAACTAGTAATCTAAAAAGTTTAAAATTGAAAAACTAGTAATCTAAAAAGTTTAAACAAACTCTTAATAGAGTTCAAATCTGTAAAAATTATAATTGTTTTTCAATAAAATCTGTCAAAATGACTCCCCTTAACTCATTTCCCTTAAAAAAATTGGACTTTTCTCAATCCTGATGGAACAGTGATCCTTCGTAATGTGTGTAAATCATGAACGTTCGTAATGTGTGATACTCGTAATGTGAAGTTTCATTTTTACATCGTGTGATACTAGTTTCTTGGTTTTGAGGTGTATTTTAAAATAGTTTTAAATCTAAATTTTTTTTGGTAAAATGAATAATACTCATTACTTATCATTAAATAAAAACAGGTTAATTTATGTTATATATATATATATATATATATATATATATATATATATATATATATATATATATAAACCTTCTTTAATTTAATGATAAGTAATGAGTATTATTCATTTTACCAAAAAAAAATTAACTATTTTCATCTTTTTTAGTATATTTTAAAATTTAAATCCTACTAAATGCTATATAAATTAACCTTCTTTAGTTTAATGATAAGTAATAAGTGCTATCCATTCTACCAAATTATTTCTAGACTTAAAACTATTCTCATATCTTTTTAGAATCTTTTAAAATTTGAATCTTATTGAGTGCTATGATAATACATTTTACCATCATCCACATCAATTAAACAAAAAATGATTTTCATCCTATTAATATAATATTTACAAAAAGATTTAAATTATACAATATACTAAAACTTCTTAAATTTCAATTTTATCAAACTATCTCAAATATTATATTATGTTTGAAAGGGATCAAAAAGTACAAACCAACCCACTAAATAATATGACTCAGAATTATAACCCTCAAATATAATAAAACATGTGGGTGAAATTGGTTGCCCGATATTGATCAAAGGGAGAAGATATCAAGAAGAAGTAGATTAAATTTAAAGAATAAAACCATGAAACTGAAAATCAATACACCCAATCTTCTGAAATGATGATGATGATGATGATGATGATGATGATGATGATGATGATGAACTATATTTTTAATGTTCACGAAATATTGTTTTGGTTATAGTCTACAAAACAACTTATAACATATAAGACCACTTCATACTCCCAAAATATAAAATAAATTTTACTTCAAATATATAATGTTCATACTCCTGTAATTAAACTCAACGAATCTGAAAACCAATCAACTAATGTAATCGATCTATCGTAAAATCAATAAATTACGTCCAATATTTTTTGTATTTTGGCTCTAATATGATACCGAAACTAAAACTAGAGAAGGGCATAATACAAAAATAGTAAATCCCGCGCATGGTGGCAAGGGTTTATGTTTTGAAATGGTGAAAAGAAATGAAACTGTACGGACCTGTACATTGATATTGAACGGGTTCCAATCTTCTTTGGCTTTCTATAGTTACTCTTTCTAATGAAAGCTTTACATAGAGTTTGACATGACTCTCCACCCCGATTTTGTTATACATTTATGTATGGGTATAGTAAGATACATTTGCTTGAATCTGTCCATAATATGAGCACTTCTTTCTCTACGCATTTTGAGGAAGTAAACTTTACTATTTCTTGTTTAATTGTTTGAACGGCTTCCGTTCTCCATTGACCAGATTTGATGGCCAACAAAATATAGTTAGTGTCTTATACGGACAAGTTATATTATTTTCACATGTAAGTCATTTCAAGACAATCTAAGTTATGAATTATTATTATCTGATTGATATTTTTAAAAATAAATGTAGTCATTTAGTATATTCAGTATTATTTTTATTTTTATTTTTATTTTTATTTTTATTGAAATAAATAAAATAATACAAAAATAATTATTATTATTTATAAAAATTATATTGATATGACTAAAATAATAATAATTAATTTTACAAAAATTAATTATTTAATTATGTTATTAATGAGTTTTTAATTATTAGCATTAATATTGAAAAATTACTTATATATTTAATTTACTAAACTCTACTTACATTTTAATTAATAAAATAAATACAAGAAAAATAAAATTAATTGATCAATAATCAAATTCTTAATTAAAAAATATTGTAAATTCTAATCATAAATTACTTTATTTTTTAATATTATCTTTTTCAAATATGATAAACATCAACATGATATATTATTCTTATGAGAGAAGATATATTGACATATCTTTTACATTTATTTAAAAGACAAAAAAAAAATTTCTCTCGTAAGATTTTTTTGGGTTGTAACATTATACATATCCCTCATTGTTACCTCATAACATTGTAGCATTGTACATATCCCTCATTGTTACTTCATAATATTATAACATTGTAACTCAATATTATCATGTATATCATATTACTCTTTTAATCTTCACATATACTTTTAAATTATTTTATCGATGTCACTCAATCAAATGACCCCACCCACTAAAAGATTAAACTTTTTAAATGTGAATAGCATTTTTCTTATGTTCTAATACTATATTAAATTTATATTATTAAATCACTTCAATTATATATAACTTAATATTATATATAAGGTTACATTGAAATATTTTGAATACTTCCATCACTTTGAATATTAATATGTAAATTTAAACTAAACTTGGAAAAGATGTTTTGATACACAAATGAAACAAGTTTGTTGAAAAGTTTCATTTTCTTAGATAGAAGTGCCTAACTTTTTATCATATAAACATAAATATGTCATAGAGACGCCGAATGCCCTGCTAAATATATTATTGGATTTGAATATTTAAGCGTCTTCATCTGAAAAGTAAATCACCTCATTTTCACTCTCGAAATGATTTAACGTTTCATCCTGACCCCGTTTCTCCTCATTACACGCCACTAACATTTGTATTACTTCCCTCATGGCAGGCCACTGGTTGGGTGTCCTCTGCGTACAAATCATGCCCACTCGCAACACCCGCATCATTTGCTCTACGGAATTCTCTTCCAGTATTCGCCAATCCAACACTCCCAACTCTGCCCTGCCCATCGTAATTCTGCTGCAATTCCATTCCACAATGTCCACACCTTTGCCATACTCTATCTCACCCGTAGCTTTCATCCCACTCACAAGCTCTAACAACACTACTCCAAAGCTGTACATGTCACTCTTCTCGCTCACTTTTAGCCTTTCTTCATACTCTGTATGAGAGATGTGTTGCTTCAACATCCCTAATTACATTCACGAAGTTGGTCTGTCTTGATCAAACAAATGGTGAGCTTTCTTTGCACCATGATTTGGGTGAATGCAAGTCTGAACTGTCAATATGTTGAAAAGTGAATCATTGTGAAGCTAGTGTGTCAATCCCAAGTTTATGTGGACCGTGGGCATGTGTCTGTGCAAGCGTGGTGCAAGTGTTTGTGAGCAATTCTGTTGGTCTTAATTTTTGTGAAGCATGGGCGGGTTTGTCCTAGGCAGAGAGTAATCAAATCTGGGGAGGGAATTGTTCAATGTAATCATTCGAGTGGTTCTGAGCATTATCAGCGGAGTTTGACTCAGTGGTTTTTGTGTATGTTGGCTAGTTGGCCCGTTTATTGTACTTTGGACCGGATTGTCTTGAAGAGTTAATAAAATACACGTTACTCCCAGTTCTCTTGCATTGTGTGAATGTTCATGTGTGTTGAGTCAATTTTCTGATCTTTGCAAGTGTGTGTTTTTATTTCCGCTGCTAATCCTTTCTTTATAGAAGTTATTGTCCACTATGTTTGTGGGTGAACTTCTGCAGGTAAACACTGAAGGCGTAGTCCATAGTTCTTGTAGAATCCTGTCGTAATGAAGGATTCAGGTTGGAACATGCGGTACCGCACAGCCCAGCTAGCTCTGGAGAGTTGGCCCTGTGACAGTTGGTATCAGAGCACACAATTTGTGTTTTTTGGGATTGTGTGTGCCTAAAGTTAAACAGTCTTGTGCCTTCCCTTATCGAGTCAGTCCAATGTTGTCTGGTTGTGTCTGAGTCAGTATGGTAGGAGATTTGTCCAGGATATTGCTCAAGAAAGTGGCCAGCAGTGGTTGAGAGGAGGGTCAGGGCAAAGGTGAAGGTGAAGGTGGTGGCAGTTGCCACATTGGTAAGTTGAAAATTGTTACAGTGGGTGAAGGCCTTGTTGAGCGAGTTGGTGGTGCCCAGTTCTAATTGATGGGGAATCATGTGGGTACAAGATTCAACAAGTTTGAGAAGAAGGTGACTAACTTGGGGTAGATGATCGTAGAACTTACTGGAAGGTTGGAGAAGAACTTGGTGTTCCAAATGAAGTTACAGGATGAAGTGGCTTTGTATCGATCAGCGATATCAAGTTTGGTGAAAGCATCAGGGTCTAGTTTTTCTTCAGTCTTGAAGCTCCCCAAGTTGAAGGAACAAGAGTGTTATGATGGTGAGCAAGATGACCATCTTTTGGATAGTTTTTCTATGACATGGAGGAGTCGCTGGCAGGGTTAGGAAATTTTTCAGGTGCATAGGAGGTGCACACTATATTAAGGTACCTCACAGGTACGGTAAAGGTTTGGTATAGAACCTTGGCTAATGACATTGCATCAAAGATTTTTATGTAGATGTTGGACTCTTGGGAGGATCTGAAGGAAGCCCTTGGGGTTCAGTTTTGACTTGAGAATGCAGCATGGTTAGCTCGAACTAAGTTGAATCAGTGGAAGCAAGTGGGGGAGATGGGAGAGTATATCCATTCTTTCCAAAGCCTTTAGTTGGAGGTCACTGACATGTCAGAGGTGGATAAGTTGTTTTAGTTTACTCATGGTCTTTAGTGATGGGATCAGGTGGAGCTTCGTTGCCATGAAGTGTCCAATTTTAGTGAAGCAATTGCTATAGTAGACCATCTCTTGGATTTTAGAGAGGGTTATTCATCCGAAAATACCTTGGGCCCTTTCACATCCATGTGGGGAGGCATTGGTAAGGGGTTGAGCAAGTATTTAAGGAAGTCAGTGGGTGACCAAGGAAGGAAGGCTACTTTGGAGTCGTCAGAGGGATCTTGTAAGTCTTAGAGCACTTCAATGGGTGGCAAGGAGAATTCACTAGTTGGAGAGTCAAGTGGGAAACAGTTCAGTTTGAAGTGTTAGATGTGTGGTGGGAATCACTACAAGTGAGATTATTCAAAGCCATAGGGGGTGTTTGTAGTTCGAAAGGGGGATTTGGATGAACCGTGTGAGTAGATAGTGTATGTGCTCATGAGAGCTCAACACTAGGTAAGGCTTGGGTTCAGAGGTGGTTGTGTGTAGCTTGCTGGGGTTGATTTTTGTGGAAGGGGTGCTCACAGACTCGAGAGTCCTGCAATTGGAATTCAACTAGTTTAGCCTTAGAAACTTGACCTCCAGACCTCTGAGGGTTCAAGTAGGTTTTGTGGAGTTACAAGCCATTAGTGTTATGTTGAGACAGGGTTTATCCAACTTGGGTAAGGTGACAGTTTTTCCCCATCTTGGAGTTCTTTTGTGTCAGATCCATTACAGATGTGAGTGGTGAAGAGTGTGCAAAGGAGTGGGATTGGGAAGATGAAAGGGGTATTAGGTTGAGTATGCAGAAGAGTGCAAGAATTGGTGAGGAGTTAGTGTATCTTGTATTGCTTGGTGGCAGTTGGGATGTTAAAGCAGTAGCAAGTTCCTTTTTCTCATTGATGTGGGGTGGGAGTTATTGGTATGCTCAAGGAAACATCATCTTGTTGTGTCACATAGAAGATAATTGATCAAGTGCATCGATTTGGTTCCAGAAGAAAGTTCTTGGGTAAGGACTATATTCCTATTGTTGGGCCTGGTATGCTAGATTTGAAGAGTTGTCTTCACCTATTATTATATCTTTGTGTTGGAGTTTCAATACTATTTTGGGTGAAAGTTCAATGGGGTCACTTAGGCTTTGCTAGGTTTGCAGAGTCTTAAAGAGGTGGGTCATCAGAAGCCATTTTCCTCCACCCCAAGTTTGGGGGTTAGAAAGATTAGGTTGATCTTGTGAAGCTGCATTGGTTTGGTGTGGCTTGTGTAGGCAAGATTTGTCTATGTGTTGAAGTTGCTAGAGATTTAGTTTGTTTCTCAGTTTATAATTAGTCAGATTCCTTAGTCGCTAAGGAAGCCAAATCAATGATGGTTTTGCCTAAGTGCCCTTTTGTGTGTGTGATGGGTAAAATTAGTGTGGTATATGGAACAATTTGTTGTGGTGAATATAGTGGGTTACTTGGTAATTTAAAGTAGAGGGAGTTTCTAGTGGTGTTGGAATAGTGTTTTTCAGCAAGCTGGGAGCAATTAGAAGCCCTCAAAGTTAAGGTCATGGAGTTTGGCCTTGGTCTCTTAACTCTAGAAGGAGCTTGAAAGGGGAAGTTTTTATCTCTTGGCTTTGGGTTTGAAAAGGAGACGTGCTAATCTCTTGAATCTAAATAGAGCCTAAAAGAGGATGTGTTTATCTCTTGGCTTTGGGTCTGAAAAGGGGTTGTGTTGATCTCTTGACTCTGGATGGAGCCTGAAAAGGGGTGTGTTTATCTCTTGGCTTTGGGTCTTAAAAGGGGATGGTATGGTCTCTTGACTCTGAAGGAAGCTTGAAAAGGGGATGTGTTTATCTCTTAGCTTTAGGTCTGAAAAGGGGGCATGGTGATCTCTTGACTCTAGATAGAGCCTAGAAAGGGGAAGTGTTGGTCTCTTGGCTTGGAATGGGTCTGAAGAAGGGACGTTGAATCTTTTGGCTCTAGGTTGAGTTTGAATAGAAGATTGCCCTCATGGGTTCTTGCTAGTGGAGTCGTGTCGGCACCAAAGACGTCACCAATTTTAAAGTGGGGGAGTCTATGAGGGATGTGTTGCTTCAACATCCCTAACTACATTCACAGAGTTAGGCTTTCTTGATCAAATGAATGGTGAGATTTTTGTGCATAGTGATTTAGGTGAATGTAAGTTTGAACTGTCAAAGTGGTGAAAAGTGAATCATTGTGAAGGTTGTGTGTGAGTCCCAAGTTTATGTGGTGAAAAGTGAATCATTGTGAAGTTTGTGTGTCAGTAAAATACACGTTACTCCCAGTTCTCTTGAATTGTGTGAATGCTCATGGATGTTGAGTCAATTTTTTGATCTTTGCAAGTGTGTGTTTTTCTTTCCGCTACTAATCCTTTCTTTATATAAGTTATTTTCGCTTATGTTTATGGGTGAACTTGTGCAGGTAAACACTGAAGGCATAGTCCATAGTTATTATAGAATCCTGTCGTAATGAGGGATTTGAGTTGGAATAGGCAGTGGTGCATAGCCTAGCCAGCTCTGGAGAGTTATCCCCATGACACTCTGCACCACATCAAACAAAGATATCACATAATCTATCCATGAAAAACAAATTATTAATTATAGATAAAGTGGTACCTAGGGCTATATATATGTTGGACCTGACATAACTAAAGATGAAATACTCATCGCCTAACCTATCCAGTAATCTAGGCACACAAAAATCTGCAATTTTGTTCTCAAAATGAGCATCTAACAAGTACTATTTTGGTCATGGTCTACAAGTCCAATATTTTTATCATGGGGAGGCATTTTATTGTGCTATAAATACAAGGTATGCAAGATTTGACCCTGTGACCTCCCTTCCAAGAACACATGTTCTTCACCATTAGACCAACTCAAATGCACATACATATTTTTTAACTTTACATATTTATTATTTATAATATTTTACATGTGTAAGATGTAGTTTCTATTTTGAATAGAATAATTTAAATATAAGTTTTTTGTAAGATAAAAGACCGTGTATTGAGTATTTCATAGTGTGTTATATTTTAAAGAGGTTTTCCCTTCAAAGATGCCTACAATATTTTGGAGTGAGATTTTATCATTTTAATGTAGTATTATTATTCTCTTTCCATTCAATACATATTGGTTATATTTGTTTTTTTATTTTAACATATTTGTAAGCAAGTACTGAACATCCGATATCAATGCCCTTTTTAAGGCTATTTCTTTGTAGCAATTTTCAATGGTTTAGAGTTCTCTATTTTTGTCCACCATATTTTCCCACTTCACCCAATTGGAATCTTGGTGATGAAAAAAGTAGTAACAAGATGGCAACACTAAGCTTCTTCTCCAATATATTTTTCCTTCTCTCTTCTTTTATTAGGTTATAAACTGTTATAAACTATTTAGTTAGTCATTTCACCTTCCATGGAAAGCTCTCTCAACATACTAATCTTCTTAGCAAATCATTCCAGATACTCCATGCTCCTTATCAAAGATAATTGATGAGACAAGTCTAGAAAAGACCTTTCCAAATGTTACTTTGAAAAAAACTAAGTTTTATAAGACAAATCATACCACTTATGAGCTATGAAACCTATCTCTTGAGGTCCACATAATGTATTAATCACCTCATCATTCTTGGTTGATTGTAATTACTCTTTGTTTCCTAAAATCATTACTTTAGAATGTTAATGAATGGTTCCATTCTCCTCTCTCCTTTTTTTTTCAAATTGTATTCCATTTTACTCTTCTTGAACCATATCCTTAGATGATAATTTCTTGTTTTCAATACTGTGACTATTTATTTTTGGAAAATACTCTTTCTCACCAAACATCATCACTCTACTTTGTATCTCTTTCCATGCTTGACTATCCTACAATAGAATTAATGTGTGTTTGATGCCATCCTTCTCAATAGTATATGTTTTATCCATAACATCATGAATAAATATTCTATAATATTTCCATGGTATACCAAGTATGATATGGCAAACATTATTAGAAATCATATCACATAAAATTTTGTCTTTGTAACCATTGATCTACGAGTATACACGACACTAATCATTAACTAGGACTTGATGATTTATTTGAATCCAAGAAACATGGTAAGGATTAGGATGAAATTTTATATCTAATCCTATCTTATTTACCATTATTGAAGAAACAAGGTTATCTTTGCTACCAATATAAACTATAACCTTACAACATTTACCTCCACTTTTGCACATAGTCTTAAATAATGTCTTTCTTTGTGGTGGTTCTTTCTCTTCATGACTTGACTTTAGTATAACTCTCCTCATTAGAAAAATCTCATATTTTAGGATATTAAACATATTTTGTTAATGACTCCACACTGTATTGTTCTAGTTGAACCACTTGGTTCCTGCTTTCACTCTAAGAATTTGATGGATGCCATTAATAAATCAACACAATATAAACCAAGGGAATAACATCTCTTATTAAAGTATGCATTATGGGCAGATTAAACTAGACACAAGTAAGCATTCAAAAATTAACCTTTTATACTAGTATATGGGCAACTATTCATCCCCATTACTCTTGAAATACCAACATATTAATTCATGTAAGATTACATGGGATAAAATGAAAGAATATAGTCTAGACTACTTGATATAGTCCAAATGAAGATGTAAGAACTGAAATTAGTTTTATTAAATTATATAACAGAACAATTTATTTCCTATGTTCAAGTTACAAGATATTGCCAAAAATAACGAGATGAACTAAAATGATTCAAAATTGGTTTTCACATGGATTTTTTGAATGACTTTGAGACTTTCATAGGATCTATGTCCTAAAAAATTATTCCAGTTGAAGCA
Source organism: Torreya grandis (assembly GCA_037957365.1). NCBI lineage: Eukaryota > Viridiplantae > Streptophyta > Pinopsida > Cupressales > Taxaceae > Torreya > Torreya grandis. The sequence goes on along the minus strand of JARHVA010005306.1, from coordinate 1,151,592 downwards.
TTTACACATAAATCCATTGATCCTCTTATTCATTCATAATGTCTTCCACCTCAAAATCCATAACCATATCTATTAGTCTGACTTGTACTTTTATAACTACTGCCAACTTCCTTACTATGAATCTACCATTGATTTCTATTTCCTAGCTATCCTCTTCCTTCTTCATGACCTCTACTATTATAACTTTTTCCTCTACCTCTATTTTTTTGGATTTTCCATCTATTAAAATTTTCCTCTACCTTTAATGTAGTTTGATAGGCCTTTTCTACTATCATTGGAGACAAGATGTTGATTTCATCTTGAATACTAAAATTCAATCCATTAATATACCTGGTAACATTTTCAACATCCTCCTCTATGTGTTTTGCTTTGATGGTTTATTTTTATAATTATTTAATGTGTTCTTTCACTGACATATCTTTTTATCTCATATTTTGGAGCATTCTAGAAAAATTAGTTTGGTAGTTCTTAGGAATGAATTTTTCCTTCATCTTGGCCACCATTCTATCCCATTACCTTATCTTTTATTTTCTCATTCTTATTTCTTCCTATACTCCATCCCACTAGAGGGATGCATGGCCATTTAACCTTGTCACTATAAAATTCACTTTATTTTCCTTAGTAGCCTCTTTATATTAAAAGTACTTGTCCATAGTTGTTATCCAGTCAATCAATTCTTTAACATTGAGACTACCCTCATATATTGGCACCCCCAATTTGGGCTTTGAAGTCACACCTATAATTGCTCTAATGAATATTTTCTCAACTCTACCTTCCTATCCTTCTTATATAGATTCTTATTGAGGAACTTCATCTTCTCCTTTACTCACATCACCTCTATTCATATCTCTTTTCTAAACTAATTCTATTATTTGCAATCTAGCCTGGAAGTTTCTCATATCCAACACTAAGGCATCAAATAGTTTTAATCTTATTTGAGATACTAATACTCCATATATTTTTCATTACATATTTATTATTTTCCTCTAAAGATATATTAGGTTCTGATACCATAATGATGGATAGGTACATTCAAATCAAAACTCAATAGTTTTGTTATAACTTATTAATTCTTTGACAAAGGATTATAAGAACAATAGCCCACTTAATCAATCAAGGTTTTTTAGCTTTATTAAGGTTAAAATAGCCATATCCATTATTATTTAGATCCTGTTTGATCTCATAACTAATACACTTAACCTATAAGTACTACTCTTCAACATACACATGTTCTTCCCCTTTGTTTTGGCTTTCTTATAGCCGTTTTGACTATTTTCAATTGTACGGATAAATACAAATTGACATTGATAAATTAAATTGATTTTTGGGTACCTTATATCTAATTCCTTCCCTTAAACATGTTTTATGGCTTAACTCCACTTAGAATTCACTTTTATAACCACCTTCTCGACCTAATTAGGACTCTACACCCCTATTTTAAACATAATAACCTAAATCAATACACAAAAATGTCATACCAAAATAAAAATATATAAGTATATTATGGTAATTTAAAACCCATATGATCACCAAATTTTATAGGTTTTTGGTAATGAAATCTCTGACAATGTTGATTTCCATTTCTAAACCCTAGTCTAGGGTTTACCCTGACTATATCAACCCGAGAAGGGTAAATTTGGTGTATTAAAATTTAAAACAAGTTTAAACATTTTGTGATAATTGATTAGGGTATTAATTACTTCTATTCACCTTATTATCATGTTTATCCCTTTTTTGACACATCTTTTGGTCAGTTTACCCAAGTTTTTGGATTGACTTTATGTTTGTATGTGAGAACATAATCTTCTATAGGGTTTGAGAATAATAATTTATGAAATTATATTCAAATGAATTGAAACGATATGTAAAACCTTTAAAACATTATATAATAATTTACCAATATATATGTGTATCAACCATCATTCCACAAAATCTTTCTTGCATAAAATGCATACTCGGGTTTTATTAAACACAAAACTCAAGCTAAAATAGAGTCTGTACCATTGAAATTATAAATTGATATCCTCTTATTTATTTTATTGACATTGGAATCCATACATCCTTGAATTCATTACAAAAAAATATCAACTAGCATTATCATTTACAATTTTTATATGTCCTATAACTGCTCCAATAGATCTTGATTCCTTCTAAGAACATTAAGAGATTCATAACAATCTTATTTCATATGATACCTATATTAAGGAATCATTATTTGAATCAAGTATGTAATGAAATAAAATTTACCCCTTCTATATCCCAATAAAACATACTACATCGTTTAATCTCCTTCAAACATGATTGAGGACCCAAAACTTGAAAAGAAAATTCAAAATTTAAAATTTGCTAAACTGGCAAGAAAATGCCAATTTCAAAATATAACCTATCTAACAAAACTCTAAAATTTGGAGAAGATTCTCAAGTGTGTGTTATTACTCCCAAAGGCCTTAAAACATCTTTAAAAATCTACATGACCATTAAACAACTTGATCAAGACAAAATTGAGCAAACAAAATTAAGATAAATTCATCCTTAAAATGATGCTCCTACATCACTGAGACAAGAAATTATTTCTTTATAACTATCTAATTAAATTAAACCCCTTGGATGTTTTTTTTAATAAAATATATGACATATCTCAATTATTTATCCATTTTTCCAAGGATGGATCCTAGTGTAGTGTCAAAGGCATCCATGTGGATGTGAAAGGGCAATGTCTAATCAGAGCCTCTCAATACTAGAGTTGTTACCAGTAGATATTTAAGTTTTTTGAGTTTTTTTTAACATTAATAAGTCTAAATAAAATTTACATATTTAGAAATTAAAACAAATAGAGGTGTTGCAATTTTTTTGAAGCATTTAATGAATCTATAGTAGTATCTAGTATGTCTTAAGAAACTTCGAACATCTTTTTATTTTTTTTAGAATTACTACGTTATTGATTATGGAATTTTTTTTAGGATCAAATTTAATTCCATAAATAAATATGTGGTGTCCCAAATGATGCCTTAAGTCATCAACATGTAGCATTTTTCTTGATTTAGGAAAAAATGGTTATCTTGAAAACATTGGAGGACTTTTTCTAAGTTTTCGATGGATTCTTCATATGTTTCCCCATGGATTGTGAAGCCATCAATGTATATTTAAATAAAATCATGGGAAAAATTAAAAAATATGCTCAAAATTATGCTTTTAAAAGTGATGAGAGCATTTCTTAAACTGAGTGATAGTACAACATATGATTAAAAACCACACAAATAAGTGAAAGTAGTCTTATCATGGTCTTTAGGAGCTATTCTTATCTAATTATAGCTAATAAACCCATCAAGAAATTTGAAATATTTATTTCCATCCAATATGTCAAGTACTTAATCAATGAAGGGAAGAGGAAATTGATATTTCCTTGTGGCTATGTATAGTCAACACACATATACATCATCTCCCCCCTTTTAGTTACAATAACAAGACATGAAACTCATTGACATTCAGAAAAAAGATAGATAAATATTATATCCAATAATTTTTGAAACTTAGTTTTGACTATGTCTTTAACAACGAGGCTCATCCTACATTATAGTTGGAGAATAGGTTTACAACTTCCTTGATGTAAATGTGATGGGTCCATAGATCACGGTGGACACCTTTCATGTCATGATAGTCCCAAGGAGAGGTTATTTTTTGGATTTTGATAATGGTAAATATTTTAGTTTATTGTTGATGTTCCAATTTATTTTTAATATTAATCAATTATTCTGAAAATAATTTTACTTCTTAGAACAAGGAAAACATGTATTATAAATTACCCAACAATGAGGTATGGCTATACTAGAATGGTATTAGTTGGTGGTAGGTTTTAATAGCTCTTTTATAGTTGAAGGAACCTTATTTAGAAATATTTTTTGTGAATGGTTATGGTATACATTACAAGAGATTGTTTATTTATGAATCCACCTGATAGGTTTTTTGTAGGATATTCAAAAGGACTATGTATTCTTATTAATTTTTCAAGGATATGTTGCAGTCAATAATGAACAAAGTGTGTAAAGAAACTTGTTCTTCATCTTATTGATCTACCCAAAACTTTTTTTTATGTTTCATAGGAAGGCTTGGTTGGTGGGTACAACACTAATTTCTTAGTGTCTTTTCCATTTAAAATCAGCATGTTCCCTAATCTACAACCAATGTAAGCATTTTTTTTTAGTTATCCATGGTCTTCCTAGGATAAGGTGATACCTTCCTAAGTTTGATTTAGTTTTTAAGATGTTAAAATCATATGGGTATTATCATGTTCACAAATAACTTTAGTATAGATGAGCACAAATTTTATAGCTTTAAGTAGTGGAATCTTGACACAAACACTTTTTAATTATCCTATGAAATCAAATTTATATTCTTTATCAAGATATTGGAGGTTTAATATTCTTGGCAAAGTAGGGTCGATATATATATATTTATCATGTTGTATTAGATATTTATTTAGGAGTAGTTGTGTGTTTAAGTGGTTGTTAATTAGTGTGGGTGTTTGGAATCTCTTAATGAGGTTCCATTATGAAAAGTGAGGTGGGTGGCGTAAGTATACATCATAAACAAAGATGGACTTCATTGATATCCATTGTGTAAGTTGAATATTGAATTATTTCAATAGCTTGTGTCGATTTAAATGACTTATTAGTGGGGTTTGGTATAGGTTGGGTGGGAAATTATGGTTGCATAAGATTTGGTTGAGTATTAGGCATCAAATCTTGTTTTTGTCACTATTATGGATGCTATAGAGATCTAGTATATTGGTTAAACCATGGCTGGTTATTTCTCCATGATTGTTTTCATTGGTTCAAAGAAGAAAACCATTATTAATTATGAGTATGAGGTATCCAAGATTATTTTTGGGTTTTTTGTTGTTTGTTTGGTGTTTGGGTATTTTATTTTTACCAATTTAGAGGAGTCTAAGACTAATTTTTGGGTAGCTACCAATTATTTAGAAATTGAGCATTCTATTGTAGCCAATTCTCATTTTAGGGTGGCATGGGTACCCAATATTTAGATCCACATGAATTAGGAATAACTAAAAATTGAGAATTTTAAAATGCATAATTTTTTGGTATACCTTGATTGTGTGGCTTTTGTGTCCATTTTATTCATTGAGCCATAAATAGCATATTATATTCATATCCACCAACTACATGCAATTCCATAGTTTTAGGATTTTCCTCCATTATGATTACCACTTTTACTTAAATGACATGAAATTTATAGTCTAATTTCTTCCCATGGTAGTCCAAAAAATAAACCATCAAGGCCTATGATTTTTCTTCTTGCTTCTTTCTTATGTGCAATGTATCCATTTGTGTGTCCATGTGACTGATAATATATTGTTTCATATCCAAAACATAATTACTTACTTTTGTTTGTGAGATTCCATTCTCAACTAATGAAGGAAGTATCTAACTACTATAGGTTTTTTTTGTTATTTATCTTGAATAATTATTTCATAGAAGGTTGATATCATTGAATGGTAGTCGCAAGACATCTCTACCACTCATTAAATTGAATGATTCCAAACTATCTGTTTTAAATTCATTAAATAATATTAATTTGTGAGAATATAGATTGGTAAATTTAGATTTTTTTAGATTGAACATAAATTGTTCCATGTAATCCTCCAGTGATTCATCATTTTCTTGTGACATTCATAAAATGTCATCTCTCATGTATTTTATTCCATGATAGTAGTCTTGCTTTTTGGAAAGAAACTATTTTTTTTAATATTCCTCCAAATGGAAATTGTATACTTTCTTATAACCATAAACCATCTAAGGGATGCATCTTTAAGTGTTAATGGAAACAATTAGAAATTTTAAGCATCTTTATTGTAGTCATAGCTATGTCATAAGACATCCAACAAAAAGAAGAACATATCTAAATCCTCATTTACCTTTCCCATAAAATTAGGTAGGGGAAAATGAGAGATAGTTTTTATAGGTGCATTTCCCCTGGGTATTGATGGAAACTCAAGCATTGTATATTAATTGACATTTTTTTCTTTTTAATGGTCCTCTATGAATTTTATGACTATACATAGACAAAAAAATTCTATCTCCCACTCTTTAAATTATTCATCAATCTCTATAGTCCTTGATGAATAATAAATGGGAATTTTGGTACTTTCTAAGGGAAGAGAGTGTTTCCTATATGGAGGTGAATGAGTGGAGTCTCTTGAGATTCTAGTTTTAAGTTCAATAAAAATTTCACAATGTTCAACAATTTCAACAAGTTTTGTAGGTTTGATATTTATTTTTGGGGAAAGAAGGGCTTTAAATACTCTTTTGAAAATAAGTTTCCATGAGGGCGGTGAAATCTAAATGCTATAATCTTGAGTGCATGGTGAACAAATATGAACCTTATGAAATGGTCGAAATATATTTTTCTCAAGAGTATGCAGATCATTTTACTCTTTATTCTCAATATGATCTACTAATTTAACCAAGAACTTCTTGAATGATTTTTTCCTTTAGCTCTTCAGATGAAAATTATAGATTATCTATAGGCATTTATTATGACTTTTATTTATTATAGGTTGTGACTATGTTATTGTAGCAATATTCAGTTGTTCCAAAAAGAATCTACCTAAATTTTCTCATTCTTGTTACATGTAAATCAATCACAATTCATATGTTTATGCCCACCTTGCCCTACATAGGGTTAACACAACACATGTTTTTAAAATTTTCACTAATCTACATTTGCATAAATTGAATCTTATGCCTAGAAAAGAATAAATTTTAAACTAGAAAAGTAAATTATTTTATCAAATTCAAGATAAAAATGCTTTGATGCATTCCCTATAAATGATATCAATTGTAAAAATTACATCTTGAAATCCTTAGGTTTAATACTTAGACCCTAAAAATTCCTAAGTACTGACCTAATTGGATTTAATAACATGATCACATTACCTAAAATGTCCACAAAATTATCCCCTAACTCTGTACACATACCCTCATAGATATGTATACCATATTTTTTGATGGATTGAGTATTGGGGTAGTACCCATCACATGATAGATCATGTTAAATCAGTTATCACTTCACTTGGAATGATAACTCTAGTGATTTTTAAATCTGTCAGAGTACAGTTCTAAACAAAGGAATTTCTAGGAAATATTTTTTCTTCATCCTTTAGCACCCCACTATGTTCACCAATTCATGAACAACTAATATCCCATATGGGATAGGTGAGATCATAATATTGGTTATTTATAGTAATCCACTCAGTTTGGACCTAAAATTTATGTTTAATGAAAAATAAGTAGTAAATCTAAAAACTAATGAAAAACTGCATACTTGATCTTTAAACCTATTTGCAGAATAAGGTGAAGCTTATATATATTTGATGCCATATTAAATTTTTGGATATGTTCAAAAATTATGTTAGCTACCATAATAAAAACACCAACAACACATGCATAACTAAATCTATAAAAACATAAAAACAAGATAACACATATTTATCCAAGTAACATAGATACATCATTTAAATAAGAGCACTAGCCTAATTATGCTAGTATAATAGTAACTCTCATCCATAATATCTCACACACTATCCCTCTATGTTATTTTATAAATAGGAAAAGAGGTTAGGGCTAGGGTTAGGTAGTGGTGACTAGTTAAAAATATAATGAGATAAAACTAGTCAATTTAGTATTTACTTATTTGATAATAGTCTTTAATAATAAGTTATGGATAAGTATGCACCAATTAGTGCCTATCTATGAATTAAAAATAAATACTAAAATTGCATCTAAAAATTATACAATAATGTATGGGTAATTAAATACACTAACAATTACCTACTATGACATTTTCACTCAATTTTAGAGTTCTCAATTCAATCACTCTCAATAAAACTTGACTAATGGTTTGATATTTTTTATATGTATTTTATATGGAAAATAAAGGTTTTAAAAATAATTTCATATAATTTGCCCATTCATGGTAATATTTATTCATATCCCATAATTTGTAAATTTTAAATTGGAAATTATAATGGTAGTGAAGGGGGCGTGCATGCAATTAATAAATGGGGTCGAGAAGGTGTGTCAAGGTGAAAGAAGTTGTTAAATACTAAACTTGATAGTGTCTAAATGTTATCCAATGAATACTCCCAAAAGAGATATGAGGGGAATTTCCTCTTGTAACTTATTAGAAAAAATGGGAGAAGGTAAGATTTGGCTAATTGAGATCTACTAACTCTTCCAAAATTATCTCAATTGTAAAAACATCAAAAGTCACTCCTATAGTTTTATAGTTGATTTAAAACTATCAATTATCTAAATTAAACCTAAACATCCTCACAAGAAGATTCTTCTCTCTTCTCTTTGGCATAAGGACATAACCCAAAATGATTCTTCTCTCTTATGAACATATTATTATTACCCTCTCCCTTTTCACTTGAATATCAATGAATAAGGAAACAATATGTGTCTTAATCTATGTATATCAAAGTGATATATTTGTTCTTCCACAAGTTGTGATTACATAGAATTATGTTATTTAGGCTTTCAATAACTCTTAGATTTCCAATCATTCTTAACCATCACACATTTTCCTAAAAGTGAAAAATTAAATTATACTAATAATATAAAATACTCTTTAAAGAGGAATCTTAGATGAGGCCTTCATGATTGAAATGCCTCTAACATGATTAATACTTATAAAATCTAATAATGAAAAATTTTCTTCAAAAATAAATCTTAAATGAAACATTCACAATGAAAATACCTCCAACATAATTTACACTGATAAAATCTAATATGCAATAATTTTTATAATAATAAAATCCAATCCTCACTTTTTATTCAATCATTTACTTTAGATCCTCCAACATTTTAAAATTGTAACATATTTAAATTTGATAAAGAAATTTGTTTACCCTTGGATTTTTAAAATTTTGATTAGTTTGAAAGCATATTTTAAAAAACCCATTTAAAAAATCTAATGTATTTTATAATTATTCAGAGGCTTATACGGTGGGGCAAAGGCCCCATATTCATCTCACATGAGACAAAAAAGAATAATATATTTTTCCACCATTTGCATGCTAACATGTGGATGGTTATGCGGGTCACTAGTAATATGTTGAATGATTGACAGTTGGCAAATATGGTATAAGCATTATGTGTTCACATAGAGGATGATAAATAGGCTACATGTGGCTAGAACTATGCCAACCATTCATTGCAACATATGTTAACCTACTTCTATGCCACCTCTTCTATGCATTAAGTGAAAAAATTAATTCATATGTGATTTTATTGATGTAATGACCACCCATGAGTGCACCAGGTATTTTTCATTTTTTCTTCAACAAATTCTAAACACATACTTGAATTTATTGTTATGAAGTAGGTTTTAATTAGAATATTTTATCTTCTGCTCGTCTTAACAATTATATAACCATTTCAATATTGAAATCCTATAATTTCAAAAGGATGAGGTGAGTTTCTAAGCTTACTAGAGATATATCGTAGGATTGTAATTTATATCAAGAGAATTACAAGATTTACTTCACCGTGTAAACAATAATTCATAAACTTAATCACTTTTTTAGAGTTTTGAAATGAAATTATTCTTTAAAGAAAACAAGGAGTGAATTTATGTTTAAATGTTGAAAAGTTTTGTTCTGTTTAACAAACCCCATGATGTAGCTAAAAACACACTATTTTTTCCCTAACAACACCTTCATTACAAGGACTATCCCTCTTACTAATTGCATCTATTGTTCTTCTAGTGGAATAAAATTAGGGAATAAAAGTGCTATTAATTTGGAAATCACCTTGCATTGCTATGTTGATACACATTATGCTATAAAAGATTATTTCTAAGGATAGATAGAAAAAAAAATTATGTGTTATTTGACTACAAGTTCTATGTAATTTTTCATAAAATAGAGTTAATTTGCACTGATACCCCTACCCTTACTTTATTATTTCTTTTGTGTCTTCCTTTGACAAAATAAATAATATATTAAAATTCAATACACAATATAATTTTACATAATTTAAAAATATATAATTTTCTATGATATATAACATATATTATGTAGCATTATGGGGTATAAACATTATTACTTTTCTAGTTTAATTTTTCCTCCAAAGTACAAATAAAAATCCTTCCTATTCATGGCAATTCATTCAATTTACCATATGAAAAATTCAAACAAGCACCATAAAGTTAGAAAATTATGTGTGCTAAAATTACCCACAAATTGAATCCATTCTTGTCTTTCCCTAAGAACATCCAATTAACCTGGCATTGGCACAAGTTAACATCTCTACATTCAAATGTACACACCATAAATTCATAAGAACCATTAAAATCTAGAAATTAGAACAAATAAGTGAGAGAGAAACCAAGATAAAAAAAAGGACACAAGCAAATGAAGACAAACTTTGTATATTTTAGTGCTTATATTAATTAATCGAAAGTTACAATTAGCTCTTGGCTCTAAGAAATTCCCCCTTATTATAATTAAAAATACTCCTTTTATACAAGCTAAGTAAGTATGTTGGTTAGCCATATCCAATTATAAAAGTACAAGTGTAAGGACAACTATCTTTTTTTACAAAGTTCTAGAATACACTAGACTTTTCCTAATGGACTAACCTATAGATAATGTGTTTTACAAGTTTCACATGCCCTTTAAAAGAACAATATTTTATTTTCAAAATATTATAAATTTTTTATAAAAAATAATATTTCTAACTAGCTTTGAGGACCTTGTGTTGAAGTTGTCCCATGTTTCTACTAAAGATCATTCATTTCATTCTTATGTTACTCATCAATCAACCTGAGGCTAACAATAGGCTCCATGAAGAGTTCATCTTGTTAGTCTACCAAGTTTCTAAGGTCTCTATCATTTCTTCCCAATACTTCTTTAATGTTCCTTGCTTAATCAATATTTTCCTCTCCTATTAGGCTCATATCCATGACCCTACTATTGTCCACTCCAAATTTTCCTTGGATTCTACTCTTGACTTCCTACATGAATAGGGTGGTTATGTGTTTGAACTCTTCATTTGTGATGAGGCCCATGGAGCTGAGTGTAGTTGGTTTTGTGATCATGGTTCCCAAAAAGTGTTTCATCCTATGTAGGAATTCCTTGTTATCCTCAAGGAGACCTTTCAAATACTTAGACCATATGCTCAAACCCTTTATATTATCCATAATCAATCTCATGACTATGTTCAGATGAGCCAATAAAATGGTCTTGAATCCAAGGATTTGATCTTCCATCAAGATATTGGTCAATTCTTTCATTTTATACCTTGAATTCTACCATTGGGTGATTAATATTTTTTTTGATGTATGTTGTTGGCTCAATACTTTCTATCTAGACCTTATTAACTTTAGAGAATTAAACATGTCATAGAAGGATGCTTCAAACATATTAATGATAGCATCGAGAACTGATAATATAGCTCGCTTCTCTAAATTTTTATTTTTCTTTTGAATATTCTCCTTGTGTTGCTACATGCCTTTAAGGGTATCCTACAATTGGATTAACTATGCTTGGGCCAAATTCAAGCACATTTTCCTCAAAAATAGGGATTTCTCCTAGTTTTTGTCCTCCTACTAGAGTCAATCCAAGAAATGGTTCCACCTTTTGAAAAGTGAACTATTATCCTCCAACCATGGCTTTCTTCTCAGTCACCCTCTATAGATTGGTAGTTGTTGCATCAAATTTAACACCAACTAAACATTCTATTACTTTGGGAATTAGGTTCTCTATTTGTGCTCTACTTGATTCCTAGAGAGCATTCACCCTTTATTCTTCTTTCTTTTGTAGAACAACTATCCACGGCTTGAGATCATCATGAATAGTGATGTTTTTTGACTTTGTAATTACCCACGGATGATATATAGTAGGGATATTTTATAGTTTTCCATATACAAACTATTTAGGGATGGTTGGGCCCTAGATTGGGTTGTCCTCACTAAAATAGTTGACCTCACTCAAAGGGTGAGTGAAGAACAACTTGGGCCTCTTGCTTCCTACTAGGACCAATGCCAGCTCTTCTTTTCTCTTTGGAGTATCCATTGGAACTATGCCCAAGAATAATTCCTTCCACATTTATTTATTTGTCTCTTCAACTTGAGCCTCTTCTTTATCAGATTCATAAGCACTAGCTAGTGCCTTCAGAGCATCTTCCACTGTCTCCTCAAGGTCTAATGCTATTATGTTAATTCTTTCAACTTTTGATCCTAGTTCTTTAGACTAAGTTGAGGATGATGTTATTTCCTTAGGACTCATTTCTTCTAGCCTTTATTCAACTCGTGCCTCAGGCTTTTGATCTTCTATGTTTGGCTATGTTAGAGGAGGCCTAAAAGATGGACCTCCTAGCAAATGGTACTTCCTTGGTCCTAACTGCCATATATCATCACTTCTTTTCAAATCCTTTAGTAGTCTAACTTCTATTTTGGTGTTATGTTTCTTCACTCTTGCCAAGAATTTATTGAATGAAGATGTCTTTGTGTACATTATATCAAAGGGACCAGATTGATACTTGTAAACTACATTGATTCCATTAGCTTTCAAGTGCCCCACAACTCTTCTTTGGGGATCCCACTATATTAGTTTATTATGTTGTAATCTAAATGAGGTCTTATGTTTAAAATCAGCCTCAGTACTGTCCCATTGTTGAAACACAGTCCTTTTAATGGTTATGGGTAGGGTGTGGAACGTTCCCTTCCTCTTGTTCTTGCAAAGATCGTCTATACCATTACATAATTAGTAATCTACCTTCTATCCAACTAATTGTTTAGCATATGGATTGGTAATCTTAGAGGAGTGGATTATGTTCCTTAGATCTTGATGATTGTAAAATATAGATACAACTAGATGTCTCCCATGACCTTAATTAAATTTTTGATCAAGGGGTTGACTCTAGGCATTGGATTCCTAGTTATGGCCTTGCATAGGGATGGATAGACACAGTCACATATGAAATGAATGTGGTCCCTTTATTTGAATATGTGTAACTTTCAAGAGTATTGGGATACTATCTTCTTCACATTAGGTGACTATTCTCTTAGGTTGGGGATATTTGTGGTAGTAAGCAAGGTATATAAGAGGTATGACATCATGTAGAACTAGTTCCTATTTTTCTTCTTAATTATAAAGATCTAACTACTTAAACAAGTGCTGACTACTTCACCAAATAGATGGGTGAGTTATTTATCAACCATAAAATATATTAAGGTCACTCAAATCTTGTCCACATATGTGGTGGTTGCATTTTTGCATAACCTTTCATCAAAGTCATGTTCATTCTTATCCAAATCTGAATTGACCAATGGAAATATTGTCATTGAAATATGAAAACAACTAATTTATAGAATATAAAAATAAAATAAGGATGGTCTTCAAGTCATTTTTAATATTTTTATCATCAATAGATGCCTCCTTTGTTCCTTTCTTTTACAACTTGATTAGCGAAAACCTGTGATAGTAGGCAGGGGCTGAATTGCTACGGCTTCACACTATTACTTTGAAAAAAATATTACAAACACTTGTTTCAATTTTTGATTCTCAAGATCCTTTGAAAAGGGCAAGAGAAGAGCATACTCTTTCAACAAGGCTACTAGATTTCTAAAAGGCTTAGAAATTTTTTGATGATAATGCTATGGAAGAGAGGCCTATTTGTAGTATTTTGGGAGGTCCTACCTGATCACTGTCAAAGTGGTGTCAAGTCCCATCATACTTTACAGCTTGCAAGATAAGCTACAATGAGATGCTATTGGATGCACTGGATGATGATGATGCTTGGTGGCGTGGGTCCAACATTTCATCCGCTTCATCTACCAAGTCATCTTCGCTGAAAGGATTGAAAAGACATCTGAGCTGGAAGGTACTAGAAAGATGCCAGTGCTAGGGTCTAACTTCGCATTAATGATATCGTGGAGTGATGTAGAAATAAGATTCCCACTCTAGATGTCTTTGGATGATAGTATGCACGACAGTCTCTTGATCATGATTCTCCTCTTCATGTATGCAGTGTGGGCCATGCCTTGCAATCCATCGGTACAGATGTTCATTGAAAGGAGACCTGATTTTTATCAGCCATGTCCATAATGGATGTTTAAGTAATTCAATGAATTGATGATATATAAATTCACTATTAAGTCTTTTGATGTAGATGACTCCAGAGTTTTGATGGTGGTTTGCCTGAAGTGTAGCTACTGAAGACATTTGCAAATCTTGTCCCGCTGCATAGGAAATCCTTGTATCCCTTGGATGCAACCCTTCTCATAGAATCTGTTCTTAGACAAGGATATTAAAAGAAGGAAATCCTTGGTTATATATTTTGGTCATATTAAAACTAGGAATGGGTTGGTGCATAAGCGTTGCTGGAGGATTTCTGCTTAGCCAATCTGCAATAACATTTTCAGTGCCTTTGATGTGTTCTATAGAAAAATTAGACTGATTAAAAAATGCTTGCCATCTAACATATTTACCGTGACCATCCTCCCGACCATGATCATTTTATTTAAAGGTCAGAAATCTAGTACAGTCGGTAATTACAACAAAATGGGGCAAATGGAGAAGTTTTAACATGAACTTCTCTAAGCATTTCTTTACAGCATAGATTTCTTTATCAAAAGAAATCCATTTAAGTACATCAGGACTGAAAACTCCACTATCAAATTCACAAATGAATTCTTTGTTGTTATGTACACAAACAAGTACTCCTCCCCATGCTATATCCGAGGCATCAGTATAAACCTTCATCTTGTCAGATTTTGGGATATGCAGGTCTGGTAACAAAGCAACAATTGATTTTATTTTCTGAACTGTAGCTGTATGTTGTTCTTCCCAACAAAAAGCTTTCTTTTTTTGGAGATGTTCTTGAAGTATGAACCTATCTTCACTAGAGTTAGGATAGAAACTATTCAAATAATTAAGTAATCCCAAAAAGGCTTCAAACTTAGCTTTGTCTAGCTTCTCTAGAAAAATGATGACTTTCTTCTTGATATGTGGTTGTATCTACAATTTGGAGTCTCGAATCACCATTCTGAAGAAATTACATTCAATTTTGCATAACTGAATCTTTGTCTCTGATAGGACAATTCCTACATCTTGAGCCAATTGGTAAAACTTGGACAGATGAGTAAAATGGTCAGAAGTGAATTACTAAAAATTAGTATGTCATCAATATATAAACACAAAAAATTAGAAGTGCCTTGGAAGATCTTATCCATATGAGCTTGATAATATGTTGGGGCATTCATCAAGCCAAAAGGCATCACTGTCCACTGGAAATGGCCAAAAGGGTAGTTGAATGCTATTTTTTCCTTGTCAGCTTCTTTGACTCTAAACTAATAAAAGCCTGACTTGCAATCAAACTGGGAGAAGTATTTACAAGTTACAACTTTCTCCAACAGATAGCTTTTATCTGGTATTGGATATGGAAATGGCTGAGTAATAGCATTCAATGGTCTGTAATTGATGACCATTCTTTTCTTTCCTCTTTTCTCCTCAGAATGTTTGTTTACCATAAAGGCATAACAACAGAAAGGGGAAGTGGATTTCTCAATTAAACCATTAGCCTCCATTTCTTTGATCTAGATTTCCATATCATTATAATCTAGAGCTGATATTGGGATCTTTTTCCCAATCTTCATATGCTTGCCTTCAAGGATTTTTATGTCCATTTCAGGCATAGATTTAACCAAAACTACTGAGGGTTGTCAGAACAGATAGTGGCTTTAATCTTTTCACCTATTTCTTGTATTTCAATTGGGATTACAATTTTTGGGATTTGAGTCATGGAGCTTGGAAATTTTTCAGTGGCATATATGAGGCAAGGAATTCTTAGCCTTTCATTTTCTATTGTAAACATGATACTCTTAGTGGTAGAACCATAGGGAGAGTATCTGTCAATAAAGGCACCACCTAGAAGAATATCTACAGGCATTCTATCTAAAGCAAAAAAGTCAGCATGGAAGATTTTATCTTGGATCCTAAGGGTTGGCTGATGTTTATATTTGTTGCAGATGAAACTGTTCCCTTGGACATCTAAGCTCTTATAACCTAAGGCATCATCCAATGTCTTCCAATCATGGATGAGTTGAGATTTAGAAAAGGAGAGAGAAGCTCCTGTGTCTATTTGGGCATCTACTAGTCTGCCATTAATTTCCAAAGTAATAAACTGGGCAAACATTCCATTGATCAGCTGAGTAAGATAAGCTGGTTGTGGGATTTCCAAAGGAGGAATACTAGTACATACTAGTTTTTGTCTCCCTGGATCTTGGACAATAGATTGTTCATTGTAGATGTCTTCTAGTTCTGGTTTTGCTTCTTCTTCTTCTTCTTGAAGGTTACTGCATTCACCTAGGTAGTAATCCTGGTCAGAGTAGAAAGAGCTTTCTACTTCATCATCCTCTTCTTTTTCTTCTGTGGGCAATAAGATATCCCATTGTGGCTCTATTTTTGGTGCTTGAATTTCTCTTGGAATATCTTTCCTAGTGAATTTATTTTTAATCCAAGATGCACTAGGCTTGAAAGAGCTCTGATATTGCAAAGGAGGATACTGAGGTCTTTATAATGTTGGTGGCATTTTTGGCATTGAGGGCTATCTCCCTCTAGAGTATCCTCTTCCTTTAGGTTTCTCTAGTCTTTCTAGGACTTCTTGATGATGTCGAGACCAGTTTCCATGTCCTTCATAAGGTAGCTATGACAAATCATGGTGCCTTGGTCGATAAGGACACTGCATGTTGGTTAGTGGTTGTTCCAAGTCATCGGCTAATGACTCGAGAGCATCCACATCATTGTCATCATCTAAATCACCTTCAGGGAGATCATCTAGAATTGGTTCATAGATGTCATCTTGTAAACAAAGGTCTTCATCAGAATCAACAATATCCCACCACACTGTTGCATTGGAGGTAAATATAGCTTTAACTTCAAGATTCTTGCAGTGACATTGTGGAGCAATATGGCCAGGTTTGTGATGACTTGGAACAACCACTAACCAACATGCAACGTCCTTATCGACCAAGGCACCATGACTGGTCACAGCTACCTTATGAAGGACATGGAAACTAGTCTCAACATCATCAAGAAGTCCCAGAAAGACTAGAGAAACCTAAAGGAAGAGGATACTCCAGAGGGAGACAGCCCTCAATGCCCAGAAGGCCACCAACATTGCAAAGACCTCAACATCCTCCTTTGCAATATCAGAGCTCTTTCAAGTCTAGTCAATCTTAGATTAAAAATAAATTCAGCAGCAAAGATAGTCCAAGAGAAATTCAAGCACCAAAAATAGAGCCACAGTGGGATATCTTATTGCCCACAGAAGAAAAAGAAGAGGATGACGAAGTAGAAAGCTCTTTCTACTCCAACCAGGATTACTGCCTAGGTGAATGCAGTAACTTTCAAGAAGAAGAAGAAGCAAAACCAAAACTAGAAGACATCTATAATGAACAATCTATTGTCCAGGATCTAGGGAGACAAAAATTGGTATGTACTAGTATTCCTCCTTTGGAAATCCCACAACCAGCTTATCTTACTCAGTTGATCAATGGAAAATTTGCCCAGTTTATTACTTTGGAAATTAATGGCAGACTAGTAGATGCCTAGATAAACACAGGAGCTTATCTCTCCTTTGCTAAATCTCAACTCATCCATGATTGGAAGACATTGGATGATGCCTTAGCTTATAAGAGCTTATATGTCCAAGGAAACAGTTTCATCTACAACAAATATAAACATCAGCAAACCCTTAGGATCCAAGATAAAATCTTCCATTCTAACTTTTTTGCTTTAGATAGAATGCCTGTAGATATTCTTCTAGGTGGTGCCTTTATTGATAGATACTCTCCCTATGGTTCTACCACTAAGAGTATCATGTTTACAATAGAAATTGAAAGGCTAAGAATTCCTTGCCTCATATATGCCACTAAACAATTTCCAAGCTCCATGACTCAAATCCCAAAAATTGTAATCCTAGCTGAAATACAAGAAATAGGTGAAAAGATTAAAGCCACTATCTGTTCTAACAACCCTCAGTAGTTTTTTTCTAAATCTATGCCCGAAATGGACATAAAAATCCTTGAAGGCAAGCATATGAAGATTGGGAAAAAGATCCCAATATCAGCTCAGGATTATAACAATATGGAACTCCAGATCAAAGAATTGGAGGCTAATGGTTTAATTGATAAATCCACTTCCCCTTTTTGTTGTTATGCCTTTATGTTAAGCAAACATTCTGAGCAGAAAAGAGGAAAGAAAAGAATGGTCATCAATTATAGACCATTGAATGCTATTACTCAGCCATTTCCATATCCAATACCAGATAAAAGCTATCTGTTGGAGAAAGTTGCAACCTATAAATACTTCTCCCAGTTTGATTGCAAGTCAAACTTTTATCAGATCAGAGTCAAAGAAGCTGATAGGGAAAAGACAGCATTTAGCTGGCCTTTTGGCCATTTCCAGTGAACAGTGATGCATTTTGGCTTGATGAATGCCCTAGAATATTATCAAGCTCATATGGATAAGATCTTCCAAGGCACATCTAATTTTTTGTGTGTATATATTGATGACATACTAATTTTTAGTAATTTGCTTACTCCATTTTACTCATCTCTCCAAGTTTTAACAATTGGCTCAAGATGCAGGAATTGTCCTATCAGAGACAAAGATTCAGTTATGCAAAACTGAATGTAATTTCCTTGAAATGGTGATCTGAGACTCCAAACTATAGATACAGCCACATATCAAGGAAAAAGTCATCAGTTTTCCAGAGAAGCTAGACAAAGCTAAGCTTCAAGCCTTTTTGGGATTAGTTAATTATTTGAATAGTTTCTATCCTAACTCTGGTGAAGACAGGTTCATACTTCAAGAACATCTCTAGAAAAAGAAAGCTTTTTGTTGGGAAGAACATACAGCTGCAGTTTAGAAAATAAAATCAAGTATTGCTTTGTTACCAGACCTGCATATCCAAAAATCTGACAAGATGAAGGTTTATACTGATGCCTCCAATATAGCATGGGGAGGAGTATTTGTTTGTGTACATAACAATAAAGATATCATTTGTAAATTCGCTAGTGGAGTTTTCAGTCCTGATGTACTTAAATGGATTTCTTCTGATAAAGAAATCTATGATGTAAAGAAATGCTTAGAGAAGTTCATGTTAAAACTTCTCCATTTGCCCCATTTTGTTGTAATTACCGACTATACTAGATTTCTGACCTTTAAATAAAAAGATCATGGTCGAAAGGATGGTTGCGGTAAATATGTTAGATGGCAAGCATTTTTTAATCAGTTTAATTTTTTCGTAGAACACATCAAAGGCACTGAAATGTTATTGCAGATTGGCTAAGCAGAAATCCTCCAGCAACGCTTATGCACCAACCCATTCCTAGTTTTAATCTAACCAGAATCTATAACCAAGGATTTCCTTCTTTGAATATCCTTGTCCAAGAATAGATTCTATGAGAAGGGTTGCATCCAAGGTATACAAGGATTTCCTATGCAGCGGGACAAGATTTGCAAATGTCTTTAGTAGCTACACTTCAGGGAAATCGCCATCAAAACTTTGGAGTCATCTACATCGAAAGACTTAACAGTGAATTTCTATATCATCAATTCACTGAATTACTTAAACATCCATTATGAACATGGCTAATAAAAATAAGGTCTCTTTTCAATGAACATTTATACCGATGGATTGTAAAGCATGGCCCACACCGCATACATGAAGAGGAGAATCATGATCAAGACACTGTCGTGCATACTATCATCTGAAGGCATCTAGAGTGGGAATCTTATTTCTACATCACTCCATGATATCATGCATGCAAAGCTAGACCCCAGCACTAGCATCTTTCCAGTACCTTCCAGCTCAGATGTCATTTCAATCCTATCAGTGAAGATGACTTGGTAGATGAAGCAGAAGCAATGTTAGACCCACACCACCAAACATCATCATCATCCAGTGCATCCAACAGCATCTAATTATAGCTTATCTGCAAGCTATAAAGTATGATGGGACTTGACACCGCCTTGACAATGATCAGGTAGGAACTCCCAAAATACTATAAATAGGCCTCTCCTCCATAGCATTATCATCAAGAAATTTCTAAGCCTCTTAGAAATCTAGTAGCCTTGTTGAAAGAGTATGCTCTTCTCTTGCCCTTTTCGAAAGATCTTGAGAATCATAAATTGAAACAAGTGTTTGTAATATTTTGTTCAAAGTAATAGTGTGAAGCCGTAGCCATTCGGCCCCTGCCTACTATCGCAGGTTTTCGCTAATCAAGTTGTAAAAGAAAGGAACGAAGGAGGCATCTACTGATGATAAAAATATTGGTATCTTACTTATCCTAATTATTGATTATGGATTGGTTCATTTGGGGTTTAGGCAACTTATAATAGTTTTAAAATGCTATGGCAGAGATATAAGCTATATTCCTATGAGTATGCTCATTGATTAACATGCCCTTATCAATTTTAACATCTCTAAAAATAAGAAAGAACATCTATATAATATAATACTTCATGTTTTATAGTGAAATAATGGATACCTATCATTTGAATGAAAACTATGTCATAGTAGATCCTTCTTGCTGACACATTCTTCTCTTCTTTCCTAGTGATGGGTTATTGACTCTCAATAGTCCAGAATAAGGTTGATCAATTTTTGTCCCTAGTATTTAAATTTGGGGCATCAAATTATGTATCCTAGAAAACTCTTCCTTATCCATCCAAGGTCAGATAGAGATCTATATCTTCTTTGGAGGCATCTTTTTTGGCTGACATGGCTGAAAATTCACTCAAATTATCCACAAGTGGTTTATAGTTCAATCTAGATTGAATTATTCTTCCACAAATGACAACTCAATCTTCCCTAGCTTAATTATAATATTTATAGGGTTGAATTAGATATTTTGTATATCCTAGGGGTTTTTTTCAAGTCCTCTCAGAGATTTAATGGTGGTAGTTTATCGAGATTATATAAACTTCATGCCTCATATTTGATTTGGATCTTCACATTTATACCTTTGCCTTTCTGAACCCATAATATCTTTAGATTTTTCATTTTCTAGTTGTGTGGCATCGTCATAGTATTTTCATGGTACTTTGTTCATTCATATTAAAAAATACCCGTTTCCTTTGAAAATCTTGGCTTGATTTTGCAATTTTAGATCATCTTTACATAGACTAATGCGGATCATTGATCTCGATCTAATAACTTATATATAATTGCCTTCTTTCTACATTCTCTATGGTTATGTCACCTGACATTTCTATATTTACCTTAACCTCTTAATATTTGCTATGCACCGTTAATCTTGATTGTTTAGATTAAATGTGTCGCATTGGATTATCTCACTTAATTGTACCTCATATTTTGTATACCATTGATTGGAATGTGTACTTTGCATCATGTACCATCAATCTTTGAGAGATGATCAAACTTTAATTCATGACCTATAGGTATGCCACATATAGTCTCTATTTTTATCCTTGACTTTTCACATTAGCTATGTGTCATCTAATCAATTCATATGAGCAAATGTTGACCATTAAATCTTGATTTGTAGGGTCAAATTCCATTATATGTTCAAGTTTCTTTGGCTAAGAGTGTGACACTTATTACCCTCTCACTTCTCCCAAGGCTTTGTTGAAATCTTGACTCAGCTTGCACTATCTAATCAATATTAGATGAGCAAATGTGGACCATTAATCTCTAGGACAAGCTCATATTTTATCCCCTTTGTTATGGCTTAACTTTTAAACCTAGATTTCATGCTATTGGATCTTCTCATTTGATTAAACTTGCACCTTCTAATCATGACTCATGGGGTTGAGTGATATTGGTTCCTATACTTAGTCTTCCCATTTTGATCTCACTCTA
Organism: Torreya grandis; assembly: GCA_037957365.1. Classification (NCBI taxonomy): domain Eukaryota; kingdom Viridiplantae; phylum Streptophyta; class Pinopsida; order Cupressales; family Taxaceae; genus Torreya; species Torreya grandis. Next base: position 1,129,678 of record JARHVA010005306.1, on the reverse strand, counting down.
TTGGATTAACTTTGCTAGAGTAAACACGGGTTGTTGATCTTGAAGATGAGAAAAATATTTAAGATAACTCAAAAATAATTTATGACTTAAGATAAAGTTTTCATTTTTATTAATAAATACAAATAAATCTTTAGTCTAAAGTCTTGATCTAGGTCCATGCCATATTAAAGTGACATCACAAATTAAAAGGGACTTAGCATAAAGATTTTGGACTAAGGTCAAAAACATAATAAAAATAAACCCACAAATAATAAAAGATAAGTCATAAGGTTTTAGCCAAGGGTTGAAAACTTTAGGATAAAGCTTCATGACTTGTCTAGGATATGCATTAGTTGGATTGTTCTAAGATAAAAGAAAATAAAGGGCTTTGAGATGTCAAGGAACCCAAAATAGAATTTTTAGACTAAGGTTTGGTTGTGTTGAAAAACATGACTAAGCCTCAAGATAAAAATTAAATTAAGTCCATGATATAATTGAAATATTCCCGTGTAAATTGTTCCTACCTAATTTGAATTCAATTCAAAGGGCACAAACTATGCTAATTGGAGTTAGGGTTTTGAAACTAATGAAATATGAATTTAACTTGATTTCAATAGACCAAAGGCTAGTAAAATATCAAGTCATTATTAAATCATAAAATCGAGACATTTCTTATTCCAAATGGGCTCCATTGGAGCTATGACCTGAAACATAAAGATCAAATGTTAGCATGTTAATAAGGGGAGAAACCATGATCACCTGAAAATATGTCCATCAATCCAAATGAGTGTTATGACCAATGTGCAAATGTTCTATATTTATTATGATCAAGTGAATTTCTAATTTTAAGCTAAAAATTTGCACATTTTGACACGAGGCTCCCCTTTTTTTTGAAATGGGGGTGTATTCACTTCAACAAATGGTGACTTCTATAGGAAACATAATAATATGTTAGAATTTAGAGAATCTAGTTTATACTAATAATTAATTTAATTATTCCATTTGATCAGGTACCATTATTAAGATCACTTCATGGTTAGAAAAAATCTTATAAATGTAGAATTAAGATCAAACATCAAGACATAGCCATGCTATGTGTGTGCTTTGATTCCACTTACTGATTGCCATAAGATTTAGAGAACAACTTCTAGGTTCATGGCTTTAATCATTAACATTGACTTTCAACATGTTTGTATATTTGTTTAGGACCATGTTTTGGCTCATGTAAGGCTTAAGCATTACTCTGCTACCATCCAGGCATGCATATCCCTAATATATATACATTTGGCTCCATTCAAGTCCTTGCTCCACTACTAACTAGGCCTCCATAGCCCTGATGGAGATTACCAGAATCACTTTTGCTCATAAAGTTTTTGAATTTTTCCATAAGGTTCTTATTTGTTTATTTTTCAAGTCATGTTGACTTCCTAGCAAAGGTTGGGAACCAGGTTAGCTAGGTTTAAGAATTTGGTCAAGTCTTTGGTCTTGAAAAAATTATCCTTGGTTGTAAACTTTATCCTAGGAAATTAATGTTTTTATAGTGTAAGTATTATTGTATCCTAATAATGTAGTCTTTCACCCTACATGTGTAATCCTTATTATAACCAAACTCATATCAAAATAAGGTTTCTAATCCCATGGAACAATTAATCTATGAATTATTCTTTACTAGTATCTCTAAAATATAACATTAAGCTCATGTTTTAATAACCCATAATCAACCAATACTGAGAGAACAAACCTGTATTCCTGAACTGTAAGATTTCTTTGAGAAATAATATGAATATTAAGCTAAGTGCTTATCGAGAAGGACTTATTATGAGCTAGGACTAAAGTGGAGAAATCAAACACATCAAACATAAAGTAGACAAATAAAAATCAAGGGAATAAGTAAACAAATATAGACACACATATATAAAAATAAGGGATAGGAAGAAGAGAATAGAAAGGAACTAATCTAGCCTACCTACACTAGCTCTAACTAGTCTTACAGTCATACCATGAAGACTCCAAGTGAGATAACAGAGAATTAGTGCTTGAGTTATTTCCCATTAGTGGGTAGTGTAAATTTGCTCCCTATAAGTCTTTCAACTTGAAGGTGTTGTCATCAAGTATCTCAGATATCTAGTAGGGACCTATCCATAGAGGTGTGAATTTCCCATGTTTACCCTTAGGCTTAGATTCCTTGTCCTAAATAACAACTAAGTTTCCTTGCCTGAACACCTTTATTCTTGAACATTTATCAAACCATCTTTTGACTATGGTTTGGTGTCTGCTAAAATTGGCGAAAGATTTCTCTCTCGCATCCTCCAAATTTATGATGTCCAACAATCTTGAACATGAAAATTCTTGGCCCTCCATTTATTTTTGCATAAAATTGTATGTTGGCATCTTCAGGGTGATGGGTAAGATGGGTTCTTGACCATAGACTAACAAGAATGGTGATGCTTTGAGAGCTTATTTGATTCTAGTTCTACCTACCCAAAGGGTATACTTAAGCAAATTATGCCATATTCTATGTTTATTAACTACAGACTTCTTTATAACCTTCATCAAGTTCCTATTCATTGATTTAGATACTCCATTACCTTAAGGATAATGGTTTGATGAGAACTTGAGGATGATGATGTTATTATATGCCCATTTTTTCATCTCTATGGATATAAAATTATATCCATTATCAGAGACTAGAGATATAGGTGTCCCAAACCTAGTGCATATGTTTTCTTCTAAAATTTTAATCACCTCTTTAGTCCTGTAATATTTAGTTTCCACTACCTCAGTCTATCTGGTGTATTAGTTGATAGCAGTTAGAACATACTTGTGACCATAAAAGGAATTAGGGTTAATGGCACCCACATAATTTAGTCCCTATTGGGCAAAGGGTTTATCAATCATTAATGGTCTTAATGGTATGGCTACCTTATGCTCTTTGGTGTTGAAGACATGATATGAGTGGTACTCGCTCACATGGTTGTGAGCATCCTTGCTTTTTATAGGCTAGTATTAACCAAACTTTAATATTTTATGTGTTTTAGTCCTATCAGATGGATGTCCACTACCCATTTTTTCATGGAAGATGCTCATGATCTCAACTGATTCACTCTTGGAGACACATCTCAAAAAAATTCCTTCAAATTTATTCATGTAAAACACTTTGTACTTGATCAAAAAGTGAGTTACATTGAGCCTTATATCTCTCCTTTATTATTTTCTTAACCCTGCAGGATAATAACCATTGATTTTTAGGTGGACAATAGGATCATACCAATAATTAGGTCTAAAAATTTTTTGATCTACCTACATAACACTTAGCTTGGAGTTAGTATTGGTAATCAACTAAATTAAACCCTTACATATTATCACTTTGGCAATCTTCATCTCATTGTCATATTATTGGAGTATAGACATCCACTTACCTCTAATTTCTCCTAGTTCATTTTGACTTAGCATGAACTTGGTGGCAAGGTCTGGTAGAATGGAATGCACCTTATTCTTAAGGATATAATTCTTGAACTTTTTTACTACCTTGACTAAGGCACATGCTTATCATCAATCAAGGAGTAATTTAACTCAGTATTTTTAAGGTTAGTGCTCATAAATTCTATTGAATAGTCATATACATCCATATTCTGAGTTATAACTATACTTATTATATGATATGAAGAAAAGGAGTAAAGATTAAAATCTTTAGTGAAGTTTGGACTTATCAGTATAGGGGCTTATCTAATTGCCTCCTTAATGTCCTTGAAATCCTTCTTTGTCTCTTCATTCCAAGTGATATTAGCCTCTTTCTTCAACATGTCATTCAAATATTTCACTATTTCTAAAAAACCAAAAATAAATTTTCTTACAAAATTTATTTTACCAAAGAATGACTTTAATTATTTCCTACTATTAGGGGGTTCTATATTATATATTGAATTTACTCTATTAGGGTCTTTAGATATTCCCTCCTGAGTGACAATATGTCATAATAGTTTTCCCTTAGTAACATAAAAAATACATTTCTTTGGGTTGAGATAAATCCCGTACCTTCTACATCTTTCAAATACCTATTGTAGGTATATAATATGATCTTTCATGTTCTTAGAAAAGATAGTTAGATCATCAATGCATATAATAATACACTTACATATAAGTCATTGGAAAGCATGATCCATAGCCCTTTGTAAGGTTGAAACTATATTTATCAATCCAAATGGCATTCTTTTGTAGGCATATGTGCCCCACTTGGTAGTAAATATAGTTTTCATTTTGTCATCTCGATTTACCAGTACTTAGTTATACCTTTAAAAACCATCAAGACGGGACATCATAGAAGAACAAGAAATAATTTGTATTACTTGGTCCAAATAAGGTAGGGATAATTATCTTCCTTAGATGGTCTATTTACATTTTTAAAATAAATGCACAATCTGATTTCAGCATTTTTCTTCCTAACTAGGACTAAATCAGCAACCCAAGTGGAATGCCTAATGGGAAACACAATATCGGCATCGAATAGCTTCTTAACCTCTTTGTATATCAATGGTTCTATGACCAATTTGATATGCCTCTACTTTTATCTAAAAGGTTTGAAATTGTATTTTAAAGGTATGGTATGAGTTATGACGTCTTGATCAAAGATATTTAGGTCATCATAAGAACATGCTATGATATCTTTATATTTGGTTAGAATTTATTTGACTCTTTATTATTCAATACTTGTATAGGCTATACCATTATTAACCAATTGAGGTTGACTTTGAAACCCAAGGTCAATTGCATTATAACCCTTCCCACTTACCTTAGGAATCTTGGTAGCCTTAGTTAGTCTATCAGAATCAAAGAGTCTCTCCAAGGCTATCATGTCATTGGGGATCTTATTTTCATTCAACTAAATGACCTTGTCATCAAGTTTGCTTTCTATGTTTTCATCATCAAGGATACTAGCTTCATCAATAATATGACCTTTAAACACTTTTAAACTAGTCATGATGTTGAAGATATGTTAATCATCACTGAATATCTATAAGTGGTCAAAGTAATTTGGCACTAAAAGACATAGGTTTAATTAAATTTTAAGGTTTTGTAACATGGAACATTGATTGGGCATAAGGTTGACTATAACTAAAACAAGTTCATCAGTAGCCTTGTTTTCTACCCTAGGTATTGTCATAATGTTGAAAGCATCAAAACATTCAATTAAGTCCCACATTATAAATTTATACTTCTTGAGATAGGATAAGTTTCATTGATATTTACTCTTGACCTAATTGATCACTAGTTTATAATCACCAAAAACTAATAGTTCATTGGCCTCATGTTTGATTGCAAATTGTAATCCAAGTATAAGTGCTTCATACTCAGCCAAATTATTGGTGCATGAGAACTTTATTTTTTAAGAGGTAGTTTATTATTTCCAAGTGGGATTGATTAACACCAGTCCTACTCTAGAACCTGATTTGAATCTAGTACCATCAAAATAAAGTTTCCATAATTGAGGCAAAACATGAGAAGTTTTAGAGTTACATGCCTTTGCAATGTCAAAAGTGTAAACAGATTTAAGTTAACCATGTTGACCCTCTCATTGATTTCATTATACTCAGTGATCATATGATTCATTTTAGGGTCCCTTTCTATCTTTATTTGGTCGGGGACTCCCTTCCAAGGCAACCACATATGTGAACAATTTGTTAACATATAACCGTTTAAGTTTCTAGTCTAGTCTTTACTCAATACCATCCCATAAGCATTAAGGATGTCCACCACTTGGTATCAATGAACTATTGGATCCTTGGCTCTGAGACAATCTGCATGTGGATATTCAATAATTCACCAATCACTTTGACTGTTGATTTATTTAAATGAGTTACAACTCTATCAAATTTAATGGGAGTCAAACCTAATTGTTCACAAATACCCTTAAGCATATTATTTGTAGATGCACCAGAATCTAACAAAAAATTATGCATATTCTTACCAAATATCCTAACTATAGGTAGGAAAGGAGGAACATATGTCTTAATTTTGTGTATTGCAATATTAGCATGTACAAACTTTTGAGACTTACCAATCTTTTTAGATAAAGATTCCAACAATAAATCCTTCTATTCAATGATTTTTGTCAACTCAAGAAAGGTAATGTTAGCTTTGATATTTTTCATGTATTCTACAATGTTATACCCAGTCCTATTAGAAGAATTAGATGTATATGCATTGGGTTTAAAAGTACATGCCTTAAGAGTTTCTAGATTATTGTCTAAGGTAGTATCAGGAGGGGTCTTAAAGTTATTTGGAGAAGTTAAATTGATCAATGGTTGCTTCTACTCTTGATTTATTAAAGGATATGTCTTCTTCAAAAATTGCTGAAAAGCATGAATCTCTTCAGGAATATCCCCAGGCTCATTGTCCTCTTGGAAAGGAAACTCAAATGTCTCCACCATGATAGTTAAATCAATAGATCTAGATGACCTTGAAGATATTGATGTACCTGCATAAAAATCCTTATTAGGGACAAATTAAAAAGTATCTAATTCTTCTTGGAAGGCTTTAAAAGCATTAAAAAATTCCACAATTTATATTTCCCCATGCTTAGAATTGTAATGAACTCTACAATATTTAGGTAAAGTAACATCATTATAATTTATTTCTGACACATTCTTAATAGTAGTTGGCTCAATGTTCTCGTTGTTGTGGTAACTATCATTATAAAATATGTTATTGGGCCTATTGAACCTTTGAAAGGAAATTTTCCTACCAAAACTCTCTCCAATATTTATTACTTTCTTTTGAAATTGAAGGAAGTTAGTGCTAAGATTTTAACCATCTTGAGGATAGAGTCACTCTCATTCTTTGGGGCCTCAGAGTTATGAACTTGAGTATTAGAATTAGTTGTAGGCATTAAATCTTTCTGATCTTGAGGATGAGATCCATTAGTAGCATTGTTTAAGAATCCCAATTTTTGAGTAGGATGAGCATGTCTAAAAATTAGTTGGTTCAATACTAGAAGTTGGCTCAAGGGAGGCACATTTTGGTTGGCATAAAGAAAAACATTCAAAATGTGTAAATGTGGATTGGCATTAGGAATGGAGTATGCCAGTTGTCCTTAGGGTTGCATCTAGTAATTAATGATCACAACCTCAACATAAGCTAAAGCTAATGTGTTCATGGGTCCAAAAACTCTCTCTATAAACATGAAAGTCATGGGATCTGAG
>JARHVA010005306.1:1045000-1112500 GCA_037957365.1 Torreya grandis | reverse complement strand
GGTAATTTAAAGTAGAGGGAGTTTCTAGTGGTGTTGGAATGGTGTTTTTTAGCAAGCTAGGAGCAATTAGAAGCCCTCAAAGTTAAGGTCATGGAGTTTGGCCTTGGTCTCTTAACTCTAGAAGGAGCCTGAAAGGGGAAGTTTTTATCTCTTGGCTTTGGGTTTGAAAAGGTGACGTGTTAATCTCTTGACTCTAAATAGAGCCTGAAAGAGGATGTGTTTATCTCTTGGCTTTGGGTCTGAAAAGGGGTTGTGTTGATCTCTTGACTCTGGATGGAGCCTAAAAAGGGTTGTGTTTATCTCTTGCCTTTGGGTCTTAAAAGGGGATGTTATGGTCTCTTGACTCTGAAGGAAGCTTGAAAAGGGGATGTGTTTATCTCTTAGCTTTAGGTCTGAAAAGGGGGCATTGTGATCTCTTGACTCTGGATAACGCCTAGAAAGGGGAAGTGTTGGTCTCTTGGCTTGGAATGGGTCTGAACAAGGGATGTGTGAATCTTTTGGCTCTGGGTTGAGTTTGAATAGAAGATTGCCCTCATGGGTTCTTGCTAGTGGAGTCGTGTCAGTACCAAAGACGTCACCAATTTTAAAGTGGGGGAGTCTATGAGGGATGTGTTGCTTCAACATCCTTAACTACATTCACAGCATTAGTCTTTCTTGATCAAATGAATGGTGAGATTTATTGCATAGTGATTTAGGTGAACGTAAGTTTGAACTGTCAAAGTGGTGAAAAGTGAATCATTGTGAAGGTCGTTTGTCAGTCCCAAGTTTATGTGGACCATGTGCACGTGTCCATGAAATTATCATGCAGGTGTTTGAGAGCAGTTATGTTGGTCTCAGATTTCATGAAGCAAGGGTGGGTTTGTCCTAGGCTGAGAGTAATCAGACCTAGGGAGGGAATTGTTCATTGTAATCATTCAAATGGTTATGAGCATTATCGACTGAGCCCGACTCAATGGTTGTTGTGTATGTTGGCCAGTTGGCCCGTTTATTGTACTTTGGACCAAATTTTCCTAAAGAATTAATAAAATGCACGTTACTCCTAGTTCTCTTGAATTGTGTGAATTCTCATGGATGTTGAGTCAATTTTTTGATCTTTGCAAGTGTATGTTTTTATTTTCGCTACTAATCCTTTCTTTATATAATTTATTTTCTACTATGTTTATGGGTGAACTTGTGCAGGTAAACACTGAAGGCATAGTCCATAATTATTATAGAATCCTGTCGTAATGAGGGATTTGAGTAGGAATAGGCAATGGTGCATAGCCTAGCTAGCTCTGGAGAGCTGGCCCCATGACACTCTACACCACATCAAACAAAGATATCACATAATCTATCCATGAAAAACAAATTATTAATTAGAGATAAAGTGGTACCTAGGGCTATATATATGTGGGACCCAACATAACTAAAGATGCAATACTCATCACCTAACCTATCCAGTAATCTAGGCACACAAAAATCTACAATTTTGTTCTCAAAATGAGCATCTAACAAGTACTATTTTGGTCATGGTCTGCAAGTCCAATATTTTTATCATGGGGAGGCATTTTATTGTGATATAAATACAAGGTATGCAAGATTTGACCCTGTTACCTCCCTTCCAAGAAGACATGTTCTTCACCATTAGACTAACTCAAATGCACATACATATTTTTTAACTTTACCTATTTATTATTTATAATATTTTACATGTGTAAGATGTAGTTTCTATTTTGAATAGAATAATTTAAATATAAGTTTTGAGTAAGATAAAAGACCATGTATTGAGTATTTCATATTGTGCTATATTTTAAAGAGGTTTTCCCTTCAAAGATGCCTACAATATTTTGGAGTGAGATTTTATCATTTTAATGTAGTATTATTATTCTCTTTCCATTCAATACATATTGGTTATATTTGTTTTTTTATTTTAACATATTTGTAAGCAAGTACTTAACATCTAATATCAATGCCCTTTTTAAGGCCATTTCTTTGTAGCAATTTTCAATGGTTTAGAGTTCTCTATTTTTGTCCACCATATTTTCCCACTTCACCCAATTGGAATCTTGGTGATGAAAAAAGTAGTAACAAGATGGCAACACTAAGCTTCTTCCCTAATATATTTTTCCTTCTTTCTTCTCTTGTTAGGTTATAAAATGTTATAAACTATTTGGTTAGTCATTTCACCTTCCATGGAAAGCTCTCTCAACATACTAATCTTCTTAGCAAATAATTCCAGATACTCCATGCTCCTTATCAAAGATAATTGATGAGACAAGTCTAGAAAAGACCTTTCCAAATGTTACTTTGAAAAAAACTAAGTTTTATAAGACAAATCATACCACTTATGAGCTATGAAACCTATCTCTTGAGGTCCACATAATGTATTAATCACCTCATCATTCTTGGTTGATTGTAATTACTCTTTGTTTCCTACAATCATTACTTTAGAATGTTAATGAACGGTTCCATTCTCCTCTCTCCTTTTTTTTTCAAATTGTATTCCATTTTACTCTTCTTGAACCATATCCTTAGATGATAATTTCTTGTTTTCAATACTGTGACTATTTATTTTTGGAAAATACTCTTTCTCACCAAACATCATCACTCTACTTTGTATCTCTTTCCATGCTTGACTATCCTACAATAGAATTAATGTGTGTTTTATGCTATCCTTCTCAATAGTATATGTTTTATCCATAACATCATGAATAAATATTCTATAATATTTCCATGGTATACCAAGTATGATATGGCAAACATTATTAGAACTCATATCACACAAAATTTTGTCTTTGTAACCACCGTTCTACAAGTATACACGACACTACTCATTAACTAGGACTTGATGATTTATTTGAATCCAAGAAACATGGTAAGGATTAGGATGAAAATTAAAATCTAATCCTATCTTATTTACCATTATTGAAGAAACAAGCTTATCTTTGCTACCATTATAAACTATAACCTTACAACATTTACCTCCACTTTTGCACATAGTCTTAAATAATGTCTTTCTTTGTGGTGGTTCTTTCTCTTCATGACTTGACTTTAGTATAACTCTCCTCATTAGAAAAATCTCATATTTTAGGATATTAAACATATTTTGTTAATGACTCCACACTGTATTGTTCTAGTTGAACCACTTGGTTCCTGCTTTCACTCCAAGAATTTGATGGATGCCATTAATAAATCAACACAATATAAACCAAGGGAATGACATCTCTTATTGAAGTATGCAGTATGGGCAGATTAAACCAGACACAAGTAAGCTTTCAACAATTCACCTTTTATACTAGTATATGGGCAACTAGTCATCCCCATTACTCTTGAAATACCAACATATTAATCCATGTATGATTACATGGGATAAAATGAAAGAATATAGTCTATACTACTTGATATAGTCCAAATGAAGATGTAAGAACTGAAATTAGTTTTATTAAATTATAGAACAGAATAATTTATTTCCTATGTTGAAGTTACAAGATATTGCCAAAAATAACAAGATGATTTAAAATGATTCAAAATTGGTTTTCACATGGATTTATTGCCAATTTGAAGGTCTTTGGGACTTTCATAGGATCTATGCCCTAAAAAATTATTCCAGTTGAAGCATTTACACATAAATCCATTGATCCTCTTATTCGTTCATAATGTCTTCCACCTCAGAATCCATAACCATATCTATTAGTCTGACTTGTACTTTTAGAACTACTGCCAACTTCCTTACTATGAATCTACCATTGATTTCTATTTCCTAGCTATCCTCTTCCTTCTTCATGACCTCTACTATTATAACTTTTTCCTCTACCTCTATTTTTTTGGATTTTCCTTCTATTACAATTTTCCTCTACCTTTAATTTAGTTTGATAGGCCTTTTCTACTGTCCTTGGAGACAAGATGTTGATTTCATCTTGAATACTAAAATTCAATCCATTAATATACCTGACAACATTTTCAAAATCCTCCTCTATGTGTTTAGCTTTGATGGTTTATTTTTATAATTATTTAATGTGTTCTTTCACTGACATATCTTTTTATCTCATATTTTGGAGCATTCTAGAAAAATTAGTTTGGTAGTTCTTAGGAATGAATTTTTCCTTCATCTTGGCCACCATTCTATCCCATTACCTTATCTTTTATTTTCTCATTCTTATTTCTTCCTATACTCCATCCCACTAGAGGGATGCATGGCCATTTAACCTTGTCACTATAATACTCACTTTATTTTCCTCAGTAACCTCTTTATATTAAAAATACATGTCCATAGTTGTTATCCAGTCAATCAACTCTTTAACATTAAGACTACCCTCATATATTGGCACCACCAATTTAGGCTTTGAAGTCACACCTATAATTGCTCTAATGAATATTTTCTCAACTCTACCTTCCTATCCTTCTTCTATAGATTCTTATTGAGGAACTTCATCTTCTCCTTTACTCACATCACCTCTATTCATATCTCTTTTCTAAACTAATTCTATTATTTGCAATCTAGCCTACAAGTTTCTCATATCCAACACTAAGGCATCAAATAGTTTTAATCTTATTTGAGATACTAATACTCCATATATTTTTAATTACATATTTATTATTTTCCTCCTAAGATATCTTAGGTTTTGATACCATAATGATGGATAGGTACATTCAAATCAAAACTCAATAGTTTTGTTATAATTTATTCATTCTTTGGCAAAGGATTATAGGAACAATAGCCCACTTAATAAATCAAGGTTTTTTAGATTTATTAAGGTTAAAATATCCATATCCATTATTATTTAGATCTTTTTTGATCTCATAACTAATACACTCAACATATAAGTACTACTCTTCAACATACACATGTTCTTCCCCTTTGTTTTGGCTTTCTTATAGCCTTTTTTGACTATTTTCAATTGTACGGATAAATACAAATTCAAATTAATAAATTAAATTTATTTTTGGGTAAATTATATCTAATTCCTTCCCTTAAACATGTTTTGTGGCTTAGCTCCACTTAGAATTGACTTTTATAACCACCTGCTCGACCTAATTAGGACTCTACACCCCTATTTTAAACATAATAACCTAAATCAATACACAAAAATGTCATACCAAAATAAAAATATAAAAGTATATTACGGTAATTAAAAACCCATATGATCACCAAATTTCATAGGTTTTTGGTAATGAAATCTCTCACAATGTTGATTTCCATTTCTAAACCCTAGTCTAGGGTTTACCCTGACTATATCAACCCGAGAAGGGTAAATTTGGTGTATTAAAATTTAAAACAAGTTTAAACATTTTGTGATCATTTATTTGGGTATGAATTACTTCTATTCACCTTATTATCATGTTTATCCCTCTTTTGACACATCTTTTGGTCATTTTACCCATGTTTTTGGATTGACTGTATGCCTGTATGTGAGAACATAATCTTCTATAGGGTTTGAGAATAATAATTTATGAAATCATAATAAAATGAATTGAAACCATATGTAAAATCTTTAAAACATTGTATAATAATTTACCAATATATATGTGTATCAACCATCATTCCACAAAATCTTTCTTGCATAAAATGCATACTCAGGTTTTATTGAACACAAAACTCAAGCTAAAATAGAGTCTGTACCATTGAAATTATAAATTGATATCCTCTTATTTATTTTCTTGAGGTTGGAATCCATACATCCTTGAATTCATTAAAAAAAAATATCAACTAGCATTATCATTTACAATTTTTATATGTCCTATAACTGCTCCAATAGATCTTGATTCCTTCTAAGAACATTGAGAGATTCATAACAATATTATTTCATATGATACCTATATTAAGGAATCATTATTTGAATCAAGTATGTAATTAAATAAAATTTACCCCTTCTATATCCCAATAAAACATACTACATCATTTAATCTCCTTCAAACATGATTGAGGACCCAAAACATGAAAAGAAAATTCAAAATTTAAAATTTGCTAAACTGGCAAGAAAATGCCAATTTCAAAATATAACCTATCTAACAAAACTCTAAAATTTGGAGAAGATTCTCAAGTGTGTGTTATTACTCCCAAAGGCCTTAAAACATCTTTAAAAATCTACATGACCATTAAACAACTTGATCAAGACAAAATTGAGCAAACAAAATTAAGATAAATTCATCCTTAAAATGATGCTCCTACATCACTGAGACAAGAAATTATTTCTTTATAAATATATAATTAAATTAAACCAATTGGATGTTTTTAATAATAAAATATATGACATATTTCAATTATTTATCCATTTTTCCAAGGATGGATCCTAGTGTAGTGTCAAAGGCATCCATGTGGATGTGAATGGGCAATGTCTAATCAGAGCCTCTCAATACTAGAGTTGTTACTACCAGTTATTTATGTTTTTTGAGTTTTTTTAACATTAATAAGTCCAAATAAAATTTACATATTTAGAAATTAAAACAAATAGAGGTGTTGCAATTTTTTTGAAGGATTTAATGAATCTATAGTAGTATCTAGTATGTCTTAAGAAACTTCGAACATCTTTTTATTTTTTTGGAATTACTAAGTTATTGATTATGTAATTTTTTTTAGGATCAAATTTAATTCCCTAAATAAATATGTGGTGTCCCAAATGATGCCTTAAGTCATCAGCATGTAGCATTTTTCTTGATTTAGGGAAAAATGGTTATCTTGACAACATTGGAGGACATTTTCTAAGTTTTGGATGGATTATTCATATGTTTCCCCATGGATTGTGAAGCCATCAATGTATATTTAAATAAAATCATGGGAAAAATAAAAAAATATGCTCAAAATTATGCTTTTAAAAGTGACGAGAGCATTTCATAAACTGAGTGATAGTACAACATATGATTAAAAACCACACAAATAAGTGAAGGTAGTCTTATCATGGTATTTAGGAGATATTCTTATCTAATTATAGCTAATAAACCCATCAAGAAATGAGAAATATTTATTTCCATCCAATATGTCAAGTACTTAATCAATGAAGGGAAGAGGAAAGTGATATTTCCTTGTGGCTATGTATAGTCAGCACACATATACATCATCTCCCCCCTTTTAGTTACAATAACAAGACATGAAACTCAATGATTTTCAAAAATAAGATAGATAAATATTATTTCCAATAATTTTTGAAACTTAGTTTTGACTATGTCTTTAACAATGAGGCTCATCCTACATTATAGTTGGAGAATAGGTTTACAACTTCCTTGATGTAAATGTGACGGGTCCATAGATCACGGTGGATGCCTTTCATGTCATGATATTCCCAAGCAGAGGTTATTTTTTGGATTTTGATAATGGTAAATATTTTAGTTTCTTGTTGATGTTCCAATTTATTTTTAATATTAATCAATTATTCTGAAAATAATTTTACTTCTTAGAACAAGGAAAACATGTATTATAAATTACCCAACAATGAGGTATGGCTATACTATAGTGGTATTAGTTGGTGGTAGGTTTTAATAGCTCTTTTATAGTTGAAGGAACCTTATTTATAAATAGTTTTTGTGAAGGGATATGGTATACATTACAAGAGATTGTTTATTTATGAATCCACCTGATAGGTTTTTTGTAGGATATTCAAAAGGACTATGTATTCTTATTAATTTTTCAAGGATATGTTGCAGTCAATAATGAACAAAGTGTGTAAAGAAACTTGTTCTTCATCTTATTATTCTACCCAAAAAAAAATTTTATTTTTAATAGGAAGGCTTGGTTGGTGGGTACAACACTAATTTCTTAGTGTCTTTTCCATTTAAAATCAGCATGTTCCCTAATCTACAACCAATGTAAGCATTTTTTTTTTTAGTTATCCATGGTCTTCCTAGGATAAGGTGATACCTTCCTAAGTATTATTTATTTTTTAAGATATTAAAATCATATGTTTATTATCATGTTCAAAAATAACTATGGTATAGATGAGCACACATTTTATAGCTTTAAGTAGTGGAATCTTGACACAAAAACTTTTTGATTATCCTATGAAATCAAATTTATATTCTTTATCAAGATATTGGAGGTTTAATATTCCTGGCAAAGTAGGTTTGATATATATTTATCATGTTGTATTAGATATTTATTTAGGAGTAGTTGTGTGTTTAAGTGGTTGTTAATTAGTGTGGGTGTTTGAAATCTCTTAATGAGGTTCCATTATGAAAAGTGAGGTGGGTGGCGTAAGTATACATCATAAATAAAGATGGACTTCATTGATATCCAACGTGTAAGTTGAATATTGAATCATTTCAATAGCTTGTGTCGATTTAAATGACTTATTAGTGGGGTTTGGTATAGGTTGGGTGGGAAATTATGGTTGCATAAGAGTTGGTTGAGTATTAGGCATCAAAGCTTGTTTTTGTCACTATTATGGATGCTATGGAGATCTAGTATTTTGGTTAAACCATGGCTGGTTATTTCTCCATGATTGTTTTCATTGGTTCAAAGAAGAAAACCATTATTAATTATGAGTATGAGGTATCCAAGATTATTTTTGAGTTTTTTGTTGTTTGTTTGGTGTTTGGGTATTTTATTTTTACCAATTTAGAGGAGTCTAAGGCTGATTTTTGGGTAGCTACCAATTATTTAGCAATTGAGCATTCTATTGTAGCCAATTCTCATTTTAGGGTGGCATGGGTACCCAATATTTAGATCCACATGAATTAGGAATAACTAAAAATTGAGAATTTTAAAATGCATAATTTTTTGGCATACCTTGATTGTGTGGCTTTTGTGTCCATTTTATTCATTGAGCCATAAATAGCATATTATATCCATATCCACCAACTACATACAATTCCATAGTTTTAGGATTTTCATCCATTATGATTGCCACATTTACTTAAATGACATGAAATTTATAGTCTAATTTCTTCCCATGGTAGTCCAAAAAATAAACCATCAAGGCCTATGGTTTTTCTTCTTGCTTCTTTCTTATGTGCATTGTATCCATTTGTGCGTCCATGTGACTGATAATATATTGTTTCATGTCGAAAACATAATTACTTACTTTTGTTTATGAGATTCCATTCTCAACTAATGAAGGAAGTATCTAACTACTATAGGTTTTGTTTGTTCTTTATCTTGAATAATTATTTCATAGAAGGTTGATATCATTGAATGGTATTCGCAAGACATCTCTACCACTCATTAAATTGAATGATTCCAAACTATCTTTTTAAAATTCATTAAATAATATTAATTTGTGAGAATATAGATTGGTCAATTTAGATTTTTTTAGATTGAACATAAATTGTTCCACGTAATCCTCTAGTGATTCATCATTTTATTGTGACATTCATAAAATGTCATCTCTCATGTATTTTCTTCCTTGATAGTAGTCTTGCTTTTTGGAAATAAACTTTTTTCTTTAATATTCCTCCAAATGGATATTGTATCCTTCTTTATAACCATAAACCATCTAAGGCATGCATCTTTAAGTGTTAATGGAAACAATTAGAAATTTTAAGCATCTTTATTGTAGTCATAGCTATGTCATAAGACATCCAACAAAAAGAAGAACATATCTAAATCCTCATTTACCTTTCCCATAAAATTAGGTAGGGGAAAATGAGAGATAGTTTTTATAGGTGCATTTCCCCTGGGTATTGATGGAAACTCAAGCATTGTAGATTAATTGACATTTTTTTCTTTTTAATGGTCCTCTATGAATTTTATGACTATACATAGATCAAAAACTTCTATCACCCACTCTTTAAATTCTTCATAATTCTCTATAGTCCTTGATGAATAATAAATGGGAATTTTGGTACTTTGTAAGGGAAGAGAGTGTTTCCTAGATGGAGGTGAATGAGTGGAGTCTCTTGAGATTCTAGTTTTAAGTTCAATAAAAATTTCACAATGTTCAACAATTTCAACAAGTTTTGTAGGTTTGATATTTATTTTTGGGGAAAGAAGGGCTTTAAATACTCTTTTGAAAAGAAGTTTCCATGAGGGTGGTGAAATCTAAATGCTATAATCTTGAGTGCATGGTGGACAAATATGAACCTTATGAAATGGTCGAAATATATTTTTCTCAAGAGTATGGAGATCATTTTACTCTTTATTCTCATTATGATCTACTAGTTTATCCAAGAACTTCTTGAATGATTTCTCCTTTAGCTCTTCAGATGAAAATTATAGATTATCTACAGGCATTTATTATGACTTATATTTATTATAGGTTGTGACTATGTTATTGTAGCAATATTTAGTTGTTCCAAAAAGAATCTACCTAAATTGTCTCACTCCCGTTGCATGTAAATCAATCACAATTCACATGTTTATGCCCACCTTGCCCTACATAGGGTTAGCACAACACATGTTTTTAAAATTTTCACTAATCTACATTTACATAAATTGAATCTTATGCCTAGAAAAGAATAAATTTTAAACTAGAAAAGTATATTATTTTATCAAATTCAAGATAAAAATGCTTTGATGCATTCCCTATAAATGATGTCAAAATAATGAGCATAATTTTAACCACCAGTTACACTGATACAGACTAATATCTTTACATATAAACTTATTAATTAATTAAGGTGCCCACTTGACTTATAAAATCAACTACATTCACTTATTTTCAATCCATCGTGCATTATGATTCAAAATATGTTAGAACTATATATGCAACACTTGTTTATTTGTTGAGGTTTTTCAAGTGTAGATAGGTAACACACTTTCCATAATGTAAATTACATAAATTGAAAGTGAATAAAATTAAATCATATTTGTAATAATTGAATAACTAATTGAATTAAAATATCTATGTTGGATGCTTCCACTAAGACATTTAATAACATTCACACTTCATCATAGTTATGTAGAAATAAATTTTATCTCACACATGTTGAATTAAAAGGAAATAAATAAATAATTGCATAACAACTAATGGCTACTCTAATGAGTCGGTATCTTCATTGTAAATCTTTATAATCCTTCCCTTGGATGTACATTGATTTTAATTTGAATCACTTGCTTCCATTTATAATCTTATAGCAATTAAATATTGATATAACAAAGCTTATATATCTTAACTTAAAACACTTGGTTATTATTCAATCACTATTATTAGATCCCCTTTGGCCTATGATTTGTTACATTAAATACATAGATCGGTACCTTTATTGTTCAACAAGAAGGAGACCTAATCTAGGAATACAAAACATATATCTGGAAAGCAATTTTGAAACATCCTAACTATGATAATGCTACCAAAAACTAACTGAGAGAATAAGATAGAAGAAAATATGTTATGTTGTGCACTCAAGTTTGGCTCATTTAAAGAAAAGGTGTGTTATGCATGCCTAGGTACACATTTATTTCCTTTAAGCCATGAATTTCATTACTGGACTAATGGTGGGATATATAGATATTAAAATATGATTTATGTAGTACATCAATCCTATATAGTTATAAACATGTTTGATATAGAAAGGATCACATTCACTATATATTTGTGCCTAAATTGCTTCTCTCTTAGTCTAACCATTATTATTATGATGATCAGGCCTTATATAATATGCAAAAATATCTAAATTTAATTATTATCCTTTGCTACTAGTTCTATACATATAACTATTTTATACCTTCTTGGAAACTTGCATCCTATACAGACACCTACATTGATGCAAGTGTCCAATTTGATTACAAAGTGTCCAGTGTCAAAAGTCATCTAATTGAAAAATTAAATGTATCTTAAAGTTCAGCTTATATTTTTTAGTGTGAGGTATTTATAAAAGGGACTAGTATATATAAAATATGAACCCTCATTCATTCCTCACCTATTAAACACTGAGAACTCACAACGTAATATACCAAAAATAAATCAATAAATCATTCAATTTAAAAAAACCTACCCTATTTATCCATATTTCTATATCAATCATAGAAGAAGCAGTATCCCCAGAAGTCTTAAGCATTCGAAGAGTAGTTCATGACACATATTTTTCAAGTTACAAGCTAGGTCATTGCATGCCTTTGTTTATCACACATTTTCATCCTTGTGCACACCCAATCCAATGTATAGGGGAGAAGTACATAAGTTTGAGGCCCTCTTCAGACTATTAACATAGGGTTCCTTAGGATAGTTTGACACAGTGAGCCCCCTAGCCCATTTTTTCCATAGTCACTCCAAGGGTGAAAAAGCTAGGGTTTGATCATTTGACAAAGAGAAATTTTTTGTCCATGTGATGTGAATACATTATAAGAAGAAAGATTAAAAAAACCCAAAAAGATCCATTTGGTCACATCTAGATATGTTCAGTATTTTTTACATGAAACATATGGTAGGGTTAGACACCTACATCAACACAACTATCTAAATCCAATACAAAAATCTAGGCCACAAAAATAATATTAATATAATCAGACAACTTTTCTAAGATCATGTCTTAGTCCACTTCTAGTCTAATCTAGATCAAACATATATGAAGATATTAAACCAACTAAGTATCATTTGTTTCCAATTCATTAAATATATATCAATAAATGTAATTTACTAGTTTTATCAATCTCAGTTGTATAAATTCATAATACTATTTGTTTTATTTTTCTATTTATTGGCATGATTATTAGTTTAGTTCAACATCCTTTTCTAAATTCTAATCTAATACCCCTTAATCCCAGATATCCTCCAAATTTATAAATGTAGTGTCAAATAATTATCAAGGAAATGAAAACTCTTTCACAAGAAAGGATCTAAAAATAATAAAAATTGCATAAACTCTAATATATCACATGAATTTTAAAATAAAGCATACATGATATGATAGATATTTTACACTGACAAAAGCTACATGAGGGTTGTATATCAAGTACAAATGGTGGTTTCCTCATCCAAATGGAAATCTCTTTCATATATTTACATATGAAAAAAAAAGGCTTGGTAGAGAGGTAGTCCATATGAAAATGTTGAATAACCTCAAATATCAACAATTTCATCTACACCTCCCAGAATAAGATGGCCTAAAATAAAATGCATATTTATTTTTATTTGATTAAACAATGAAAAATTAGGAAACATATAATTAAATTACAAAGATGTTTGTATATACCTATAAAATATTGGATTTTAATAGTTGATTTTGTAATTCACCACACCCAATTTTATCTTAATTAAACACAACCTTCTTTCTTAATTCAATAAATAATCAATTAATTGTTGATAATCAACAAAATGATGCATTAGTTTTTTAAAAATTGTGAACTTTTTTATAAATTCACTCTCAATTTCTTGTAAGAAGATCCCAAATCATTCTCAATCAAATATGTGATTGATTTATTTTAATCACATGTTGTATGACATATAATATAAGGATGAGGCCATTTTTCCATTTTTTATTTGGCTATGTCTAGATCATCTTGAATACTAGCATGCCTAAGGTATCATTTATTACCAATCATCCATCTTTCCCACATGTTAGTATGCTCTACGTATTATACATTTGATTAGTCATCTTCTAGTTTTTAAAAATCAATTACGATGTGTCATATCCTTTCTTGATTGCATGAGATTGATCACTTAGTATTTATATATATACAACAAGTTAGGGATGTTTGACCCTAATTATCACTACATAACCTCTTCTCCCCCCCGCCCCCCCTCCCACCCCTTAGTTAACATGGTTCAAATTTCATAAAGAGAATGTTATAGATATAAACATATTGGGCAAAGCCTTTCTCTCATAGTATATTTTTTTTCTTTACCTGTTGATTTGATAGGCATGTGAATGTTATCTCAGATGTTCTTTTATTTGGCCACCATCCTATCAAGTTTTTCATTGAGTGTTCTACTCCATCATTCAAAAATTCACCAACTAGTTGTATCTTAACATTTTGTCTCATCTACAACATTAAAAAATTTGAATTCAATACAAATTTCTAAAAAATCCATGTGTTGTTAGAAATAATTATCAATTCTTGAACACCAATCTCTAGGAGCTTACTTCAAGCCATACAATATTTTCTTCAATTTATATACCATATCTTCTTTACCTTTTACATAAAACCCATATAGTTGCTAAGCATAAACATCTTCCTTGATGAAGGAATTCATGAATGTTGACTTCATATCCATTTGGTGAACTTTCCACTTATTATGGATTGTTAATGCTAACATTATTATTATTGTATCCCAAAGAGAAACTAGTGAAAAAATTCCTTCGTAGTTTATTACATATATTTATGTGTATCATTTAGAAGTTATCCTTTTCTTATGGCTTTCAATTTTCCATCACTCTTATATTTAGTTTTATATATCCATTTTACTCATATCATCTCTGTATCTTTTTTAATATCAACTAACTACCAAGCTCCATTATTCTCAACGGCCCTCTTTTATTCTCGTAATGCCCACTTATTCGGGATTTTTTTGGTTTCATCGTGTGAGAGGGTCTTAGTGCAGGACAACACGAAGCCAGCTCAGTGCGCATTTATTGAGGTGTTTTTGGTCTTAGTGCATGACCGAGAAGAGCGGGTCGTTTACGGTTGAATGCCCAGTCACTTCCACATTCGTGTGAGTGCCCACGGCTCCAAAATTTCCTCATTCTTGTCGTACGTATTCCATTTCCATTACTTTCTTCTTCCTCCTTTACCGATGTGATCGGCTATTCAAATTAATTTCAATGTTCATCACTTTTCCATGTATTTGGAAATTACATGAACTCCATTTCGAATGATATAAGGACACCCAATATGTGTTAGTCATCACTATTCAGGTAAAAGTTTAAAACTTATTCTTCAAAGAATCAAAATTAGTTTGTTGGTTTTGAGTTGTATTTTTATATTATTTATTTTTAAATAATAATTTTTTTTTTAAAAACATTTTTTGGTATTGGATATTTATATAAATTAACATTTTTCAATTTCATGATAAATAATAAAGGGTATTTATTTCATTAATTTTTTTTCGAACTTAAATTTATTCTTATGTTTTTTAAATATTTTTTAAAATTTGAATTTTAATGAGTACTGTGACAATGTATTTTATCATTATCCACATCAATTAAACATAAATTGACTTTCATCTTATTGATATAATATTAAAAAAATTAAATTATACAATATACCAAAAATTCTTAATTCTCAATTTTATCAAAACTATCTCAAGGTTTTTACTATGTTTACAAGGAATCAAAAAGTACAAACCAACTCAAGAAATAACATAACTCAATTATAACCTTCAATTATAATAAAACTTATGAATAAAATTGACTACCTAATATTGACAAAAGGGAGAGGAGGTCAAGAAGAAGTCAACTAAACAACATTTAGAAAATTTACGCAGTTAACTAGTCTAAAAAGAACTCCAAATGGCATCCTTATCACATAATAAAGTTATGCTCAAAACTTAAGAACTAAAGATCCAAACTCTGTATAAGAGGAGACCAGATCATAAACAATGAAAATATATGTAGCTTTGTAATAACATAACTTATAGACAAGATTAAAAAAATAAAAAAATGGAATCTTTATCCCCTATCACAAAATATTTTACCTTTTAACCATAAATTCGCATGAAATTTCACCTTATATTTAATGAATTCCTCTAATATATTTACATATTACGTTCCATATAACGAAAATACCTCAACCTTTAAACATGGAAAATTCCTCTAATATATTTACGTATTTCATAAAAGAAAAGAAAAAATCTAGGCTGCTGTGACTTCATAATACTAAAAATTATGATCAGAATACACAATAATTTCAGCTTAAATACAACATGAGAAATCCATAATCCGTGCTCCTCCTTGCGTTGCATATATAATACCAATCTTGTAGAATAGCAAAAAAAAGGTAACACCCACTCCTACTTTCGTAGAAAACAGAAATCAATATTAAATAACTAACCTATGCCACTTTCAGACTTTATTGTATTATTATAACCAAGATATAATTGTTAGCTAGATGCCAATTTCCATATAAATGTATAAATTTGTTTTAAAATTTTAATATAAAACAATATATAATTATTAAGATTTATAATTATAAATTAATTTTTTATTAATGAATATTAGATATGTAATTTTTATAATTTATCATTTGAAAATGAATGGTTATATTTGTTTTTAAATTTAATATATATTTGAATCTATTTATTATATTCAAATGTTAATATGTTATAAATAGTACATTTTTACATAAACATATTACTAATTTTAGTGTTTATATATATATATATATATATATATATATATATATATATATATATATATATATATAATTGGATATAACGTAATAATTGATTGTTTTATTATTGGAACATGTTTAACTTTTGGGGTCCTTTTTTACATATTTTGTCAAAATAAATAACACAAAGTCTGATTACAATAGCTCGACAAACTCTACCTTCAAATTTCATGTCCTTAATTTTTAGAGAGTTCCCAATGGATTGGTGGCAGTTTCCCCGCTGATGGTGCAGTATGGTTCTATCCTACATGTTAAAGTTAAAACCATAAAACAAGAAATCAATGCACGAAATCATCTGAAGAAAGAATATAATTAATATAATATATTTTTAAAGTTCACGAGATAATAATTTAGATATGGTTTGAAAAATAACTTATAACCTATAAGACCCAGAATGTAAGAGACACCTTACTTCAAATATGATATGTTCATACTCCCAAAATTGAACTCAACTGGTCTAAAAACCAATTCGCTAATGTAATCGATCTATCCTAAAATTAGTACATTACCTCCAAAATTTTAGCCATTTTGCCTCTAATATAACACCGAGACTAAAGCTAGAGAAGGGCATAATATGGAAACAGTAAATCTCATGCACGGAAGCAAGGATTTATATTTTGAAATGGTGAAAAGGCATGAAACTGTACAGACGTGTCCATTGATATTGAATGAGTTCCATTATTATTTGGCTTTATATAGTTACTCTTTCTAATACAAGCTTTACACATTTAAGGAAGTCAGATATACCTACACAGATTTTGACATAACTCTACACCCTGATTTTGTTGGGTTAGGTCCAGTGTTATACATATATGTATGGGTATAGTAAGATACATATGATTGAATCTCTTCATAATATGAACACTTATGTCTCTTTTTATTTTTTGAGAATAAACTAATCTTTTTTTTAAATTATTTATTTTTTGAACGGGTTCCATTCTTCTTTGATGGTGATTATAGCATTTCTCATTTGAGTTTCAAATCTTTTGAATGTTCAAATTACAAACTATATACCCTGTGATTTTACAAACTGTGCCTTGGAATCTGAGTAAAGGTCAAAGTCTTGTTGAAGAGGAGATTCTATTTGGTGGGATTTTGGAATGTATGAGAAATTAATAACTTGACATAACAATTCCTTAATATTATTTAAACATCGTATGTTTTTATCCTACTAAGGACATTCTATGTTAAACAACACAACCCTATCTTCCATGAGCAAAAGTTCTGAGTATACATCTATGTGAGAAGGTATATGCATGTATTGGAGTGAACATTCAAATGTATATGCTAGTGATTTTATTCTCATATGATCAAGAAGAGTCTATGACATAATAATAGGTAGTGTATGATATGAGGATTGTGTTGAGAAGTTAAGTAGGGTTGAGAAGAAGTTAGAGAGAACTCAAAAGAGTGGAAGGAAGTTTATCATATCCCTATTAAAGCCTAAAGAACTAGAGAAAATATTTGATCCAAGTAGTTATAAAGCATAAATACTATAAGGGGGATAGGCTCAAAGTAAGAGAGATTGAATGCATTAGGTAAGGAGAATAGAATGAATAGTTTAGTCAGACCATCTAAAGAATGGTGGAGAATAAATGAAATGAATAAAATGCAGATGTGAATTTAAAATGTGTACAGGGTCCAAAGATAGAGATCAATAAATAAAATACAAAGTGAAAGCTATGTGGATATTGGCAAAGAGCTTGGACAAGTAGAGTATGTAAAAGGGCTCTGCAACATGAGGGATGGTGAGGGGAAATGAGGCAATGATTATAAATGATGAGGAAAGTTGAGGGTCAATAAGGGAGTGATTAGAGATGATGATGAATGAGGAGAGAGTGATTAGGCCTGATAAAGCAATGATTAGGGATGGTAAAGGCTAATGATGGATGATGAGAGCCAATGAGGGAGTGAGTAGGTATGATGAGGGAGTGATTAAAGATGATGAGGGATGGTGAGGGTTAATGAGGGAGTGATGAGGGATGAGAAGGAACAAGGAGTGAGTTATTAGGGATGATGATGTATAGTGAGGGTCAATGAGGGAGTAATTAGGGATCATGAGGGAGTGATTAGAGATAACTAAGGATAGTGAGGGTCAATGAGGAAGTGATTATGGATAATAAATAATGATGAGAGAGTGATTAGGGGTGATGAGTCATGAGTAGGAAGTGATCAAGGATGAGGGAAGGACAATGAATAAGTGAAATTAACAAAAAAGTGATTGTTTGATGTTTGTAGGTCATCAATGTGATCTATGCTACCCTAATAACACCACTTTGCATCAATTTAAAGGTGAGTGGTTTGAAACCATAAATTTTAATGAACCTAAGACTCCTAGAAATGCCAGGAATCAATTCAGAAAGCACAAAAACCTTTAAAATGACTATATGTTTACCAAATATGGATGTCAATTACAAAATTTATGTCTAGAAATCCCTAGGTTTAATACTTAGACCCTAAAAATGCCTAAGTACTGACCTAATTAGATTTAATAACATGATCACATTACCTAAAATGTCCACAAAATTATCCCCTAACTCTGTACACATACCCTCATAGATATGTATATAATATTTTTTGATGGATTGAGTATTGGGGTAATACCCATCACACTATAGATCATGTTAAATCAGTTATCACTTCACTTGGAATGATAACTCTAGTGATTTTCACAACTATCAGAGTATAGTTCTAAACTAAGGAATTTTCTAGGAAATATTTTTTCTTCATCCTTTAGCACCCCACTATGTTCACCAATTCATGAACAACTAATATCCCATATGGCTAGGTGAGATCATAATATTGGTTATTTATATTAATCCACTCAGTTCGGACCTAAAATTTATGTTGCATGAAAAATAAGTAGTAACTCTAAAAACTAATGAAAAACTGCATACTTGATCTTTAAACCTATTTGCAGAATAAGGTGAAGCTTTTATATATATGATGCCATATTAAATTTCTGGATATGTTCAAAAATTATGTTAGCTACCATAATACAAACACCAACAATACATGCATAACTATATCTATAAAACTTAAAAACAAGATAACACATATTTATCCAAGTAACATAGATCCATCATTTAATTAAGAGCACTAGCCTAATTATGATAGTATAACAGTAACTCTCATCCATAATCTCTCACACACTATCCCTCTATGTTATTTTATAAATAAGATAGGAGGTTAGGGCTAGGGTTAGGTAATGGTAACTAGTTAAAAATATAATGAGATAAAACTAGTCAATTTAGTATTTACTTATTTGATAATAGTCTTTAATAATAAGTTATGGATAAGTATGCACCAATTAGTGCCTATCTATGAATTACAAATAAATACTAAAAGTGCATCTAGAAATTATACAATAATGTATGGGTAATTAAATACACTAACAATTACCTACTATGTCATTTTCACTCAATTTTAGAGTTCTCAATTCAATCACTCTCAATAAAACTTGACTAATGGTTTGATATTTTTTATATGTATTTTATATGGACAATAAAGGTTTTAAAAATAATTGCAAATAATTTTCCAATTCATGGTAATATTTATTCATATCCCATTATTTGTAAATTTTAAATTGGAAATTATAATGGCGGTGAAGGGGGCGTGCATGTAATTAATAAATGGGGTTGAGAAGGTGTGTCAAGGTGAAAGAAGTTGTTAAATACTAAACTTTATAGTGTCTAAATCTTATCCAATGAGTACTCCCAAAAGAGATATGAGGGGAATGTCTTCTTGTAACTTATTAGAAAAAATGGGAGAATGTAAGATTTGGCTAACTGAGATCTACTAACTCTTCCAAAATTATCTCAATTGTAAAAACATCAAAATTCACTCCTATAGTTTTATAGTTGATTTAAAACTATCAATTATCTAAAGTAAACCTAAACATCCTCACAAGATGATTCTTCTCTCTTCTTTTTGGCATAAGGACATAACCCAAAATGATTCTTCTTTCTTATGAACATATTATTATTACCCTCTCCCTTTTCACTTGAATATCAATGAATAAGGAAACAATATGTGTCTTAATCTATGTCTATCGATGTGATATTTTTGTTCTTCCACAAGTTGTGATTACATAGAATTATGTTATTTAGGCTTTCAATAATTCTTAGATTTCCAATCATTCTTAACCATCACACATTTTCCTAAAAGTGAAAAATTAAATTATACTAATAATATAAAATACTCTTTAAAGAGGAATCTTAGATGAGGCCTTCATGATAGAAATGCCTCCGACATAATTAATACTTATAAAATCTAATAATGAAAAATGTTCTTCAAAAATAAATCTTAAATGAAACATTCACAATGAA
This sequence comes from Torreya grandis, assembly GCA_037957365.1. Classification (NCBI taxonomy): domain Eukaryota; kingdom Viridiplantae; phylum Streptophyta; class Pinopsida; order Cupressales; family Taxaceae; genus Torreya; species Torreya grandis. Next base: position 1,091,995 of record JARHVA010005306.1, on the reverse strand, counting down.
AATACCTCCAACATAATTTACACTGATAAAATCTAATATGCAATAATTTTTATAATAATAAAATCCAATCCTCACTTTTTATTCAATCATTTACTTTAGATCCTCCAACATTTTAAAATTATAACATCTTTAGATTTGATAAAGAAATTTGTTTACCCTTGGATTTTTAAAATTTTGATTACTTTGAAAGTATATTTAAAAAACCCCATTAAAAAAATCTAATGTATTTTATAATTATTTGGAGGCTTATACGGTGGGGCGAAGGCCCCATATTCATCTCACATGAGACAAAAAAAGAATAATATGTTTTTCCACCATTTGCATGCTAACATGTGGATGGTTATGCAGGTCACTAGTAATATGTTGAATGGTTGATAGTTGGTAAATATGGTATAAGCATTATGTGTTCACATAGAGGATGCTAAGTAGGCCACATGTGGGTAAAACTATGCCAACCATTCACTGCAACATATGTTAACCTACTTCTATGCCACCTCTTCTATGCATTAAGTGAAAAAAATAATTCATATGTGATTTTATTGCTGCAATGACCACCCATGAGTGCACTAGGTATATTTCATTTTTTCTTCAACAAATTCTAAACACATACTTGAATTTTTTGTTATGAATTAAGTTTTAATTAGAATATTTTATCTTCTGCTCATCTTAAAAATAATATCACCATTTCAATATTGAAATCCTATAATTTCAAAAGGATGAGGTGAGTTTGTAAGCTTGCTAGAGATATATGGTAGGATTGTAATTTATATCAAGAGAATTAGAAGATTTACTTCACCGTGTAAACAATAATTCATAAACTTAATCACATTTTTAGAGTTTTGAAATGAAGTTATTCTTTAAAAAAACAAACGAGTGAATTTATGTTTAAATGTTGGAAAGTTTTGTTCTGTTTAACAAACCCCATGATGTAGCTAAAAACACACAATTTTTTCCCCGATAACACCTTCATTACAAGGACTATCCCTCTTACTAATCATTTCTATTGTGCTTCTAGTGGAATAAAATTATGGAATAAGAGTGTTGTTAATTTGGAAAGCACCTTGCATTGCTATGTTGATAGGCATTATGCTACAAAAGATTGTTTCTAAGGATAGATAGAAAAAAAAAAATTGTGTGTTATCTGACTACAAGTTCCATGTAATTTTTCATAAAATAGAGTTAATTTGCACCGATACACCTTCCCTTACTTTATTATTTATTTTGTGTCCTATTTTGATAAAACAAATAATATATTAAAATTCAATACACAATATAATTTTTACATAATTTAAAAATAGATAATTTTCTATGATATATAACATATATTATTTAGCATTAAGGGGTATAAACATTATTAGTTTTCTAGTTTGATTTTTCCTCCAAAGTAAAAATAAAAATCCTTCCTATTCATGGCAATTCATTCAATTTACCATATGAAAAATTCAAACAAGCACCATAAAGTTAGAAAATTATGTGTGCTAAAATTACCCACAAATTGAGTCCATTCTTATCTTTCCCTAAGAACATCTAATTAACCTGGCATTGGCACAAGTTAACATCTCTACATTAAAATGTACACACCAAAAATTCATAAGAACCATTAAAATCTAGAAATTAGAATAAATAAGTGAGAGAGAAGCCAAGATAAAAAAAGACACAAGCAAATTAGGACAAACTTTGCATATTTCAGTGCTTATATTAATTAATCAAAAGTTACAATTAGCTCAATTGAAAATACTCCTTTTATACAAGCTAAACAAGTATGTTGGTTAGTCATATCCAATTATAAAAGTACAAGTGTACGGACAACTATCTTTTTTTACAAAGTTCTAGAATACAATAGACTTTTCCTAATGGACTAACCTATAGATAATGTGTTTTACAAGTTTCACATGCCCTTTAAAATAAGAATTTTTTATTTTCAAAATATTATAAAGTTTTTATAAAAAATAATATTCCTAACTAGCTTTGAGGCCCTTGTGTCGATGTTGTCCCATGTTTCTACTAAAGAACATTCATTTCGTTCTCATGTTACTCATCAATCAACCTGAGGTTAACAATAGGCTCCATGAAGAGTTCATCTTGTTAGTCTACCAAGTTTCTAAGGTCTCTATCATTTCTTCCCAATACTTCTTTAATGTTCCTTGCTTAATCAATATTTTCCTCTCCTATTTAGATCATATCCATAACCCTACTATTGTCCACTCCAAATTTTCCTTGGATTGTACTCTTGACTTCCTACATGACTAGGGTGGTTATGTGTTTAAACTCTTCATTTGTGATGAGGCCCATGGAGCTGAGTGTAGTTGGTTTTGTGATCATGGTTCCCAAAAAGTGTTACATCCTATGTAGGAATTCCTTGTTATCCTCAAGGAGACCTTTCAAATACTTATACCATGTGCTCAAACACTTTATATTATCCATAATCAATCCCATGACTATGTTAAGATGAGCCAAGAAAATGGTCTTGAAACCAAGGATTTGATCTTTGATCAAGATATTGGTCAATTCTTTCATTTTATGCCTTGAATTCTACCATTGGGTGATTAAGATTTTTTTTGATGCATGTTGTTGGCTCCATACATTCTATCTAGACCTTATTAACTTTAGAGAATTAAACATGTCATAGAAGGATGCTTCAAACATATTAATGATAGCATCAGGAATTGATAATAGAGCTTGTTTCTCTAAAGTTTTCCTTTTCTTTTGAATATTCTCCTTGTGTTGCTACATGCCTTTAAGGGTATCCTATAATTGGATTAACTATGCTTGGGCCAAATTCAAGCACATTTTCCTAAAAAATAGAGATTTCTCCTAGTTTTTGTCCTCCTACTAGAGTCAAGCCAAGAAATGGTTCCACCTTTTGAAAAGTGAACTATTATCCTCCAACCATGGCTTTCTTCTCAGTCACCCTCTATAGATTGGTAGTTGTTGCATTAAATTTAACACCAACTAAACATTCTATTACTTTGGGAATTAGGTTCTCTATTTGTGCTCCACATTCCTATAGAGCATTCACCCTTTGTTCTTCTTTCTTTTGTAGAACAACTATCCATGGCTTGAGTTCATCATGGATAGTGATGTTTTTTGACTTTGTAATTTCCCACAGATGATGCATAGTAGGGATATTTTACATTTTTCCATATACAAACTATTTCAGGATGGTTGGGCCCTAGATTGGGTTTTCCTCACTAAAATAGTTTACCTCACTCAAAGGGTGAGTGAAGAACAACTTGGGCCTCTTGCTTCCTATTGGGACCAATGCCAGCTCATCTTTTCTCTTTAGAGTATCCATTGGAACTATGTCCAAGAATAATTTCTTCCCCTTTTATTTCTTTGTCTCTTCAACTTGAGCCTCTTCTTCATCAGATTCATAGGCACTAGCTAGTGCCTTTAGAGCATCTTCCACTGTCTCCTCAGCGTCCAATGCTATTATGTTAATTATTTTAACTTATGATCCTAGTTCTTTAGGCTAAGTTGAGGATGATGTTATTTCCTCAGTTCTCCTTTATTCTAGCCTTTATTCAACTTGTGCCTTAGGCTTTTGCTCTTCTATTTTTGGCTATGTTAGAGGAGGCCTAAAAGATGGACCTCCTAGCAAATGGTACTTCCTTGGTCCTAACTGCCATATATCATCACTTCTATTCAAATGCTTTAGTAGTCTTGCTTCTATTTTTATGTTATGTTTCTTCACTCTTGCCAAGAATTTATTGAATGAAGATGCCTTGGTGTACATTATATCAAAGGGACCAGGTTGATACTCGTAAATTACATTGATTCCATTAGCTTTCAAGTGCCCCACAACTCTTCCTTGGGGATCCCACTACATTAGTTTATTATGTTGTCATCTAAATGAGGTCTTATGTTTAAAAGTAGCCTCAATATTGTCCCATTGTTGAAACATAGTCCTTCTAATGGTTGTAGGTAGGGTGTGGAACATTCCCTTCCTCTTGTTCTTGTAAAGATCATCTATACCATTACATAATTAGTAATCTACCTTCTATCCAACTAATTGTTTAGCATATGGATTGGTAATCTGAGAGGATTGGATTGTGTTCCTTCAATCTTGATGATTGTGGAATATAGATACAACTAGATGTCTCCCATGACCTTAATTAAATTTTTAATCAAGGGGCTGACTCTAGGCATTGGATTCCTAGTTATGGCCTTGGATAAGGATGGATAGACACAGTCACATATGAATTGAATGTGGTCCTTGTATTTGAATATGTGTAACTTTTACGAGTATTTGGATACTATCTACTTCCCATCAAGTGACTAGTCTCTTAGGTTGGGGATCTTTGTGGTAGTAAGCAAGGTATATAAGAGGTATGACATCATGTAGAACTAGTTCCTATTTTTCTTCTTAATTGTAAAGATATAACTACTTAAACAAGTGTTGACTACTTCACCAAATACATGGGTGAGTTATTTATCAACCATAAAATATATTAAGGTCACCCAAATCTTGTTCACATATGTGGTGGTTGCATTTTTGCATAACCTATTCATCAAAGTCATGATCATTCTTATCCAAGTCTGAATTGACCAATGGAAATATTGTCATTGAAATATGAAAACAACTAATTTCTAGAATATAACCATAAAATAAGGATGGTCTTCAATTCATTTTACTTATCCCAATTATTGATTATGGTTTGGTCCATTTGGGGTTTAGGTAGCTTATAATAGTTTTTAAATGCTATGGCAGAGATATAAGCTATATTCCTATGAGTATGCTCATCGATTAACATGCCCTTATCAATTTTAACATCTCTAAAAATAAGAAAGAACATATATATAATATAATACCTCAAGTTTTATAGTGAAATAATGGATACCTATCATTTGATGGAAACTATGTCATAGTAGATCCTTCTTGCTGACACATTCTTCTCTTCTTCTCTAGTGATGGGTTATTGGCTCTCAATAGTCCAGAATAAGGTTGATCAATTGTTGTCCCTAGTATTTAAAGTTGTGGAATCAAATTATGTATCCTTGAAAACTCTTCCTTATCCATCCAAGGTTAGACAGAGATCTATATCTTCTTTGGAGGCACCTTTTTTGGCTGCCATGGCCGAAAATTCACTCAAATTATCCACAAGTGGTTTATAGTTCAATCTAGATTGAATTATTCTTACAAAAATGACAACTCAATCTTCCCTAGCTTAATTATAATATTTATAGGGTTGAATTAGATATTTTTTATATGCTAGGGGTTTTTTTCAAGTCCTCTCAAAGATTTAATGGTGGTAGTTTATCGAGATTGTATAAACTTCATGCCTCAGATTTGATTTGGATCTTCACATTTATACCTTTGCCTTTCTAAACCCATAATATCTTTAGATTTTTCATTTTCTAGTTGTGTGGCACCATCATGGTATTTTCATGGTACTTTGTTCATTCATATTAAAAAATAACCATTTCCTTTGAAAATCTTGGCTTGATTTTATAGCTTTAGATCATCTTTACATAGACCAATGTGGATCATTGATCTCAATCTGATAACTTATATATAATTGGCTTCTTTCTACATTCCCTATGGTTATGTCACTTGACATTTATGTATTTACCTTAACCTCTTAACATTTTCTATGCACTGTTAATCTTGATTGTTTAGATTAAATGTGTCGCATTGGATTATCTAACTTAATTGTACCTCATATTTTGTATACTATTGATTGGAATGTGTACTTTACATCATGTACCATCAATATTTGAGAGATGATCAAACTTTAATTCATGACCTATAGGTATGCCATATACAGTCTCTATTTTTATCCTTGACTTTTCACATTAGCTACATGTCATCTAATCAATTCATACGAGCAAATATGGACCAATGAATCTTGATCTGTAGGGTCAAATTCCATTATATGTTGAGGTTCTTTGGCTAAGAGTGTGACACTTATTACCCTCTCACTTCTCCTAGGGCTCTATTGAAATCTTGACTCAGCTTGCACTATTTAATCAATATCAGATGAGCAAATGTGTACCATTAATCTCTAGGACAAGCTCAGGTTTTAACCCTTTTGTTATGGCTTAAATTTTAAACCTAGATTGCATGCTATTGGATCTTCTCATCTAATAAAACTTGCACCTTCTAATCATGACTCATGGGGTTGAGTTAGATTGGTTCCTATACTTAGTCTTCCCATTTTGATCTCACTCTATTGAATTAACTTTACTAGAGTAAACACGGGTTGTTGATCTTGAAGATGAGAAAAAAAATTAAAATAACTCAAGAATAATATATGAATTAAGCTAAAGTTTTTATTTGTATTAATAAATACAAATAAATATTTAATCTAAAGTCTTGATCTAGGTCCATGCCATATTAAAGTGACATCACAAATTAAAAGGGACTTAGCATAAAGATTTTGGACCAAGGTCAAAAACATAATAAAAATAAACCCACAAATAATAAAAGATAAGTCATAAGGTTTTATCCAAGGGTTCAAAACTTTACGATAAAGCTTCATGACTTGTCTAGGATATGCATTAGTTGGATTGTTCTAAGATAAAAGAAAATAAAGGGGTCTGAGATGTAAAGGAACCCAAAATAGAATTTTTAGACTAAGGTTTGGTTGTGTTGAAAAACATTACTAAGCCTCAAGATAAAAATTAAATTAAGTCCATGGTATAATTGAAATATTCCCACATAAATTTTTCCTACCGAATTTGAATACAATTCAAAGGGCACAAGCTATGCTGATTGGAGTTAGGGTTTTGAAACTGATCAAATATGAATTTAACTTGATTTCAATAGACCAAAGGCTAGTAAAATATCAATTCATTATTAAATCATAAAATCAAGACATTTCTCATTCCAAATGGGCTCCATTGGAGCTGTGACCTAAAACATAAAGATCAAATGTTAGCAAGTTAATAAGGGGAGAAACCATGATCATCTGAAAATATGTCCATTAATCCAAATGAGTGTTATGACCAATGTGCAAATGTTCTATATTTATTATGATCAAGTGAATTTCTAATTTTAGGGTAAAAATTTGCACATTTTGACACAAGGCTCCCCATTTTCTTGAAATGGGGGTGTATTCACTTCAAAAAAAGGTGACTTCTATAGGAAACATAACAATGTGTTAGAATTTATAGACTCTAGTTTAGACTAATAATTAATTTAATTATTCCATTTGATCAGGTACCATTATTAAGATCACTTCATGGTTAGAACAAATCTTATAAATGTAGAATTAAGATCTAACATCAAGACATAGCCATGATATGTGTGTGCTTTGATTCCACTTACTGATTGCCATAATATTTAGAGAACAACTTCCAGGTTCATGACTTTAATCATTAACATTGACTTTCAACATGTTTGTATATTTATTTAGGACCATGTTTTGGCTCATGTAAGGCTTAAGCATTGCTCTACTACCAGGTAGGCATGCATAGCCCTGATATATATACATTTGGCTCCATTCAAGTCCTTGCTCTACTACTAACTAGGCCTCCATAGCCCTGATGGAGATTAGCAGAATCACTTTTGCTCATAAAGTTTTTGAATTTTGCCATAATGTTCTTATTTGTTTATTTTTCAAGTCATGTTGAATTCCTAGCAAAGGTTGGGAACCAGGTTAGCTAGGTTTAAGGATTTGGTCAAGTCTTTGGTCTTGAAAAAATTATCCTTGGCTATAAACTTTATCCTAGGAAATTAATGTTTTTATAGTGTAATTATTATTGTATCCTAATAATTTAGTCTTTCACCCTACATGTGTAATCCTTATTATAACCAAACTCATATCAAAACAAGGTTTCTAATCCCAAGGAACAATTAACCTATTCATTATTCTTTACTAGTATCTCTAAACTATAACATTAAGCTCATGTTTTAATAATCCATAATCAACCAATACTGAGAGAACAAACCTGTATTCCTAAACTGTAAGCTTTCTTTGAGCAATAATATGAATATTAAGCTAAGGGCTTATCCAGAAGGACTTATTATGAGTTAGGAATAAAGCAGAGAAATCAAACACATCAAACATAAAGTAGACAAATAAAAATCAAGGGAATAAGTAAACAAATATAGACACACATATATAAAAATAAGGGATAGGAAGAAGAGAATAGAAAGGAACTAATCTAGCCTACCTACACTAGCTCTAACTAGTCTTACAGTCATACCATGAAGACTCCAAGTGAGATAACAGAGAATTAGTGCTTGAGTTATTTCCCATTAGTGGGCAGTGTGAACTTTGCTCCCTATAAGTCTTTCAACTTGAAGGTGTTGTCGTCAAGTATCTCAGCAGTTGTGAATTTCCCATGTTTACCCTTAGGCTTAGATTCCTTGTCCTAAATAACAACTAAGTTTCCTTGCCTGAACACCTTTATTTTTGAACATTTATCAAACCATCTTTTGACTGTGGTTTGGTGTCTACTAAAATTGGCAAAAGACTTCTCTCTCACATCCTCCATCTTTGTGATGTCCAACGATCTTGAACATGAAATTTTTTGGCCCTCCTCCATTTAGTTTTGCATAAAATTGTATGTTGGCATCTTCAGGGTGATGGGTAAGATGGGTTATTGACCATAGACTAGCAAGAATGGTGATGCTTTGAGAGCTCATTTGATTCTAGTTCTATCTGCCCAAAGGGTATACTTAAGCAACTTATGCCATATTCTATGTTTATCAACTACAGACTTCTTTATAGCCTTCATCAAGTTCTTATTCATTGATTTAGATACTCCATTACCTTAAGGATAATGTTTTGATGAGAACTTGAGGATGATTATGTTATTATATGCCCATTTTTTCATCTCTATGGATAAAAAAGTATATTCATTATCAAAGACTAGAGATATAGGTGTCTCAAACCAAGTGCATATGTTTTCTTCTAAAATTTTAATCATCTCTTCAGTCCTGTAATATTTAGTTTCCACTACCTCAGTCTATCTAGTGCATTAGTCGATAGCAGTTAGAACATACTTGTGACCATCAAAGGAATTGGGGTTAATGACCCCCACAAAATTTAGTCCCTATTGGTCAAAGGGTTTATCAATCATTAATGGTCTTAATGGTATGGCTACTTTATGCTCTTTGGTGTTGAAGACTTGACATGAGTGGTACTCTCTCACATGGTTGTGAGCATCCTTGCTGATTATAGGCCAGTATTAACCAACCTTTAATATTTTATGTGTTTTATTCCTTTCAGATGGATGTCCACTACCCATTTTTTCATGGAAGATGCTCATGATATCAACTGATTCACTCTTGGAGACCCATCTCAAAAAAATTCCTTCAAATTTATTCATGTAAAACACTTTGTACTTGATCAAAAAGTGAGTTACCTAGAGCCTTATATCTCTCCTTTATTATTTACTTAACCCTGCAGGACAATAACCATTGATTTGTAGGTGGACAATAGGATCATTCCAATAATTAGGTCTAAAACTTTTTTGATCTACCTACATAACACTTAGCTTGGAGTTAGTATTGGTAATCAACTAAATTAAACCCTTACATCTTACCACTTTGGCAATCTTCATCTCAATGTCATATTATTGGAGTATAGACATCCACTTACCTCTAATTTCTCCTAGTTCATTTTGACTTAGCATAAGCTTAGCGGCAAGGTCTGGTAGAATGGAATGCACCTTATTCTTAAGGATATAATGCTTGAAATTTTTTACTACCTTAACTAAAGCACATGCTTATTCATCAATCAAGGAGTAATTTAACTCAGTATTTTTAAGGTTAATGCTCATAAATTCTATTTAATGGTCATATACATCCATATTTTGAGTTAGAACTATACTTATTATATGATATGAATAAAAGGAGTAAAGATTAAAATCTTTAGTGAAGTTTGGACTAATCAGTATAGGGGCTTATCCAATTGCATCCTTAATGTCCTTGAAATCCTTCTTTGTCTCTTCATTACAAGTGATATTAGCCTCTTTCTTCAACATGTCATCCAAATATTTCACTATTTCTACAAAACTAGAAATAAATTTTCTTACAAAATTTATTTTACCAAAGAATGACTTTAATTATTTCCTACTATTACGGGGTTCTATATTAGATATTGAATTTACTCTATTAGGGTCTATAGATATTCCCTCCTTAGTGACAACATGTCCTAATAGTTTTCCCTTAGTAACATAAAAAATACTTTTCTTTGGGTTGAGATAAATCCCATACCTTCTACATCTTTTTAAAACCTGTTGTAGGTATATAATATGATCTTTCATGTTCTTAGAAAAGATAGTTAGATCATCAATGCATATAATAATACACATACATATAAGTCCTTGGAAAACATGATCCATAGCCCTTTGTAAGGTTGCATCTATATTTATCAATCCAAATGGCATTCTTTTGTAGGAAAATATGCCCCACTTGGTAGTAAATATAGTTTTCATTTTGTCTTCTTGATCTACCAATACTTAGTTATACCTTAAAAAACCATCAAGATAGGACATCATAGAAGAACAAGAAATAATTTGTATTACTTGGTCCAGAGAAGGTAGGGATAATTATCTTCCTTAGATGCTTTATTTACATTTTTAAAATAAATGCACAATCTGATTTCAGCATTTTTCTTCCTAACTAGGACTAAATCAGCAACCCAGGTGGAATGCCTAATGGGAAACACAATATTGGCATCGAATAGCTTCTTAACCTATTTGTATATCAATGGTTCTAAGACCGAGTTGACATGCCTCTACTTTTATCTAAAAGGTTTGTAATTATATTTTAAAGGTATGGTATGAGTTATGACGTCTGGATCAAAGATCTTTAGGTCATCATAAGAACATGCTATGATATCTTTATATTTGGTTAGAATTTATTTGACTCTTTTAGACTGAATATTTGTATAGGATATACCATTATTAACCAATTGAGGTTGACCTTGAAACCCAAGGTAAATTTCATTATAACCCTTCCCACTTACCTTAGGAATCTTGGTAGCCTTAGTTAGTCTATCAAAATCAAAGAGTCTCTCAAAGGCTATCATGTCATTGGGGATCTTATTTTCATTCAACTAAATGAATTTGTCATCAAGTTTTTTTTCAATGTTTTCATCATCAAGGATACTAGCTTCATCAATAATGTGACCTTTAAACACTTTTGAACTAGTCATGATGTTTAAGATATGTTGATCATCACTAAATACCTATAAGTGGTCAAAGTTATTTGGCACTAAAAGACATAGGTTTAATTCAATTTTAAGGTTTTGTAACATGGAACATTGATTGGGCATAAGGTTGGCTATAACTAAAACAAGTTCATCAGTAGCCTTGTTTTCTGCCCTAGGGATTGTCATAATGTTGAAAGCATCAAAACATTCAATTAATTCCCACATTCTAAATTTATACTTTTTGAGATAGGATAACTTTCATTGATATTTACTCTTGACCTAATTGATCACTAGTTTATAATCACCAAAAACTAATAGTTCCTTGGCCTCATGTTTGATTGGAAATTGTAATCCAAGTATAAGTGCTTCATACTTAGCCAAATTATTGGTGCATGAGAACTTTATTTTTAAAGAGGTAGTGTATTATTTCCCAGTGGGATTGATTAACACCACTCTTACTCTAGAACCTGATTTGAATCTAGTACCATCAAAATAAAGTTTCCATAATTGAGGTAAAACATGAGAAGTTTTAGAGTTACATGCCTTTGCAATGTCAAAAGTGTAAACATCAAGATTTAAGTTAACCATGTGGACCCTCTCATTGATTTCATTATACTCAATGATCATATGATTCATTTTAGGGTCCCTTTCTATCTTGATTTGGTTGGGGACTCCCTTGCAAGGCAACCACATATGTGAATAATTTGTTGACATATAACCGTTTAATTTTCTAGTCTAGTCTTTACTCAATACCATCCCATAAGCATCAAGGATGTCCACCACTTGGTATCAATGAACTATTGGATCCTTGGCTCTGAGACAATCTGCATGTGGATATTCAATAATTCACTAATCACTTTGACTGTTGATTTATTTAAATGAGTTATAACTCTATCAAATTTAATGGGAGTCAAACCTAATTGTTCACAAATACCCTTAAGCATAATATTTATAGATGCACCAGAATATAACAACAAATTATGCATATTGTTACCAAATATCCTGACTATAAGTAGGAAAGGAGGAACATATGTCTTAATTTTGTGTATTGCAATATTAGCATGTACAAACTTTGGAGACTTACCAATATTTTTAGATAAAGATTCCAACAATAAATCCCTCTATTCAGTGATTTTTGTCAACTCAAGAAAGGTAATGTTAGCTTTGATATTTTTCATGTATTCTACTATGTTATACCCAGTCCTATTAGAAGAATTAGATGTATATGCATTGGGTTTAAAAGTACTTCCCTTAAGCGGCTCTAGATTATTGTCTAAGGTAGTATCAAGAGGGGTCTTAAAGTTATTTGGAGAAGTTAAATTGGTCAATGGTTGTTTCTGCTCCTGATTTATTAAAGGATAAGTCTTCTTCAAAAATTGCTGAAAAGCATGAATCTCTTCAGGAATATCCCCAGGCTCATTGTCCTCTTGGAAAGGAAACTCAAATGTCTCCACCATGATAGTTAAATCAATAGATCTAGAGGACCTTGGAGATATTGATGTACCCGCATCAAAATCCTTATTAGGGACAAATTAAAAGGTATCTAATTCTTCTTGGAAGGCTTTAAAAGCATTAAAAATTTCCACAATGTATATTTCCCCATGCTTAGAAGTGTAATGAACTCTACAATATTTAGGTAAAGCAACGTCATTAAAATTTATTTCTGACACATTCTTAATAGCAGTTGGCTCATTGTTCTTGTTGTTGTGGTAACTATCATTCTAAAATATGTTAGTGGGCCTATTGAACCTTTGAAAGGAAATTTTCCTACCAAAACTCTCTCCAGTATTTATTATTTTCTTTTGAAACTAAAGGAATTTAGTGCTAAGATTTTAACCATCTTGAGGATAGAGTCACTCTTATTTTTTGGGGCCTCAGAGTTATGAACTTGAGTATTAGAATTAGTTGTAGGCATTAAATCTTTATGATCTTGAGGATGAGATCCATTAGTAGCATTGTTTAAGAATCCCAATTTTTGAGTAGGATTAGCATGTCTCAAAATTAGTTGGTTCAATACTAGTAGTTGGTTCAAGGGAGACACGTTTTGGTTGGCATAAAGAATAACATTCAGAATGTGTAAATGTGGATTGGCATTAGGAATGGAGTACGCCAGTTGTCCTTAGGATTACATCTGGTAATTAATGATCACAACCTCAACATAAGCTAAAGTTAATGTGTTCATGGGTCCAAAAAATCTCTCTATGAACATGAAAGTCATGGGATCTGAGGCATCCTTATAGATTTGCAAGGCCAAATCCTCATCAGATATGTAAGGAGATATGGTCCTACTGAACATATTTTGGAGCCCAGGATTGAAGGCTCTTATAGGTTCATTTACATCCCTTTTCACTATGGTGAAATGCTGGCACAAGACATAAGGACTAACGATTTTACCAAATTGATCAATGAAAACATTGTTAAAATCAACCCAACTAGTAATATAATTTTTGGGGAGGTTTAGAAACCATTCATATGTAGCACATTTAAAAGTAAAAAGAAACAGTCTACATGCTACATCTTCATGGGTCACAATCAACAATCTTAATGCAACTTTAAAACTCTTAATGCATTTCTCAACATTTATAATCCCACTAGGACTAAATGTTGGCAAATGATTTTTAGGATTATGAAGAAGATCATGTACCACACTTGGCATATTGATCAAAAAACCACCTAGCCAAGCCATACCTTGATAGGGATAGAACATATGAGCACTATGAATTGGTCGAGTTGGTAAAGACTTTGAGAGTTTTTGATTACCTATGTCCCACCTAGTTTTCCTATGGACTTCTAATAAAAATAGATATTCTCTAGTCTATGTACATGACCTTGTCCTGATTCTTGGTAATTTCAGCTTGTGGCCTTTGAATCATGTTTGAAATATGATGTGTTAGTCTTATCTTTTGAGGATACAATGATCAAACTTGCACATTAAGCAAATATTGAAAATATTTATATAAAGGATGACAAAAGCTTTAGGCTAAAGTCTTAAGCTAGGTCCATGACATATTAAAGTGACCTCACAAATTAAAAAGGACTTGGCATAAATATTTTAGAATAAGGTCATAAACATTATAAAAATGACCCCATGAATAATAAAATATAAATCACAAAGTTTTAACCTAGGGTTAAAAACTTTAGGATAAATCTTTATGACTTGTCTAGGATATACAAAACGGACCTTGCATTAGTTGGACCATGCTAAGATAAAGAAGAACAAAAGGGTTTGGGACATAAAGGTACCCAACATATAATTTTTATATTAAGGCTTGGATGTGTTGAAAAACATGACTAAGGCTTAGGACAAAAATTAAATTAAGTCCATGGCAAAATTGAAATGTTCCCATGTAAACTAATCCTACCAAATTTGAATTCAATTCAAAGGGCATGGGCTAGGGTAATTGGAGTTAGAGTTTTGGAATTGATCAGACATGAATTTGATTTGATTTCAAAAAACCAAAGGCTAGTAAAAGATCAAGTAATTATTAAATATTAAAACCTAAATGGGATCCATCAGAGTTTTGACCTGAAACATAAAGATCAAATGTTAGCAACTTTAGAGGGGGAGAAACCATGATCATCTAAAAATATGTCTATTAATCATAATGAGAGTTATGACCAATATGTAAACATGTTATATTTATTATGATCAAGTGAATTTCCAATTTTAAGGTAGAAATTTACAAATTTTAACAAAAAGATTGCATGTTTTAGAAATTGTAGTATGTTGACTTCAACAATACTTAAAACAACTTATCTTGCCAATTACAGAAAAGAGAAGGAAAAACAATGTGCCCAACTGTGTTCCTAAATCATTTTATTGTAATTTGACTTCCCATTTAACTAGTTCATTGTGGATAATGAATAAGTGTCCTTGGAAAATATTATTAAATCTCAATATATTAATAGTTTGGCCAAGACATGTGTTGGATATCAGTGAAAGGGATAAAAGGCTATTTCCATGACATAATGCATACATAGCTTAGGTTTGGACATCTTCAGGGTACTGTGCTTTGCCCTTCCCAGCCAGAGTTAAATCATTAATAGCTTTTGAATCGATAAACTATAATAATTGCCATACATTCTAACCAACACGATGACAATTTTTTGTGATGACAAATATATATTTACCAGACTATTTATTGCACAAATATCATTTGGCTTAAATGCTAAACACCACATTTCTCATGAGAAAATATTGTTATAATAATTTGGTGGAGTGCTTAAATAAATGCGTCCTTTTTAGGTTTATAATATACACATTATAAAAATATAACTATATATATATATATATATATATATATATATATATATATATATATATATATATATATATATATATATATATATATCTAATTTCACATTTATTCAAATCATGAAAATTTCACCCTCCACGCATATAGTCGACTATCTGTGTGTGTGTGTGTGTGTGTGTGTGTGTGTGTGTGTGTGTGTGTGTGTGTGTGTGTACACACACACAGACACACAGAGATAGTCGACTATATGCGTGGAGGGTGAAATTTTCATGATTTGAATAAATGCAAAATTGGATAAACCTCTACACCTTAATTTGGTCTCGATACTGCCTACAAACTAAATTTTTCCATTCTCGTTTCATTTTTTATTAATGTTTTATTTGAAACAAAGTCAACAATATATATATATAGACAAGATGTTTCATTGTGATTGAGTATACCACAATTCTATTTTACGAACTCTTAACAGTTAAGCCACCCAAGGAAAAATCAGATTCAATACAGTCTCCAAACATGGAAAAAACTATATATTATTCAATCAATGGTTTGTACTTATATTTCATGCATTAAATTGTATATTATGATTTAAAAAATAATGTTTCATAAATGTATATAGTGTAACAAAATAATAAATTGTAATTTTGTTAATAATTTATCATCTAATATACATATATATCTTAAAAAATACATAGAATTATTGTTTAAACGAATATTATATTTTATTAAAAATTATTTTTATAGATACACAAAAAAATTGGCAACCATGATTAATTTAAAATTCGATTTATATAAATATTGTATTTTTATTAAAAAATAAAAATAAAAAAATTATATTATAGGTATACAAAAAAATTGATAAGCATGATTAATTTAAAGCTCTATGTTTGAGGTTCTAAACCAATTGGCCTATTGTATTTGCTTGATTTTAACTTTATACTAAGAATTTTGGTCTAATTAAAATTTCATATTTAAGGTTATAAACCAATTAGCTCATTTTAATTATTTGATTTCAACTTTATACTGGTAAATTTGGTCTAATAGATATTTAACTTTTTTTAGAATAGAACTTTACATTTGACCATTGTGGATTTGAACTCGAATTAGTTTACCCACAAATTTAAGTTATATTAAGAGGTAATATAACTTTACCTAGAATAGATTTTTGTATTTGACCATTATGAGATTTGAACTCGGATTAATTTAGTCATAAATTTAAGTCCACACTAAAACATTAATTAATATAATTAACAATGTTGGTCAATTAGATTTTTTTCCATAATTTTAAGGTTTGAAAATTTGAAACTATATTCATACTCAACAGAATTCATCCTCCCACATATATGTGATTTACACAGACCATACCACTCAAGGGTATCACTGTCACGTCAATATTTGGTAATTATTAAACCAAGAACCAAAGAAATAAGGCTATCAAGTGTATATTAAATGATGGACCATTAATTTTTACACCTTCTCTTGTGGAACATATAAAACCAAATAAAAATATAAAAAAAAACATTGAGGTTTAAAACAAAGGCTTTAGAGATTTAGCCAACTTCTATCCCATCTAACAAATCTTTAAAAAGTAAAATGGAAAAACAGTTTGTTAGGAAAACTAGTTATATTTTATGAGTAAAAGTAACATAAATGTAGCGATATGGCAAAGACATTCAATGTTTTTTGAAGTGAAGCCCTTTTCAATGTTAAATACTAGCGCTTCTCAAATTATTTTCAACTACACTAAGAAAAAGTTATATGTCCATTGAGAATGTTGTCAGGTTGGAAATTTGATTGAAGTTGAAGACGAAAAGGTAGGATGAACATCAAACCAAAATCCTAACGAGATAACAATTTTGTTTTGGGTAATCTATTGTTGCAGTAAATCGCATCCTAACAGATTTCTTTTGGTGTACTTATATCCAATGCATAAGCTTTTTGTAATTGTTTTACGCTCAATTTTGTAGTGTATTCCACCTATTCAACAATAAGGTGTTGAAGCCATTTCCTTATTATTTTTTATACCTATACATTACCCAGACATATCGCCTTATTTGCTGATAAACTCAAAAATTGATAAATATTTTAATAGGATTTGATTTGTATAATATTCATATCGATATGAAAATTATAGATATTACTTTAATATATATACATAATTCAAGAATAGTGATTTATTGGGGAATAATAATTATAATATTTGGTATATTACATACTCGTTTATTATTTATGTATAAGCACAATTATTAAAAAAAAATGATCGACCAAATTTCCTATGCCTACACTTAACAAATAATATTCGACATATGAATTAGCCCATGCATATCACATTAATTGGGGCAAGCTTAAACATTATAAAAAATTTAACAATGTGATATCATAATAATAATTGATAATGAGATTTAAACATGAAAAATAATTTAATATTCAACAATATGAAATAATACACTACAAAGTGGTTTATAACATGCACAATGGTTCCATCTTCTAATGACAAAGACTCTATGTTTGAAGTTCATTGTATCAAATGAGCTTATAGATTGAATCCCTTTATTTGATCATCTCATCATATAAGAGAAAGGACTCTTGTTTGATGATCAGTACAGGTGGGAGGGAATGTAGTGGGTTAAAGGATAATATACCTCACAAAAGAAAAGAAAACACTTTGTAGGCACAATACGATGTGAGAATTTTTGTGATGTAAGAATTTTTTGTATTAGTCTATGCATGATTGAGTTTTAAATAGATTAATATTATTTGAATTTTTGTATTGTGGGTAATTTTTTGAGCATTAATAGTAGATTGTTGTTGTCATAACAAACGATAAAGGTAGTCTATCACAATATAATACATAAAAAGGAAACATATTTCAAAAATGATAAAGAAACACTTACTAGATATAATTACAAAAATAAAAATATAATTTTTCAGACTTATCTTACACCTTCAAAACAACTACTAATTAAAAAGCATTTATATGGACATCAAAATAAAAAACTAGTAATCTAAAAAGTTTAAAATTGAAAAACAAGTAATCTAAAAAGTTTAAACAAACTCTCAATAGAGTTCAAATCTGTAAAAATTATAATTGTTTTTCAATAAAATCTGTCAAAATGACTCCCCTTAACTCATTTCCCTTAAAAAAATTGGACTTTTCTCAATCCTGATGGAACGGTGATCCTTCGTAATGTGTGTAAATCATGAATGTTCGTAATGTGTGATACTCGTAAGGTGAAGTTTCATTTTTACATCATGTGATACTAGTTTCTTGGTTTTGAGGTGTATTTTTATACTACTTATTTTAATTATATATATATATATATATATATATATATATATATATATATATATATATATATATATATATATATATATATATATATTTTAAATATTTTTTTAAACATAAATTAACCTTCTTCAATTTAATGATAAGTAGTGAGTATTATTCATTTTAGCAAATTTTGTTTAGATTTAAAGCTATTTTCATCTTTTTTAGTATCTTTTTAAATTTAAATCCTACTAAGTGCTATATAAATTAACCTTCTTCAGTTTAATGATAAGTAACAAGTGCTATCCATTCTACCAAATTATTTTTAGACTTAAAACTATTCTCATATCTTTTTAGAATCTTTTAAAATTTGAATCTTATTGAGTGCTATGATAATACATTTTACCATCATCCACATCAACTAAACAAAAAATGATTTTCATCTTATTAACATAATATTTACAAAAACATTTAAATTATACAATATACTAAAACTTCTTAAATTTCAACTTTATCAAACTATCTCAAAGTTTATATTATGTTTGAAAGGGATCAAAAAGTACAAACCAACCCAATAAATAATATGACTCAAAATTATAACCCTCAAATATAATAAAACTTGTGGGTGAAATTGGTCACCCGATATTGACCAAAGGGAGAAGATGTCAAGAAGAAGTAGATTAAATTAAAAGAATAAAACCATGAAACTGAAAATCAATACACCCAATCTTTTGAAATGATGATGATGATGATGATGATGATGATGATGATGATGATGATGATGATGATGATGATGATGATGATGATGATGATGATGATGATGATGATGATGATGATGTATTATATTTTTAATGTTCACAAAATATTGTTTTGATTATAGTCTACAAAATAGCTTATAACATATAAGATCACTTCATACTCTCAAAATATATAATAAATTTTAATGTTCATACTCCTGTAATTAAACTCAACAAATCTGAAAACCAATCAACTAATGTAATCGATCTATCTTAAAATCAATAAATTACGTCCAATATTTTTTGTGTTTTGGCTCTAATATGATGACTCAACTAAGGTAAACTAGGATTTGATGAAAATAAGGTAGGCAAATTTGAATACCATGATTGTATTAAAAAATATCCAATAAGGCTCAAATGATTGGTTTTGATAATGATAATTGAGACACAAGACAAGACAAGTCAATTGAAATAATTTGGATAGCATAATGACATTATTGCTCCTAAAAGATATGATAATGTTTACATTTCAAAATTTTTTAAGGTATGAAACTTGAATTGATTTGAGCAACACAATGGTACCCATTTCAATCAAGTGACACACTCAATGTTTCGACACAAAAAGTTTTTAAAGTTAAATTAAGGTGTCAAATGGATGGCATAATGCCTCCGCAAACAATGGAGAAATATTGGACACAAGATTCATTCATGACATGGTTTAAACAAAATAAGTTTTAGTTATAACACACTAAGCAATAAAGCATAAATGACATAAATACAACTAAGTATATCATCCTAGATCCTACCAAGGTGTGGCAAAGTGGGGTTGACTAAAACCTACAAGTTTTCAATCATCTAGATTGATCCCATGTGTACACACTTTCACGTATGCACACGAGAGAATAAAAACATCAATTGTGTCCACATTGATTAAATTGTTGTGAAAAGGTCTTATCTTTTTCACAACCACTACATCTATCAATTTCTTAGTGTAGTATGATGTCTAGATCTATCATACATCTTGGGTCAGCTTGCCAATAATGGATATGGTTTAACTGCTCAAACCACTATCTTAGTGGGGAAATCCCAATTTTTATACCCCCCATGGAGAGGGTTTGAAACATTACTGGGATATGAAGCCCTAGGTTAATATTTTCATAAAAAACTTATGAGAGGTAATGACACCCCCTTCACAAGCCAATATGCATGAAAATAAAAGACAAGTAAAAAGACTTTAGGGTTGCTTTTAGATCACCCAATAATATGCGAGTTTGGGGAGAGCTTAGGCAATATCATTTATATGCCTTGGAGTAGACACTAAATTTAATGGATAGGCACTTTTAATCCGATGAATTCCGTATAGAAGACAGGGGGAGAACATACATGTGCTATCCTTTTTACAAAAACAATAATAAATAATAAACAATTTTTAAACAAGTTGTAAATAATTTATGAATGAGGTTTGATTTTAAGCACCAATTTAAATGTGATTTTTTTTTTACTAGGACCCTTAGCTTAAGTGCAAAAAATTAAAATAATTGCACAAACCCAATGAAGCAAAAAACATCTATGTTTGTTTTAAGCCCAAAGTTCAAGTGTTCAAGATTTATCTTAAGTTCATTTTAAAGAACCAATTAGAAATTTTTAAGACTTAGGATTCATTTTAAGCACTAAAAACAAAATATTTCTAAGACTTAACCAATCCTATATCTTTTTAAACATCAATATTTAAATGTGTGAGATTTGACATGTTCATTTTAAACACAAATTGAAATGTGCATGATTTGACTAAGTTATTTTTAAATCCTAAAATAAAAGTGTTTGATTAGTCAAAAACATACAATTTTGTCTTCAAATCAGTCCTTCAACCTGAAAATATTAGATTATAACCCCCTATTTTGAAGCACTTCTGGTTTTGAGCAAAACAAGTTTTAGAAATAACTAATACCAGTCGATAAGGACCAAGATCGGTTGCCTATGAACCCAAAGGCAAAATAAACACAATGCAAAAATGTTATTTATCTCAATATTAGTACCAAAACTCATCAAAACCTTCAATAAGATGATTAAAAAAATAAAACACAATTAAATGAAACCAAGAAACAATGATTAGAAACTTAAAAAATATTCCAACTCCTATTTCAAGATTTTTTGAAAACATTTATCCAATTTGAAGGTAAACTAATAGAATATTCTATAAATTTAGGAGAAGATATGTGGTTTTAAAAAATAATCATTAAAAATGAAATTTGTATGAATCCAAATGAAGCTCCGCAAAATGGCTTATTTAGCTTGCTATCTTAGGCCATGGGTTATTAGGTACAGTAGCGACCTACAGTGAGTCTAGGCTATGGATTTTACAATCCAGGCCATGTATTTTCACATAGAAATATGTGAATGGAATTTTGAATTTTTTTTCACTTTCCTTAGTCAACAAGATCAAATTTTGACATGACAAATGTTAGTGAAATGATATAGAAGGCCTTAAAAGCAAATTTTTAGGATGCAAGTCCCATTAAGCATGCCATTTGTGATCAAAGAATTTGACTCAAGAGAGGAGTTTATTATGGTGTTAGTTCTAAAAATCATAAAATCAACACACTAAAAATCTAGAATCTCTAGGCTTAGATCAAGGAGGGAGCTTAGTGAATAAACCAATTGAAAACATAACTAAAATGCAAATAAATGATAACTGCCTTACCTTCCTTGATTTCTCCAAGAGATTTATTTGTTTAACTTGCTCAGATTGTGCTCAATAAGCCTTCATCAATGGGGCTTGGCTATCTCCATCTCCTCTTAGCACCATGGTTGTTTATCTTTGGATTGATATTTACTCAAAGTGGCTTGGTTTGGCTTGATTTTGGTATTATAAAACTATGCAATTGCTTCATAAATCAAATCTTGAATTATAACTCTACTATGTTCCTAGCTCTCTAAATGAAAAGATCTAGGCTTACTTTTATAAGTTTTAAAATGACTTACAATGGGATAAATCCTAACCTTGATTGGCTTAGTCAAACCCAATAGGGTTAAAAGGTGTCAAATGGTCATGATTATCATAGAATAAGCATGGGTGAGATATTTTCCAAAAATGACAACTCACAAAAGCTAATGATGAAAACCTAGGATATTCATTGATTTTTGAATTTCCATTTTTGATAATTATTTTAATTGATCATGGATGAATTCAATTAGGATTTGCATGTTAATTAATTATTTTTAGGTATTTACAATGTTTGAGATTTTTATTTAATTTAATGTGTGCATTTGTCTTATTTAATTGATTTTTAGGTCAATTGAACATGTTATGAAGCCAAATTTAAGACTTTTAGAGAATCATAGGATAGATTTTTAGAGGTTAGTAAGAATTGTTCTAAAGTTGGGTGTAAATCCATTAGTGGCTAATTTTAGATGTCTATAGATGGAACCATGATATAATTCATCTTTTCCCCATTAGGGCATATTAGGAAAGGGAGCTTATGTACTGAATCTATACTTATGGAGTAACAATAAGTTATCACAGAGTATAAACATGAGTTTGGGTTACCTACTAGTATAGAGATGCATATCCTAACTAAAATGTATTACTATTACTATACATTTAGGAGGGCAGAGTACAAAAATAGTAAATCCCGCGCATGATGGCAAGGGTTTATGTTTTGAAATGGTGAAAAGACATGAAACTGTACGGGCCTGTACGTTGATATTGAACGGGTTCCATTCTTCTTTGGCTTTCTATAGTTACTCTTTCTAATGAAAGCTTTCAATAGAGTTTGACATGACTCTGCACCCCGATTTTGTTATACATTTATGTATGGGTATAGTAAGATACATTTGCTTGAATCTATCCATAATATGAGCACTTCTTTCTCTACGCATTTTGTGGGAGTAAACTTTACTCTTTCTTGTTTAATTGTTTGAACGGCTTCCGTTCTCCATTGACCAGATTTGATGGCCAACAAAATATAGTTGGTGTCTTATACGGACAAGTTATATTACTTTCACATGTAAATCATTTCAAGACAATCTAAGTTATGAATTATTATTATCTGATTGATATTTTTAAAAATAAATGTAGTCATTTAGAATATTCAGTACTAATTTTTTTATTTTATTTTTTTTAATTAAATAAAATAATACAAAAATAATTTTTTACTATTTATAAAAGTTATGTTGATATGATTAAAATAATAATAATTAATTTTACAAAAATTAAAAATTTAATTATATTATTAATGAAAGTCTTTAATTATTAGTATTGACATTGAAAAATTACTTATATATTTAATTTACCAAATTCTATTTACATTTTAATTAATAAAATAAATATAAGAAAAATAAAATTAATTGATCAATAATCAAATTCTTAATTAAAAAATATTGTAAATTCTAATCATAAATTACTTTCTTTTTTAATATGATCTTTTTGAAATATGATAAACGTCAACATGATATATTATTCTTATGAGAGAAGATATATTGACATATCTTTTACATTTATTTAAAAGACAAAAAAAACATCTCTTTTGTAAAATTTTTTTGGGTTGTAACATTATACATATCCCTCATTGTTACCTCATAACATTGTAGCATTGTACATATCCCTCATTGTTACTTCATAATATTATAACATTGTAACTCAATATTATCATATATATCATATTACTCTTTTAATCTTCACATATACTTTTAAATTATTTTATCGATGTCACTCATTCAAATGACCCCACCCACTAGAAGATTAAACTTTTTAAATGTGAATAGCATTTTTTAATGTTCTAATACTGTATTAGATTATATTATTAAACCACTTCAATTATATATAACTTAATATTATATGTAAGGTACATTGAAATATTTTGAATACTTCCATCGCTTTGAATATTAATATTTAAATTTAAACTAAACTTGGAAAAGATGTTTTGATACACAAATGAAACAAGTTTGTTGAAAAGTTTCATTTTCTTAGATAGAAGTGCCTAAGTTTTTATCATATAAACATAAATATGTCATAGAGACACCGAATGCCCTGCTAAATATATTATTGGATTTGAATATTTAAGCGTCTTCATCTGAAAAGTAAATCACCTCATTTTCACTCTCAAAATGATTTAACGTTTCATCCTGACCCCGTTTCTCCTCATTACACGCCACTAACATTTGTATTACTTCCCTCATGGCAGGCCAGTGGTTGGGTGTCCTCTGCGTACAAATCATGCCCACTCGCAACACCCGCATCATTTGCTCTACGCAATTCTCTTCCAATATTTGCCAATCCAACACTCCCAACTCTGCCCTGCCCATCGTAATTCTGCTGCAATTCCATTCCACAATGTCCACCCCTTCGCCATACTCTATCTCACCCGTAGCTTTCATCCCACTCACAAGCTCTAACAGCACTACTCCAAAGCTGTACACGTCACTCTTCTCGCTCACTTTTAGCCTTTCTTCATACTTTGTATGAGAGATGTGTTGCTTCAACATCCCTAACTACATTCACGAAGTTGGTCTGTCTTGATCAAATGAATGGTGAGCTTTCTTTGCACCATGATTTGGGTGAATGCAAGTCTGAACTGTCAATGTGTTGAAAAGTGAATCATTGTGAAGATAGTGTGTCAATCCCAAGTTTATGTGGACCGTGGGCACGTGTCCGTGCAAGCTTCGTGCAGGTGTTTGTGAGCAGTTTTGTTGGTCTCAATTTTTGTGAAGCATGGGCGGGTTTATCCTAGGCAGAGAGTAATCAAATTTGGGGAGGGAATTATTCAATGTAATCATTCGAGTGGTTCTGAGCATTATCAGCGGAGTCCAACTCGGTGGTTGTTGTGCATGTTGGCCAGTTGGCCCGTTTATTTTACTTTGGACCGGATTGTCCTGAAGAGTTAATAAAATACACGTTACTCCCAGTTCTCTTGCATTGTGTGAATGCTCATGTGTGTTGAGTCGATTTTTTGATCTTTGCAAGTGTGTGTTTTTATATCCGTTGCTAATCCTTTCTTTATACAAGTTGTTGTCCACTGTGTTTGTGGGTGAACTTGTGCAGGTAAACACTGAAGGCGTGGTCCATAGTTCTTGTAGAATCCTGTCGCAACGAAGGATTCAGGTTGGAACATGCAGTACCGCATAGCCCAGCCAGCTCTAGAGAGTTGGCCTCGTGACAGTTGGTATCAGAGCACATGGTTTGTGTTTTGTGGGATTGTGTTTGCCTAAAGTTAAACAGTCTTGTGCCTTCCCTTGTCGAGTCAGTCCAGTGTTGTCTGGTTGTGTCTGAGTCAGTATGGTAGGAGATTTGTCCAGGATATTGCTCAAGAAAGCGACTAACAGGAGTTGAGAGGAGGGTCAGGGCAAAGGTGAAGGTGAAGGTGGTGGCAGTTGCCACGTTGGTAAGTTGAAAGTTGTTACAGTGGGTGAAGGCCTTGTTGAGCGAGTTGGTGGTGCCCAGTTCTAATTGATGGGGAATCGTGTGGGTACAAGATTCAACAAGCTTGAGAAGAAGGTGACTAACATGGGGTAGACAATTGTGGAACTTACTGGAAGGTTGGAGAAGAACTTGGTGTTCCTAATGAAGTTACAAGATGAAGTGGCTTTGTGCTGATCATCAATATCAAGTTTGGTGAAAGCATCAGGGTCTAGTTTTTCTTCAGTCTTTAAGCTCCTCATGTTGAAGGAACAAGAGTGTTATGATGGTGAGCGAGATGAACATCTTCTGGATAGTTTCTTCTAGGACATTTAGGAGTCCCTGGCAGGGTTAGGAAGTTTGTCAAGCACACAGGAGGTGCACGTTATAGTAAGGTACCTCACATGTATGATAAAGGTTTGGTATAGAACCTTGGCTAATGACACTGCATCAAAGAGTTCTACGTAGATGTTGGACTCTTGGGAGGATCTGAAGGAAGCCCTTGGGGTTTGGTTTTGTTCTGAGAACGCAGCATGGTTAGCTCGGACTAAGTTGAGTCAGTGGAAGCAAGTGGGGGAGATGGGAGAGTATATCCATTCTTTCCAAAGCCTTTTGTTGGAGGTCACCAACATGTCATAGGTGGATAAGTTGTTTTAGTTTACTCATGGTCTTTAGTGATGTGATCAGGTGGAGCTTCGTTGCCATGAAGTGTCTGATTTTAGTGAAGCAATTGCTATAACAGGCCACTCTTAGATTTTAGAGAGGGTTATTCATCCAAAAACACCTTGGGCCCTTGCACATCCATGTGGGGAGGCATTGGTAAGGGGTTGAGAAAGTCTTTAAGGAAGTCAGTGGGTGAACAGGGAAGGAAGGCTACTCTGGAGTCGTCAGAGGGATCTTGTAAGTCTTAGAGCACTTCAATGGGTGGCAAGGAGAATTCACTAGTTGGAGAGTCAAGTGGGAAACAGTTCAGTTTGAAGTGTTAGACGTGTGGTGGGAATCACTACAAGTGAGATTGTTCAAAGCAACAAGGGGTGTTTGTAGTTCAAAAGGGGGATTTGGATCAACTATGTGAGCAGACAGTGTATGTGCTCACCGGAGCTCAACACTAGGTAAGGCTTGGGTTTAGAGGTGGTTGTGTGTAACTTGCTGGGGTTGATTATTGTGGAAGGGGTGCTCACAGACTCGAGAGTCCTGCAATTGGAATTCAACTAGTTTAGCCTTAGAAACTTGACCTCCAAACCTCTAGGGGTTCAAGTAGGTTTTGTGGAGTTACAAGCCATCAATGTTGTGCTGAGACAAGGTTTACCCAACTTGGGTAAGGTGATAGTTTTTCCCCATCCTAGAGTTCTTTTGTGTCAGATTCGTTATAGACATGAGTGGTGAAGAGTGTGCAGAGGAGTGGGATTGGGAAGATGAAAGGGGTATTGGGTTGAGTATGCAGAAGAGTGCAAGAATTGGTGAGGAGTCATTGTATCTTGTGTTGCTTGGTGGCAATTGGGATGTTAAAGGGGCAGCAAGTTCCTTTTTCTTATTGATGTGGGGTGGGTTCTTTATAGTGATTGGTATGCTCAAGGAAACATCATCTTGTTGTGTCACAGAGAAGATAATTGATCAAGTGCATCAATTTGGTTCCAGAGGAGAGTTCTTGGGTAAGGACTCTATTCCTATTGTTGGGCATGGTGTGCTAGATCTGAAGAGTTGTCTGCGCCTATTATAATTTTGTGTTGGAGTTTCAGTACTATTCTGGGTGAAAGTTCAATGGGGTCACTTAGGCTTTGCTGGGTTTGTAGAGTCTTGAAGAGGTGGGTCATCAGGAGCCATTTTCCTCCACCCCAAGTTTGGGGGTTGGAAAGATCAGGGTGATCTTGTGAAGCTGCATTGGTCTGGTGTGGCTTGTGTAAGCAAGATTTGTCTATGTGTTGAAGTTGCTATAGATTTAGTTTGTTTCTCAGTTTATAATTAGTCAGATTCCTTAGTCGTTGATGAAGCTAAACCAGCGATGATTCTTGCCTAAGTACCCTTTTGTGTGTGTGATGGGTAAAACCAGAGTGGTAGTTGGAATAGTTTGTTGGGGTGAAGATAGTGGGTTACTTGGTAATTTAAAGTAGAGGGAGTTTCTAGTGGTGTTGGAATGGTGTTTTTCAGTAAGCTGGGAGCAATTAGAAGTCCTCAAAGTTAAGGTCATGGAGTTTGGCCTTGGTCTCTTAACTCTAGAAGGAGCCTAAAAAGGGGAAGTGTTTATCTCTTGGCTTTGTGTTTGAAAAGGACACGTGTTAATCTCTTGACTCTAAATAGAGCCTGAAAGAGGATGTGTTTATCTCTTGGATTTGGGTCTGAAAAGGGGTTGTGTTGATCTCTTGACTTTTGATGGAGCCTAAAAAGGGTTGTGTTTATCTCTTGGCTTTGGGTCTTAAAAGGGGATGGTATGGTCTCTTGACTCTGAAGGAAGCTTGAAAAGGGGATGTGTTTATCTCTTAGCTTTAGGTCTGAAGAGGGGGCATGGTGATCTCTTGACTCTGGATAGAGCTTGGAAAGGGGAAGTGTTGGTCTCTTGGCTTGGAATGGGTCTGAAGAAGGGACGTGTGAATCTTTTGGCTCTGGGTTGAGTTTGAATAAAAGATTGCCCTCATGGGTTCTTGCCAGTGGAGTCATGTTGGCACCAAAGACGTCACCAATTTTAAAGTGGGGGAGTCTATGAGGGATGTGTTGCTTCAACATCCCTAACTACATTCACAGAGTTAGTCTATCTTGATCAAATGAATGGTGAGATTTTTGTGCACAGTGATTTAGGTGAATGTAAGTTTGAATTGTCAAAGTGGTGAAAAGTGAATCATTGTGAAGGTGGTGTGTCAGTTCCAAGTTTATGTGGACCGTGTGCACATGTCCATGAAAGCATCATGCAGGTGTTTGTGAGCAGTTATGTTGGTCTCAGATTTCATGAAGCAAGGGTGGGTTTGTCTTAGGCAGAGAGTAATCAGACCTAGGGAGGGAATTGTTCATTGTAATCATTCAAATGGTTCTGAGCATTATCGGCTGAGCTCAACTCAATGGTTGTTGTGTATGTTGGCCAGTTGGCCCGTTTATTATACTTTGGACCAGATTGTCCTAAAGAGTTAATAAAATACACGTTACTCCCATTTCTCTTGAATTGTGTGAATGCTCATGTGTGTTGAGTCAATTTTTTGATCTTTGCAAGTGTGTGTTTTTCTTTTTGCTACTAATCCTTTTTTTATATAAGTTATTTTCTACTATGTTTATGGGTGAACTTGTGCAGGTAAACACTAAAGGCGTAGTCCGTAGTTATTATAGAATCCTGTCGTAATGAGGGATTTGAGTTGGAATAGGCAGTGCTGCATAGCCTGGCCAGCTCCAGAGAGCTAGCTTTATGACACTCTGCACCACATCAAACAAAGATATCACATAATCTATCCATGAAAAACAAATTATTAATTAGAGAGAAAGTGGTACCTAGGGCTATATATATGTGGGACCCAACATAACTAAAGATGCAATACTCATCACCTAACCTATCCAGTAATCTAGGCATGCCAAAATATACAATTTTGGCCTCAAAATGAGCATCTAACAAGTACTGTTTTGGTCATGGTCTGCAAGTCCAATATTTTTATCATGGGGAGGCATTTTATTGCGCTATAAATACAAGGTATGCAAGATTTGACCCTATGACCTCCCTTCAAAGAACACATGTTCTTCACCATTAGACCAACTCAAATGCACATACATATTTTTTAACTTTACCTATTTGTTATTTATAATATTTTACATGTATAAGATTTAGTGTCTATTTTGAATAGAATAATTTAAATATAAGGTTTGTGTAAGATAAAAGACCATGTATTGAGTATTTCATATTGTGCTATATTTTAAAGAGGTTTTCCCTTCAAAGATGCTTACAATATTTTGGAGTGAGATTTTATCATTTTAATGTAGTATTATTATTCTCTTTCCATTCAATACATATTGGTTATATTTGTTTTTTTATTTTAACATATTTGTAAGCAAGTACTTAACATCCAATATCAATGCCCTTTTTATGGCCATTTCTTTTTAGAAATTTTCAATGGTTTAGAGTTCTCTATTTTTGTCCACCATATTTTCCCACTTCACCCAATTGGAATCTTGGTGATGAAAAAAGTAGTAACAAGATGGCAACACTAAGCTTCTTCCCCAATATATTTTTCCTTCTCTCTTCTTTTGTTAGGTTATAAACTGTGTTCTAGGAATTTTAAAATTAGTAGACTGTTGTTGCTTCTATACAAGTGGTTATTAGTTTTCCCCAATTCCATGAAGTGAGGGGTTATTCCCCAATACATAAGTGATTAGATAGTGTTTTTTATGGACTTGTGGTTCCACATACTTTATTTATATATAAAATAAAACCTAGTTATTTTCATAGCTTATCCATAAGAAGACTTTGGCTATTTTTTTTGTGATGCACTGGTAAGTGGTTAGCCTTAAGAAGTTATTTGTATTGTACCTTAGAGATGGGATACTAGGCTAAAGAATGATTATTCATCATAGTTATCATTCTAAAATATTACGTCGACACTATTTTATAAATGAGATTAGTATATTTACAAGCTCATAAACTAAACACCCCCTATAATAACCTTATTTGTAACACTAGGATTCCTATAGTCATAGGATTCTATTTTTTTGATAATCAAAGTAATAAATAACAGTTAGAAAAATAGAATCAAATTCTACCACTTGACAAAAACATAATAACTACCACTGCCAAAAGGGTCATATTTTTTTAGAATGGTAATCCAATCTCATTTTAGTAGCCAAAAGGGTCAAAATTTTTCAGAATGTTTACCCATACTCATTTCAATAGCTATCCATTAGAAAATATAAAATAATACAATATTTTATAGCCATAGGGTGAATACACCATTATGATTTTCTCATTGAGATGATAGTTTTAACCATTATTTCAATTTTCAAGAAATATTTTCCATAAAATATTATTTTTCACCTTTAGCTCTGACAATATTTTTTTACCCTTTTGAAAATTATACAATTATCATTTAAAATATAAATTTATCCATCATTTTACAGCACCCCCATACCTCTCTAGTCAATGGTTGTGACTCATATGGGAAGTGAAGCCATGAAACATAACATTGAGTAACTCTATGTTGATTTCCAATCTTAACTCAACTCCCAAATCACTGAGTTGAATGAGAGACTACATAGTATCAATGCAAAAAAAGGCCATTCTCTCAAATAAACATAATGGTAACTAACATGGGTAAGTGCACGGAGATAGGGGATAATTTTATGGACATTTTATGCAATAACATGTATGCATTATTCAAAATCAAGTTCGTTAAATAGCAATCCATAATGTGTATGTATTTTACAAGATATAAAATGTGTATGTGTTATGTTGGATAAACATTAAAATATCAAACTCATGTTAAAACAACAAAAGTCACTTTACCCTCAAGCATTTTTCTCGACCCTCAAGTGTGGAACCATGTTTATTTTTTGCTGCTAGGAGGAGAAAACATAACACAATTTCTAGTTAGATTTGAAAATTGATAAAGTCGACATGGAGGGGAGGTAAGTAAGTAAAATTCATACTTATTTACATGAAATTTTAACAATATTTTGTAGTTACATTATTTTTTTTTAACCTCTTTTTTGTTTGAATAACCTTTTCAAGTGCAAGACAAGACCCTCATAACCTTCCTAACCCTTCGATCCCTCCAAGACATCCTACAATTCCACAAGACCCTTAGGTAGCTAGGAGAATTTGGCAGCACAAATAGTAAAAAAAAAATGGAAGGTTTACTCGAGGGTTTCAAAAGTGTCAACCTCCTCCTTGCATAGAGTCAGATAGCGTTATTAAATGTTGATGGAAAAGCTTCAACAACATTTAAAACTTTTGATGGAGCAACAACTTGACGAAGAACAAGTATCAATAATGCCTATTTGTATAATCCATGATCTATTTATAAGATGGGCCCCAGAGATAGCCAACAAGTATAACATTACAAGTGTTATTTTCAATACCTGTGACACTTTAGGAATAAGTTTGTTGTATTCCATCTCACATTCTATATTGCATTATATTACGTCGAAGAAACAAGGGGAAGACACTATAGTGCTAAGCATGGATCAAATTACAAACATATTTCTTAGACCTCTTGGTGGGTCATTTTTTATATATCAGACTAGTGTAGGTGGCTTCAACACTTGTTAATTTCTATTTAGAGTTTAGTGCTGAGGTAGAGATCAAAGTTGGTCATAATGTCTTTGTTTGTGAATCCAATAGACTTCCCAAGTAGGCTATCACCAGAGCCATGCAATGACACATGCAATCGATGATGCCCTACTAAATTTCTACTAATTTTTTTCACTATGTGGTATATTATTACTATATAGGTGCATCATGCAACAAGACCAAAGTCAAACATCTTTTCTAGATCTGTTATCCTTTTTTACTAGATTTTTGGCAATCTTGCTCCTTTCGATGTTTGGGTTTATATATTTTAGGAATGTGTGCCTGCTAGGTTTTTCTTTGGATACTTTTTTTTGGATTTTCGAATGGATTGATATCATGCTCTTTTGAATTCTCCATTAGTTCTTTCTTTTTTTCTTTTTTTTTTTAAAGATCTCGAGTGAGGACCCATTCTCCTCTGATCTATTGATAAATATATTAGTTTTCTTAAATTGTTATGGTAATTGAACATAGTGTGTAATATATGTTTTATAGTATAAAAATTTAGATATTATTAACACAATTTATTTATAATAATATATTAACACATTTTTGCAATTATGCTTGTTGATTGGTATATTTGATTCATTTAACAATTCATGTGTCAAAAGGTATACCTTAACTTATATTTTGTTTCCATATGCTTAAAATCAAAATAATAATGCTAATTATATTAAAAAATCCCTTTCTATGATTTATGTTCTTTTTACAATATTTTTGTAAATAGTTGATCATTTTTTTGTTTGGAAAAAAATGGTGTGAGAAAACAGTTTTTCTTTTTAAACAAAATATAAGGGGTTGTTGTTGAAGGGATGAAGACAACTAAATGCATTTGTTGTAATCAATTTGACTAGATTTTATGATTGTGTTATTGTTTGGTTCGGTTTTTTCTTTTATTACAAAATAAAATATTAATGAAATATTTTCTCTATTTTTTAAATTTTAATATTGTTAACTATTGAAACATGTAGATTTTCTTATGGTCGCTGATAGTTAAGGAGTTGAACAAGTTCTATAAAAATAGGTAAGTATCTTGTAATGACCTTCACTTGTTTTGATCATTCACAATGTAAATATAGTATTCATTGACAAACGTTTTTCATTCTTCAATGATAACGTAAATATTTTGTCAGATAGATTTGTTTTCCTATGGCAAGCAAGACTGCTAGAAATTTAATATTGTTTTGAACTTAGCATTTCACTTCTTGATGGTTTAAAATGTTATTTCTTGTATCGCATATAAATACATCACACATAGACATAGAAAATCGTTACGATAAGTGAAAGTACTCTTTAAAGAAGAATCTTGGATGAAGCATTCACAATATAAATACATCCAACATAATTAATACTCATAACATGTAATAATGAAAAATATTCTTCGAAAATAAATTTTAACTTTAACATTTACAATAAAAATACCTCCAACATAATTGATACTCATAAAATATAATATACAATAATTATTATAATAAAAAAATCCAATCCTCACTTGTGATTCAATCATCTCCTTTTAGATCCTCAAACATTTTAAAAGTATAACATCTTTAAAATTGTTAAAGAAAGTTGTTCACCCTTATATTTTTAAAAATCTGATTACTTTGAAAACATCTTTATAAAATCTAATATATTTTATAATTAAAAGGCATTTATACGGGCATCAAAGTTGACAACTTCTGGATCGGAAAAATTCCAACAAACCCTAAATAATGTTAAAATCTGTAAAAACTACATTTTTTAAAAATAAAATCTGTCAAAAAAAACTCCCCTTCACCCATTTCCCTTCCCAAAAAAAAAAAAAATTGGACCTTTTCTTAATCCCGATTGAATCGTGATCCTTCGTAATGCGTGAAAATCGATCCTTCGTACTGCCCACTTATTCGGGATTTTTTGTTTTTGTCGTAATGCCCACTTATTCGGGATTTTTTGGTTTCATCGTGTGAGAGGGTCTAAGTGCACAGGACAACACGAAGCCACCTCAGTGCGCATTTATTGAGTTGTTTTTGGTCTTCTCTGACCGAGAAGAGCGGCTCGTTTGGTTTTCACATTATTGCCATATGTATTCCATTTTCCTCGGCTATTCAACGTTAATTTTATTGGCTTGCCACTCCCTCTCACCTTTTCTAGGTGACAAACATCTAAATGTTTATCATTTTTTTTTAATGTATTTGGAAATTATATAGATTTCATTTTGAATGAGATAAAGATATTAAATATGTGGTAGACATCATTATTCTAGAATAAGTCATAAGATTTTTTTGTCAAAGAATCAAAATTAGTTTGTTGGTTTTTGAGTTGTATTTTTATATTATTCATTTTAAAATAATAAAATTCATTTTTTAAAATATTTTTGGGTATTAGGTATTTATACAAATCAACTTTTTTCAATTTCGTGATAAATAATGAATGGTATTCATTTCATCAAATTCTCTTCGAATTTAAATCTATCTTCATCTTTTTTTAATATTTCTTAAAATTTGAATTTTAATGAATGTTGTGACAATACAATTTACCATCATCCACACCAATTAAATAGAAATTGACTTTTATCTTATTAACATGATATTTACAAAAATATTTAGATTGTACAATATACCAAAACTTCTTAAATCCCAACTTTAACAAAACTATCTGAAATTTTTTACTATGTTTACAAGGAATCAAAAAGTACAAGCCAATCCAATAAATAACATGACTCAATTATAACCCTCAATTATAATATAATCTGTGGATAAAATTGACAGCCTAATATTGATGAAAGGGAGAGAAGGTCAAGAAGAAGTTGACTAAACAACATTTTGAAAATTTAGAAAACTCCAAATGGCATCCTTATCTACCTAATAAAATTATGTCCAAAGATTAAGAACTAAAGATCCAAACTCTGCATGAGAGGATACCAGATCATAAACAATGAAAATAAATGTAGCCTCATAACCACAGAACTTATAGATAAGCTAAAAAATGAAATAAAAAATGGAATCTTTATCTGCCCCGTCACAAAATATTTTACCTTTTAACTATATACACATGAAACTGCACTTCATATTTAATGAATTCTTCTAATGTATTTACGTAGTACGTTCCATATAACAAAAATACCTCAACCTTTAAACATAGGAAATTCCTTTAATATATTTATGTATTTTATAGAAGAAAAGAAAAAATCTGGGTTGCTATGAGTTCATGATACTTAAAAAATCCATAATTCATCCGCCTCCTTGCATTGCATATATAATACCAACCTTCTATAATAGCGAAAAAAGTAACATCCATTTCTATTTTCATAGAAAACAGAAATTAATATTAAATAACCTACCTATGCTACTTTCAAGGCTCAATGTATTATTATAACCAAGAGTTAATTGTTGGTTAGATGGCAATTTACATATAAATGCATAAATTTTGATTTAAAATTTAATCTAAACGAATATACAATTATTGATAGTTATTATTTATAAATTAATATTTTATTAATGAATATTATATATTTAATTTTTACAATTGAAATGAATGGTTAAATATATATATTGATTTTTAATATTTCAAAATATATTTACTTTTAAATTTAATATATATTTGAATCTCTTTATTATAATTAAATGTTAATATGTTATACATAGTACATTTTTACACAAAATTATTAGAAATTTATTTATTATTTTGATATAAAAAGATATATATTGGTATACATGTTTAATCAATTAGATATAACATAACTATTGATTGTTTCATTATTGGAATATGTTTAACTTTTAGGGTTTTTCTCCTACATATTTTGTCAAAATAAATAAGGCAAAATGTGATTGGAATAGTTCGACAAACTCTACCTTCAACTTTCATGTAACTAATTTTTTGGAAGCTCCTAATAGATTGGTTGTACTTTCCCTGTTGCTAATGCAGTACAATTGTATCCTACATGTTAAAACTAAAACCATGAAATGAGAAATCAATACACCCAATCTTTTGATGTAATAATAATAATAATAATAATAATAATAATAATAATAATAATAATAATAATAATAATAATAATAATAATAATAATAATAATATATTTTTTAAGGTTTACGAGATAATGCTTTAGTTATGGTTTGCAAAATAACTTATAACCTTAAATCAATACATTACCTCCAAAATTTTAGCCATTTTGACTGTAATATAACACCAGGACTAAAGCTAGAGGAGGGAATAATATGAAAATAGTAAATCTCACACACGGTAGCAAGTGTTTATATTTTGAAATGGTGAAAAGACATGAAACTGTACGGGCATGTCCATTGATATTGAATGGGTTCCATTATTCTTTGGCTTTATATAGTTACTTTTTCTAATGAAAGCTTAGCAAACTATTTAAGAAAATTAGATATACCTACACAAAGTTTGACATAACTCTGCACCTTCCCGTTCAGTGTTATACATATATGTAAGATACATATGATTTAATCTCTCCATAATATGAACACTTGTTTCTCTGCGCATTTTGTGAGAATAAACAACTTTTTTTTTTTTTTTTGAACAGAGTCCAATTTTTTGGCCAGATTTGACGACCGACAAAGTATAGTTGGTATCATGTACGGACAAGTTATATTTTATTCACATGTAAAGCATTTCAAGATGATCGAATATATGAATTATTATCATCTGCATGATATTTTTTATCATATATTTTTAATAATAATTAAAAGAAATGTAGTTATTTAGTATATTTTTTATTAATTTGTTTTTTAATCATGTGATTATTATATCGATAGGTGTTTTCTATAGTGGCATTAGGGGGAGGGGACAGGAGCGGGGGTGAAAGAGTGTAATGGTGTGAGTGGATTGGCAACTAATTAATTGAAAACTGACTTAATAAAATAATTTAACATGAGAAGGTGTGAAAAAATGTAATTAATAATTAATTAGAAGCTGACGTTTTGGGGAATATAAACTGACTACCATTTAAAAAAATTATATATATATTGATAAAATCGTTCACCAATTCAAACAAAAAAAAACATCATAGCATAACTCACAAGAGTATAACATAGAAGAGTAAAAAAAATTGGGAGTTTTTAATTCAAATTTCAAATATTTCTGATATATATACAAGAGTTATATATATTTTAGTTGTTATTATTGTACAGAATCTGCTTATTTCAATTTTCATTGTTGTAATTAAAATTAAAAATATCAGAAAAATTTACCTGCAAAGTGGTGGCAATTGGGTATAATTTGACAAAATACACAGTACAAATAGACGATTCTTATGAAAAAAATGGATAATTACAGGACAGCTGCCCATGAAAAAATTAATAATCTCGAGCATTGTTTGCTGCAACGAATTTTTCTTCTTTAAACTTGGGTGGGCAAACAATGTTATGGATTTAATCAATATGCAAGATTGCACATCCATGACTTTAGCGGGTATTCCTATTCATGAACAGAGTCTGAAATCTGAGCTCAATAATTGTACTGTATGGTATGAATTGGTGGTATTGAGGTCGTCTCTGTTTGTGGCAATGGCAGTGGAGAGGGAGATTTGTATATGGGAATTCGTAGCCAAGGATTCATGGAAGGAGATTGCAAGGATGCTTTCGTCTCTGTGTTCTATGGTAAATAGTAAATTTAAGTGCATAGTAGCAGGTGATTACCTCTATTTCAGAAATATGTATTGTGACAGAAGTGAAGGGATTATCAACTATGATTTCATGAGGGGGGCATGGAATTTATTAGCAGTGTGTCCAGTCCCTTGGGATGGTAAAGGTTTACCCATGCAATTTCAACCTCGCCCTGATAGGAAGCTGTAAATCTTCCATAATTTGAATTGTCTTATTAATTTATCATTTTAACTCTAATTTTTTTGGGGGTTTCATTCAAGAGAACGATATGATTTGAATTGATTTAAATTTAAAATGGTTAGTTATGATACTATTGTGCACTCATATTTATATAAGTTGAATAGGTATTAATTTTATTTTATTGTAAAACTGAAATTATATTTTATATTGTGTATTTTTTTTAATTTATTTATTTTATAATAATTATACAATTAAAAAAATAATGTTAAATAAAATTATTGTAAATTAATTGATATCAATTGAAGAGGAGTTTGTTAAATTATTTATAAAATTAGTATACATATTTTAGATAAATTTATGTAAAATATATCAATAAATATCATTCTCGAGGCACTTATATCGTATTGAATTGTGAGGTCCTCGAAAATGATATCTATCAGTATCTTTTACATAAATTTATCTAAGATATATATGATAATTATTAAAATAAATAAAATAATATAAAAATAATAATTTTTTTTTTATAGAAATTATGTTGATATAACTAAAATAATAATAATTAATCTCATAAAAATTAATAATTTAATTATATTATTAATAAAAAATTTCAATGATATTGGAGAAGTACTTATATATTTAATTTGTCAAACACTACTTATGTTTCAATTAACAAAATATATACCAAAAAAATAAAAATAAACTGAACAATAATCAAATTGGTAATTAAAAAATATTATGAATTTTAATCACAAATTACTTTCTTTTTCTAATATCATCTTCTTCAAATATGATAAACATAAACATAATATATAATCTTTATGAAAGAAAATATATTAACATATTTTTTACATTTAAAAAAGAAAAAATTCATTTCTCACATAATTTTTTTTTTAAGGTTGTAACATTATATATAACCCTCAGTACTTCATAACATTATAACATTATACCCCACTTAATATTATTTTGTATATCATATGATCCTTTTAATGTTCACAGATACTTTCACTCTTATCAATGAAATGACCCCACCCAAGAAATTTTTTTCTTGAACTTTTAAAATGTGAATAGTTTTTTTCTTATATAACAATACTATATTACATTATATTATTTAACCGTTTCAATTATATATAACTTTACATTGAAATATTTAGAGTACAGCCATCACTTGCGAAAATTAATATGTAAATTAAAACTAAACTTGGAGAAGATGTCTTACATAGAGGTGCCTAACTTTTTATCTAACATAGAGATTCCCAACTTGGAGAAGATGTCTTACATAGAGGTGCCTAACTTTTTATCTAACATAGAGATTCCCAACTTGGAGAAGATGTCTTACAAATTTGTTGAAAAGCTTCATTGTCTTATATAGAGGTGCCTCACTTTTTATCTAACTTTGGATTTGAATATTTAAGCGTCTTAATCTGAAAAGTAAATTACCTCATTTTCACTCTCGAAATGAGAATGAGA
The DNA here is from genome assembly GCA_037957365.1 of Torreya grandis. Taxonomy (NCBI): domain Eukaryota; kingdom Viridiplantae; phylum Streptophyta; class Pinopsida; order Cupressales; family Taxaceae; genus Torreya; species Torreya grandis. Next base: position 1,052,735 of record JARHVA010005306.1, on the reverse strand, counting down.
CATAGATCCATTGTTTAACATTTCATCCCGACCCCGTTTCTCCTCATTACATGCCACCAACATTTGTAGTACTTCCCTCATGGCAGGCCGCTGGTTGGGTCCCCTCTGCGTGCAAAACATGCCCACCCGCAACACCTGCATCATTTGCTTTACGCAATTCTCTTCCAATATTCGCCAGTCTAACACTCCCAACTCTGCCCAGCCCATCCTAATTATGCTGCGAATCCATTCCACAATGTCCACCCCTTCCCCATACTCCTCCTGACCCGTAGCTTTCATCCCACTCACGAGCTCTAACAGCACTACTCCAAAGCTGTACACGTCACTCTTCTCGCTCACTTTTAGCCTATCCGCATACTCTGCACCACATCAAACAAAGATATCACATAATCTGTCCACGAAAATCAAATTATTAGTTAAGAGAGAGAAAGTGGTACCTGGGGCTATATATCCATGGGACCCGACATAACCAGAGGCACAATACTCTTCGCCCAACCTATCGAGCAATCTGGACACGCCAAAATCTGCAATTTTGGCGTCAAAATGAGCATCTAACAAGATGTTGCTAGATTTCACATCCCTGTGCAATATTGGAGGCGAGCAGTCGTGATGCAAGTAGCTCAACCCACGAGCTACCCCGACAGCAATGTTATAACGTATCGACCACTGCAACGCCATTTCTGGTCGTTGGCCACCATGTAAGCCCTCCAACAAGCTGCCGTTAGGCATGTACTCGTACACCAATAGCTTGAAATCCGACTCGTCGCTGGAAATGCAACACAGAAGTCTTAAGATGTTCCTATGTCGGATGACGCCCAATGTATCCACCTCCACTTCCACACATTCCTCGTTTTGCTGTTGAGTTTTTCTCTTAAATCTTGCTGATTTGACGATGTTCCGGATCTTTTTGACAGCCACCGTTCGCTCGTTGTAAAGAGTGAGCTTGTACACTTTTCCAGAGCTTCCGCATCCAATTACATTACTCTCCTTCAAATTGCGGAGGATGTATGACATGTCCAGTTCTGGTGCGTGGAATGACGTTAATTTCCACGACGGTGTGCCACCTGGTTTTCTTGAAGTACAGGAGCAACACAGACAAATGGAGCACAATGCCAAGGCTGCTAAAAGTAAAGGCGGCACCACAATGATAGCCAAACTCTGCAGTTTCAATAACTTATGTGAAGTAGAAGAGCACGAAGGTAGCATCAAATACCGACCCCCACATAGCCCAGGATTGTCTAGAAATCTCTCCTTGTAAGCCGGATTGTCTAGACCATCCGGAATGGGTCCAGACAAGTGATTGCTAGATAGATTTAAAAAAATAAATCTGATGCTTCCTAGTTTGGCAGGAACTCTCTCAGAAAGCAAATTGTTAGAGAGATCAAGACTCACAATGTCACCAAGAGATGCAGGGATTTTACCTGTAAGTCGATTATTACCCAAATTGAGCTTAGAAAGTTTGTTCAGCGACATTATATCCTCGGGGATTTCCCCTGACAGTAAATTATGATCGAGCACTAGAGTCGTCATCGAGCTTAATCCCGCTAGCTCTTCTGGAATGGTTCCTGAGAACCGGTTGTTGCTCGCTGTAAAAACCTGGAGTTTTGTCAGCTGTCCAACTTGTGCAGGAACTCTTCCTCGGAAGCCGTTGTTACTTACCTCCAATCGAGTCAGATGCTTCGCTTGCCCAATTGCACCAGAAATCTCGCCTTCGAACTTATTGTTGTAAAGAAACAAGTGATCAAGTATGGGAGCACTCCAGAGCCCGGCAGGAACCTCGCCAGTCAACTGATTGTCGTTGATCTCTAAATACTTTAGGCTTTTGCAATCCTCTAAGGTGGAAGGCAGAGTACCGTTGAACTTGTTTGAAGAGGCAGACAACCCATACAACACTCCACCTCTACACAGGTTGTTTGGCAGAGGGCCTTCCAATTCGTTTCCCGCTATATCAACGACAATAACATTGGAATATGTACCCAAACTCTGAGGCAACCATCCGGTAAAATCGTTGCTGAATAGCTTCAAGTAACTTAAGAACCGTAGCTTGCCGAGCTGAGCAGGGACTACTCCTTTGAGTTGATTGTCAGACAACCCCAGAGAGTTTAGAAATGTCAGATTGGCAATTCTTTCGGGAATTTCTCCACTTAGCTGATTATCACTCAGATCCAAATCGGATAAACTCCTCTGCTCGCCAATGTTCGCTGGAATATGCCCAGACAAATTATTCTCATACAGATACAGTATTTTCAAATTCGAGAGGCCCATTAAACTGGTGGGAATGTCACCCGATAGATGATTCCGCGAGATATCCAGCCACTCCAGATGCGTTAAATTGCTCAAAACAGTAGGAATTTTGCCTGCAATGCTACAGTTATAAAGCCATAACTGCAGCAGCCGCGATAAATTCCCAAGCTCTGTGGGTATCACACCAGGATACAGAGGATTATCGCCAATGGTGAAGTTCATCAGCGTCGTCAAATTCCCGAGAAAAGCAGGGATTTTCCCATTCAAGCTATTACTGTGGAAGAGGAGCGCTTCTACCTTTGGCAGCAATCCGAAACAGGGAGGAATGGAGCCACTGAAAGCATTATGTGCCAAGTTCAACACTCTCAACTCGCTCAGTTCGTGGATGCGATTGGGAAGGCTTCCCGTGAACAGGTTGTCAGACAAATCGAGCACCTGCAAACGCTTGCAGTCTAACAGTTCGTCAGGGAAGCGACCGGTGAAAGCATTCTGTTGGAGAATCAATGCCTCGAGACTAGTAAGGCCGCAAATGGCAGACGACAATTTTCCTGAAATCAAAGCGCCGGTGAGGTCAACCTTTGTAACGGCTAGGAATTTGTTACAATAAATACCTTTCCAACGGCAAGTGTTTTCGTGAGACGCATTCCAGTCAGTCAAAGCCTGATGCGAGTCCTCCCAATCTTTCATTTTAATATTGATAAGAATTGCGGCCTCATGGGATATGGAAGTGCAGGGGAGGAAGAAGAGGGTGAGAGTGCAGCAGAAGAGAGCAAGGGCAGAGTGGAGCATCCTTGCTGGCATATAATCCGCCATGAAACACACTCGTTTTAATGCAGCAAGAACTCTTCCGGATATAAAGGCTAGTTCACTCATTTTTTACCTTAACTTGTCAAAGACGATGGGAAGCCGTGTCATATTGAGAAGAGACAAGGTCTTTGCCCTGTCTTTGTCTTGTCTTTGTGGGGCTCGTCTAGAATGTCGATGGAATTTCCTCATTGTTGATGTGATCGGCGAATTTTATTGGCTTATGAATTATGAATTATTAATAGAGTTCACATGCATATGTTTTGTAACTTGATCTCTTCGTTATTTATAATATTTTACATGCATAGAATTTAGTTGTTGTTTTGAATAGAATAATTTAAATATAGGATTTGTGTAAGATGAAAGACATTCTATTCAATATTTTTATGTTTAAAAGAGGCTTTTTCGTCAAAGATTTTTACAATATTTTAGAGTGCAATTATATCATTTTAGTGTAGTATTATTATTATTCTCTTTTCATTTAATATATATTAGTTATATTTATTTATTTTATTTTAATTTATTTGGAAACAAGTTCTTAACATTCAATATCAATGCTTTTTCCATGACCATTTTTCCATAGCAATTTTTAATGGTTTAGGGTTCTCTACTTTTGTCCACCATATTCTCTCACCTCACCCAATTGGGATCTTGATGATGTAAAAGTAGTAACAATATGACAATACTAAGCTTCTTCCGTAATATATTTCTCCTTCTCTCTTCTTTCGTTAGGTTATAAACTATGTTCTAGCAAATTTAAAATTAGTAGAAAGGTGTTGCTTCTAGATAAGTGGTTATTAGTTTTCCCCAATTTCATGAAGTGAGGGGTTATTCCTCAATACATATGTGATTAGATAGTGTTGTATATGGACTTGTGGTACCACATACTTAAACCCTAGGATGCCTATCCATAAGATGCATTTGGCTATTTTTTTGATGATGCACTGGTAAATGGTTAGCCTTAAAAAATTATTTGTACCGTACCTCAAAGATGGGATATTGGGTTATGGAATGATTATTTGTCAAATTTATCATTCTAAAATATTACGTCAACACTATTTTATAAATGATGTTAGTATATTTACAAGCTCATAGACCAAACACTCCCTGTAATAGTAGTATTTATAACACTGGGATTCCTATAGTCATGGGATTCTGCTTTTTTGATAATCGAAGTAACAACCAATAGTTAGAAAAATAGTATCATATTCTCCCACTTGAGAAAAAAATAATAACTACCACTGGCAAAAGGGTCATAATTTTTTAGAATGGCAATCCGATCTCATTTTAGTAGCCAAAAGGGTCAAAATGTTTCAAAACGATCACCCAAACTCATTTCAAAAGCTATCCATTAGAGAATATAAAAATAATACAATATTTTGTAGTCATAGGGTGAATACACCATTATTTTTTTGTTGAGATGATACTTTTAACCATTATTTCAATTTTCAAAAAACATTTTCCATAAAATATTATTTATCATCTATAGCTTCGACAATATTTTTTCCCCCTTGTGAAAATTATACCATTATCATTTAAAATATAACTTTATCCATCATTTTCATGCATCCCCAAACCTCTCTATTCAATGGTTGTCACTCATGTGGGAAGTAAAGCCATGAAACATAACATTGAGTAATTCTAAGTTGATTTCCAATCTCAACTCAACTCCCAAATCATTGAGTTGAATGAGATACTACATAGTATCAATGCAAAAAAGACCATTATGTTAAACAAACATAATGGTGACTAAAATGGCTAAGTGCACAGAGATAGGGGATGATTTTATGGATATTTTATGCAATAGCATGTACACATTATTCAAAATCAATTTTGGTAAATATCAAGCCATAATGCATATGTATTATACAAGCTATAAAATGTGTATGCATTATATTAGATAAACATTAAAATATAAAACTCACATTGAAACAACAAAATTCACCTTACCCTCAAGCATTTTTATCTATCCTCAAGTGTGGAACCATGTTTACATTTTGCTGCTAGGAGGAGAAAACACAACACAATTTTTAGTTAGGTCTAAAAATTGATAATGCTACCATGGAGGGGAGGTAAGTAAGAAAAAATCATACTTATTAACATGAAAGTTTAACAATTATTTTGTATTTGCGTCAATTTTTTTAAACTTTTCTCATTTGAACAATCTTTTCAAGTGCAAGACAAGACCCTCATAACCCTTCGATTTGTCCTAGATCTCCTAAAATTCCAAAGACCCTTAGGTATCCAAGAATTTGGTTGCACAAATAGTAAAAAAACCAAATTGAAGAGATAATTAGGAGAATGAGGGACCCCTATTCAGCCACCACCCATTGTGCATATTTGATGAATGAGTTTATAAATATGTTAATATAAGGTATATACTAGTTTACAAATGATATATTCACAAGCTCATAGACCAAATACCCCATATAATAGCCTTATCTATAACATTGGAATTCATATAGTCATAGATCTCATTCTATTTTTTTGATAATCAATGTAACAACCAATAGTCATAAAAATAGTGTCATATTCTATCACTTGATAAAAGATAATAGCTACCATGCCAAAAGGATTAATTTTTTTTTGAATGGTTACTTGATCTCATTTTACTAGCCAAAAGGGTCACAATGTTTCAATATGGTTACCTAAACTCCTTGCAATAGTAATCATTAGAAAATCCAAAAATAGTATAATATTTTTTAGTCATAGGGAAAATACATCATTTTGATTTTCTTGTTGAGATGTTCATTTTAACCAATTTTTCAATTTTTCAAAAAACATTTTCCAAAGAATATTATTTTAACCTATAGCTCAAAAAAAAAATCACCCTTGTGATAGTAATACCATTGTCATTTACACATATAACTTTAGCCATCATTTTATAGCAACCCCAAACCTCTCTATTCAATGGTTATCACTCATTTAGGAAGTTGAGCAATGGCACATAACATTGAAACACTCCAAGTTGATTTGCTATCCCAACTCAACTCTTGAATCAATGAGTTTAATGAGTGACTACACAATGTCAATTCAAAAATACCATGCTCTCCAACAAACATAATCATGATTGACATGGGTAAGTGCACATAGTTGGGGGATAATTCCATGGACATTTTGTACAATAATACATACATATTTATTCAAAATTGGGCTCGATAAATAATGAAACATAATGCATACATATTTTTCAAGCTATAAAATGTGTATGCATTCTATTATTTAAACATAAATATAATAAACCCATGTCTAAATGAAAAAAGTCACTTTTCCTTCAAGAATTTCTTCTCTACCCTCAAGTGTGGAACCAGATTCACATTTTCTTTTTAGGAAGAGGAAACACACCAAATTTTTTGATTAGGTCTAAAAACTAACAATAATACCATGGAGGGGAGGTAAGCAAGTAAAATTCATACTTATTAGCATGGAATTTTAACAATTATTTTTTATTTGTATTTTTATTTTTTTAAGTCATTTTTTATTTGAACAACCTATTCAAGTGCAAGACAAGTACTAACTCTCCTAACCCTCCAAGCCCTCATATCCCTCATATAATTCCAAAAGGCACCCAAGGTAGTTAGGAAGATTTGGTTGCATAGATAGTCAAAAATAAAATAAAAATTGAAGGGATAATTAGGAGAATGAGGGACCCCTATTCAACCATTACCCACCATGCATATTTGGCTAATAGCTTAGATTCAGTAGTAGGTTAAGTTGACTTGATAATAGTTAAATTGACATATGGGCATCTTATAGAGAGAGATGTAGGGCTTGCTATGCTAACAAATTCTTAGCACATGATGTGAGGACATGGAAATAATGAAAGACCAAATTTGTGTATTATTCATTGATCCATCAATAAATACACCTTTTTCATTATGAAAATAAGATTTCAAATCCATTTATGCCAATATAATTTGATAAGAAACAATTTTTAGGATTGAGGGTGGATGGTATCTGATTACCCACATTGTGAAAACCATGAGGTTCCATTGTGTTTTTTGAGAAAATTCTATTATGAGTTTATCCTAAGTGATATTCCTAATTAATTTACCTATTCAAAATTTTAGGGATGAGGAAAAGGATCTACACATGATAGACCATGAAAAATTTTACGTGCCTAATTGGCCTAAATGTGTCCCTATCCAAAATCCACTTCAACCTAAGACTCCATATGTAGTGGAAGAGGTTATCAAGATTGATACTTTACATGCACTTACTAACACACTGGTTCTACATACATGTAAGCATTTCAAGATTGACGCTAGAGAGGGTGGACATGGGGATACTTCACCTAGTGTGCATGTTTAGACACACCCTTGTAGATCCTATCGTGCTATATGCACCAAACCTTCAAATGATGATGGTGGTTCTTTCGAGGGTCTAGATTATATCATTTTGACTGATGATTTTTTGGCACCTTAATTTGGTCTGAAAACATAAACTACATATATGCAAGTATCTTATATATTTGACATGTTAAAAAAATTAGATATACTTCTCTTTGAAAGGTAATAATTCAAATATAAATTCAATAATATATTTTTAGTTTTTTATGTTGCGGGAGGAGACGATACCATCATATTCATACCCAATTTATGGGTCATCTACTATTAAATTTATTGATGTTACTCAATTGATGTATACATATTTAGAGGTAATTATTCATTAATATTATACTTTATGT
>JARHVA010005306.1:867500-1037500 GCA_037957365.1 Torreya grandis | reverse complement strand
CATCATAGATAGCCCATATATGAGCTAGATATTATATCCACATGTAAGTAACTTATTTGGTTTTTTATTTGATTGATATATAATTTTATATAATAAATTTTGCTGATTTATATTTGATTTTACTAGTTGAAGGCAATCAGGAGTGGGCCAGCATGGTTGATTGTGTAGTACGGGCCCTCACTTGGAGTATTCATATAGATATATCTAAATAGGGATTTATTGAGAGAGTAATGTAAGTCATAGGTTCCCATTCTCACCTTTATTATTTATTAGCCAAGGTGGTCATTAGTAATCACACTATTTACACCAAGAGGAATAACCTATATGCATAGACCAAGTGACAGAATGGCCCCAAGTAGAGTGCTATAAATATCATACATGTATTAATAGATTAATATGATTACCTACAATAGGATCAAGACAATATATTTTTTCAGTTGGGATCATTTGAAGAGAGAGAGTGTAGGAATTATTGTGGTCACATGGGCCTACGCAGGACCCATAAGTATCCACATCAAGAGATTTTATGGTTGTCAACGTAGATGGTGATTTGGAGTATAAACCTAGGGATATACCCCAAATATATGATTGATGTTTTATATTTTAAAAACTTGGTGCAATATATATATATATATATATATATATATATATATATATATATATATATATATATATATGATGATGTTTAGTTGGTATATTTAGATGATTGAATAATTATTTATAAATTAAAAACTAAAGTATTACCATAATACTATACAAACATATTATACTCAAATAATTATTATACAGAAAAATTTGAGTAAAATAATTTTTAGATAAGAGCACACATTTATGTAAATCTAAATATACCAACTAAACATCATCATCATCATCATCATCATCATCATCATCATATATGATGATGATGATGATGTTTAGTTGGTATATTTAGATTTACATAAATGTGTGCTCTTATCTAAAAATTCGTTTACTCAAATTTTTTTGTATAATATTTATTTGAGTATAATAAGTTTGTATAATATTATGGTAATACTTTAGTTTTTAATTTATAAATAATTATTCAGTCATCATACACCAGGAAATATGGTTGTCAATAAGAAAGATCAACTATAATGATGATTTGGTAAAGCAACTTCTTGTTTTTTAATCACTAAATTAACATATATTTAGACATATCACATGTATCTATTTAATTGGTATCAATACATGTTAGTTTTGGTACCCAATTATACTTTGTGAATATTCAATTAGGTTCTATTAAATGTGTCTTAATATCTCTTCCATGTGTCCCTCTACAAATATCATGATCAAACAATAGTTCCTTGATAGGATCAGTGTTGGAGAGATTGGTCTTGATAGAGGGTACATTATGAGAAGGATTTTGACTAGTGGTTAAATTACATGAAGTTCGATGGACCATATGTTACTTATTAGGAGTGGAATAGGATGTGTTGACCATCTTATAATATTCTCTATAATAAGTAGGGGAAAGAGTCTTGGATGTATATTTCTAAAATGAAATGATCCATTAGTTTATAAGTTGGGTAATATTGTATTCTAACACATAATAATTATTATCAAAATGTTCATTAAAAACATGGTAAGTGAAAAGGGTTATCCCTTTAACTTTTCAAATATGTGTGGCATATGGTAGTAATTAGGAGGAAGGTTTATCATCCATTTATCAAATAGTGAATGTAATATATCATGTGGTCTATCTGATAAGCAATCAAACTAAAGTAATTTCCTATTAGTAGAGGCACAGGGTTTGACTTTAGGAGGTACTCTGTATGTTGAATCTTTTCCTCTATGTAAAAACTTTACCATTTTTTATTTATTAGCTACTATTAGTTTTAGAGAAGGTATTTGAAGTGGTTTCAAATTCCTATTTGTTTATTACATTACTTTAAGAAAATTATCTGTAACATGTTTACCTTTTGGTGAAAAGATAGGTAATTATGTTTTGGTATTAATCAAATCACATGCATATTTATGCACATCCCACTATAAAATGTAAAATGAATTAAAATGATTATGCAATTCTCTTTCTCTAAGTGTAAAAATAAGACCCCTAATGAATATAATCTATATTTCCAAATCTGAGGGGGCATTTTTTAAGGAATAGAAGATATCCTTAAATCTAATATTATAGTCTTGAAGGGATTACTCATTTTGAGTTAAATATTGTAAATGTTCAAATGGTATCTTGGGTAATGTGTTCTTATGAAAATTAGATAATGATACATCCTCAAGTTTATAAAATTTTGATGAGGAACCATTTGGGAGGGTTTAGAACTAATAACGAGCCTCTTGAGCTAAACTTTTATCGAAATATTTTAATAACAAGCACCCATCTTTAGCCCAATGTTAAATGAAGTGTATATATTATTTCAAATTATTTTCAATATCTCCTTTGTAATCAAAGGAAGAGAATATAGGCTTGATAAAGGTGGGAGGATATGGATAATTAGAAAAACACTAGTAAGGAGTTGGTCCTCTAAGAGATTATCATTAAAAGTAGCCTCATGGGAGGAAAAATGAACCTTAAGATTATTCATTTATTTTTTAAGATTTTCCATGGTATTCATGAGAGATAACATATCACTAGGATGTGTTGAATAGGTTGAATAATTACTTGCAGATTGTAATTTTCCACCCATATGGAACATTGGAATAGGTTCTTTACTACCTTCATTGTTTTATTTAATAGGATCATCTTGTTGTTTAGAAACATTATGTAGAAGATAATTCATTACTAAAGAAGAAACTATATCATGTTGGATGTCATGAAGGTTCCATGATAGTCATGAGAGATAACATATCACTAGGAGATGTGGGTAACGAGGTTGAATAATTTCTTAGATGTTGTAATTTTCCACCCATATGGAACATAATAATAATAGGTTATTTACTACCTTCATTTTATTTTCTAATAGGATCATCATGTAGTTTTGAAACATTAAGTAGAGGAGTATTTATTGCTAAATAATAATCTATATCATGTTGGATTTTATGAGTGATAGTATCACTCTTTTGGGTATTTTTAATTTATTGGCATAAGAGTCTTAAGAGTAAGAGACATGGTTTTGATTTGTTGATCTAAATTTGAAACATTTTTAGTAGAAAATGTAAAGGAGGCAGGAGGAATAACATTTTCTACCTGATTTATAATAGAAGGAAAAATGCAATACTCATTGTCATTTTTTGAGGTCAAAAATAAGATATAGAGATAAAATTAAATGTTACTTTATACGTTTGGTACCTCATGATCCTATGAAAAAGAGACAAGTGATTTGAAATTATCAGTTTTGTCATGCAATAAACTTTTTTTTTATTTTCCATATATTGCACGAGTCTAGAATGAGATGTACAAAATGTATTTGACAATGTAGATGCATGAAGCATTGAATTTTCAATTAATGGTTTGGAATAATTTGTATTATCACTTTCATATTTCCAATCAAGCAAGGTAGGGTATAAATTAATACATTCATGTTGATCATTACAAGGTATAAAAACATACGTATTTTCACTAGTTGCATTTGAGTGATCTAAAGAAGGAACACAATTTTAAACATTATAATTACTTTGGAAATAAGCACACATACACTTTATTCACTATTTTAATCATTTTAAATGGTAGAAAATCATTGAATTTTTGGTTCATCTTGAGAAATATTAGCATGAAACATTGCTAATTTCAACATAATAAGTGTTAATTTGTTTCATGTATATTGTATCTTCTTTATGTGATGCACTAACAATATTGATTTTTTTTTTTAAATTTAGGTCTTTCATCATTGGAAATAAATTAATAGTATAAATAGGCTCCTCATATAAACACATAACCACACCCATAACCATATGAACACATATTATGAGTATCCACATATTCATTTAGACTTGTATTTTCATCATTAGTTTTTTCATTAACGTATTTGTAAACAAAGAATGAGGATTGAGAATGTTATTTAGATACAATATACCCTCATATGTAATACATTGGTCATCAGGAATATTAAACCAAAAATCCAAAAAGTGGGGTTTCCTAAGGTTTGTAATAGAAGTGAACATGTTGAAGGAAGTTACACATTTAGATGCAACCACACAAAGGAGAAGAAAAATGAAAAAAATATAAGTAATAATTATTTAAGTAATACCCATGCCAAAATTCATATCTTAAAAAAAATATATTATTTTAAGATAAGTATAAACCTTATATTATAATCTAGGGTTTGGTTCAAACAAGCTAGAGGATGGATTCACTAGAATTTTTAAAGATAAATGCATTCAATAGATAGACACACCAATACAATAAAAATATTTAAATGCAATATGAAAATATTCATTATTTATAAATATGTAAAAAATAATTAGAATTTACCTATTTAACCATGTGGAATAAATATAATTAAATAATATACAACCAAGGGGTAAAGAAAACATATTTTTTTTGTGTATTTTGTCTTGAATTGTGACAATGATTTAGAATCATCTTAGGATGGTGATCAATCTTTGTGTTATTTTCATTATGAGTTTTGATGTAGGGGAATCCTATAAGGACCATAAATTTGACTCATTTTAATCTTAAGGTGGTATATTAAGTGTGTAATAGGTATTAGAGGTCCTAAGTAGTCATAATATGGAGTCTAGGCAATCTCAAGGTGTAAGAAATTTGAATTCTAGCTTTTCTTGCCAAAAACTCCTTTTAAAAATTTGAATCTTGTCAAACTTTTTTAATGACTCTTATATATTTTTTAAGGTGTTAAAATTTTAAAAAACATGTCTAAGGAGATTTTAAATTATAGGATGTCCACCAAATGTTCATTAATCTATGGTCATGATTCTAGATATGTTATGTTGTGTGAAAATCAATACAATGCTATGTAGCAAGAGACCTCTACGAGGGAAAAGGTCAAAGAGGTAGTTATGGTAGTTACATTGGATATAAATCTTGTCAATTTTTGTTTTTCAGGAAATATTGGAATGTATTATTATAAGGGGAACTTCAAACCCAATAACAATGAATAAAAGATATTCAGATTTTGATAAGAAAACATAAACTCCTATTTTGAAGTAATTACTTTTATTGCTGACTGAATATGTTTTGTTGATGAAATAATGATATTGGTAATTATTTACAAATGTTTTGTAAGGATAACTTGTGAATGTTTGTTTTTATAAAATACTTATAAGTAATAGAGGAAAGAAGGTCCCTATTCAATAAAGTGTAATACAGACCCCTCCCTTGAGTATTTTGGCTTGGTTAAAGACTATATATTTCATGATAGATGATTAAATGGAATTTGATAATTATTATAATTTTTATTGAAGGATTTTTTAATTTTTTTATATTATTATTTGATAGGAATAGTATTCAAAACATCTGGTGTTTAGATATATTTATAAGCAAACCCTTGTTTTGGGGGTTTTTGTTTGTGTGCAGACTATGTTGTGTTTCTAAGGGATAAAATACTTTGAAATTGTATTAGAAAATGTGTCTAAATGTTAATTTTAATTTATAGTGGCTGAGTTTCAATAAGGAATCCAATTAATATTAAGGATCATAAAATATTGATAGATAAACCCTGTGTTTTCCTATATCCTGCCTTGTTTACGTAGACTATGTATTGTTCTATACAAAGAAATGATCACAATGTTAGTTGCATGATATTTTTTGTGGGTTTTTAAGTCATTTATTTTTAATTTATATATTCCTTGAAACTTACTTTTGTAATTGTGTTGTGTTTACTTACCTTGCAGGAGCACATACTTGTAGTTTCATTGTTTTTCTTGCATGATTATCAGTAAACTGGATACGAAAACCTTAGCAGAGAATTGGAAACCATTAAATAATCATTGGAAAAGTTTTAAAAGGTAAAAAAAGAAATATTAAACCTTTTATACATATTTTAAACACTTTGAGATTTGCACAATTTAATTTTGTTTGCTCTCGGGTAGTGACAAGGACCAAAAATCCCTAAACTAGTGTTTCTTGCACATCTCCAATTTCAACCATACGAATTTCTCAAATTTTGGTAGTATGATAAATTTTAATATGACATAACTAAATCACATGGTTTTAGGAGTTTACAGACCCATTTTTATTGACTTTAGTTAATTGTGTTTTGCAAGGACTAGAAGACGCCTAATTGAGTAGGCCTAAAGAAGGAAAGTAGACCTAGGCAAGGAGATAGACAACCAAAATTAACACACAGGTGTGTATTAATATGGAAAATAATAATATACATTTTTTAATTAATAAATTATTATAATTTTTATATACTATCATTAAAATAGGGATAAAGGGTTAGTAAGAAGGGTCAAAAACATAGGGTGTTTTGGAAAGAATTCCAAGTTGAGACTTCTGTTAAGGAACCTCTACATCAAGTTTTGATAGGTTTTTCCTCCTATATTATTTTGTTATGTTCTCAAAAAAATGTATATATTTTGATTCTCCATAGGTGTTTAATCCAAAATATGTACATTAATAAAACTAAATCTTCACTAAAGTTGTGATATAACCTATAGGTCTATCTTATCCTTCATAATGCATTAGAATTTGTGTGGATTAAAACCATTAATTAAAACCATATATATCTTACCCTTGAATCCCTATAACTTGGTAAAAATGTGTTAGTATGTGAATCAAGCTAACCTTAAGAATCATTGTTATTATTGAGTGTTGACTACATAGCCATAAATTAAGAAGAGGACCTCCAAATTACATGTAGATATCCATCTTATGTATGTGTGTGGAATGGTGATCATGAAAATATATGATATTAATCCTATTACAACCCTTGGTACAAGTAATGTAAGTGCAAATTAATTTATATAATGTTCTAGAATTTTAGCTCTAATAATTTGATAGGTAGTGTAGTTTAATAGTTATTAAATAAGGAAAGATAGATGTTAATTGAAGTTATTGTTTGATATTATTGATAAAAAATAAATATATTATAGCCCTATATATATAGGGATCTTTTGATTTTTTATTAAGACCTAGCCAATGGTCACAAGGGAAAAAGTGCAAACACTGATCAAAATATAAATCTGAACACTTATATCATGTTTTAACACCTAAATCGATGTAGGTGTATAACCCATATGCATGTGTCCAATGGATAAAAACATATAGATACAAAAAATATATGGGGGATCCTCAACATTAATTAGATAAAATGAGATTTAGACAACATACAAACCCAAAGGGGCAGATAAAGTAAGTAAAAGAATATAGGACTGAAGAGGTCCATTTGAGGCTATGCCACTAGATTATTGACTCTCTATCAAGAGGCCTATGCATGTAAAAATATGTGAACAAATACTATGAAACTATTCTTATACCAAATATGGATATCTATATATCCTTGGCTACTTGTGGATAGTCTTGTCATCCTTATTATCTTTGTTGATGACATTACATGCTTTGGCTGGTTTGTATATGGATATGATGATTTGATATTATGTTCCAAGTCTTACACACACACACACACATCTACTTGTGCATAGTCTTGTCATCCTTATTATCTTTGTTGATGACATTTCATTCTTTGGTTGGTTTATATATGGATATAATGATTTGATATTATTTAATGATCTATGGAATAATTATTTTGATATCATGTTTTCACTATTATAATATGGATACCTGTACTTCACTGGTTTATTATCATTTGGATTTTATAGATGACATTTTGAGATACCATCCTTGGATGTTTTGTGGATGGTTTAAATTATATGACACTTGGTTATTCAATATGAGTGAATTGTATTGGATGGTATTTTATACATTGGAGATGATCAATATATAATTTTAGACAACTACAATCAACTCTTCATGATCATACACTTCGTTTGAGTCCTTGGTTATGGGACTCACTTGAGATGGTTGTGATGAGGCATTTTTATGGAAGCATTATTTTTATATAGGATGATATAATCCTAAACTTATATGCAAAAATATTTATATTAAGATTAAAATGGTCATATCTAAATGCTATTCACAAAAAAACTAGGGTTGGAAGGTATGCATGGCCCAAAGGCTAAGTGAAATATGATTCTTAAACCTATCAAATATTAAATATTTTATACACATGCCTTAAAATTTCATCCTATCTAATTTTAATATGTATTCCATTGGATAATTTTATCTATCCTTTGATACTCTTATTAAAATCATTGGTTACATTATCAATACTTGTGATAATGCACTAAATTTCAATCTAGATTAACTAGTCCACAATATTGGAAATGTTATTACTAATTATAATAATAAGGTACAAAATATGTCCATTTTCTAAAGATTATTGTATTTCCTCTTGTCAAGGAAGGTTTGGATAAATAAACTTATTGATAAAATAAGATTTTGAAAAAAACTCTATAAATTTTATGGATCTAAGTTTTGGATCACATTATGTGATCTATCATCATAAAATCCTCAGATATTTAATAAGGTTGAATTTTATTGTAGGGTAAATTAAATCCATCTCCTAGGAGGCTGTAGTTTGTTGTATTTGAACTTAAAAGTATAGGATATATATATGAAATTTATTTGAAGGTGTGTTAAAAAATGTAAAAATAATTTTTAACCAAATACTAAGCACCTATGTCATGCATATGTAGTTTAAGTTGTATTCTTCTTGTAATAACACATGCTAGATTTTATAGAATAATTATTTTTGTGATAATATATATGAATTGGGTCTTTATTATAAATATACATTAATATGTGTGTGTGTGTGTGTGTGTGTGTGTGTGTGTGTGTGTGAGTGTGTGTGTGTGTGTGTGTGTGTGTGTGTGTGTGTGTGTGTGTGTGTGTGAGTGTGTGTGTGTGTGTGTGTGTATCAAAACATAAGTTATATCTAGATGTTATTGACAAGAAAACCAGGATGGAAGATATTCATGGTCCAAAAGCAAGGTGAATCAGTCTTGAAATAAAAATATTTTTTAGTCAAGACACAAGTTTTTGTCCTCCAACTTAAATTGTAACCTATGGGACCTCCACATACAAATCCGTTACTTTCAACACATTTATTTTAGAAAAAATACATGTGATCCCATGACCATGACTTCCAAATCCACCTGGGTACATGTTGTTATAACTATTCAGGTGTGTAGAAACACTACCAAAAAATGTTGTCAACATTGAAGTGAAAGTTTGAAATCTCCACCTCTAGTGCTTCATGGATAAAAAATCACACTGAAAACAAATCGAGGATAGTGGATAATGTCTAGGATTAGGGTTTTGGCCTTCGGTCATGCTTGATCAAGAGACAAATTACATGTTCTAGCCTCAAGAATGCCCTTCCCAATACCATAAAATTGCATTTTTAGGAACAAATTAGACACACATAAAATATATATGTAAGTTGTTTGCATGAACCAAAATAACCCTCAGATTAATTTTAAATCCCTATAATTTCATCCCAGATCAAGTTAATCTGACTTGCGATATGGATTTATGGTACACACCATAGTAATTAGTCCTAAAATGTAATGTTTTTATTGTCAAAAGATAAGTTATTATCCTTTAACTAACATTTATAACTCTAGGACCTCCAAATCCAAATCCATCACTTAAAACACATCTAAATATGAAAATGACATGTGATCCCATGACCATGACTTCCAAATCCACCCAGATGCATGTTTTTAAAATTATTTAGGAGAATAAAAACACTGAAAGTAAATCTTATTAAAATTTAACCAATAGTTGGATATTTCCACCTCTAGTGCCTCATGGCTAAAAGTTAGCACTACAAAAATGTAAGGTGTGGTGGATAATGTCTAGGACTAGGTTATTAGATTTTGATCGTGCTTGATAGAAAGATGGAATACTTATTCCAAACTCAATAATTCCCTTCCTAATACAATAAAATTGTAGTTTTTAAAGTGAACTTCAGATGTACATAAAAAAAATGTAAGTATTTTTTATAAACCAAAAGAACCCTCATGTGCATGTCAAATCCATTTAATATCATCTTAGAGCATAGTGATCAAAACTTGTAGATGAATATGTGGCATACACTATAGTAATATGTCTTAAAACACAACTTTTTTTGTAGTCAATAGACAAGTTCTTATCCTCCAACTGATATTTATAGCTCAAGGACATCCACATGCAAATCCATCATGTCCAACATGTCTATATAGGAAATTGACACATGTTCTCATGATCACAACTTCCAAATCCACTAACATGCATTTTTATAAAAATATATAAGAGTGTGAAAAAATTGACAATTAAATTTTTCAATGTTGATTCAATAGTTGGATATCTCCAAATTTGGTGTTTCATGGATAAAAATGACACTACTAACATGTTAATGTGGTGTATAACATCTATGACTAGGTTATTGGCCTCTAAGCATGCCCAATCGAGAGATGGAGTACTTGTTACAACCTCAAGAATGCCTTTCCCAATATGATAAAAATTTTTTGGGTGAACTTCAAACATGTATAAAACATTAACCATAAATCATATTCATAAATAGAAATGACGCTCACATGCATGTCAGAAACCTCTAATTTAATCATGAAGCACGATGGTCAGAACTTGTAGATGAATCTATGGAACATGTTGTAGTAATCCATCCTAAAATATGACATTTTAAAAGTCAAGAGATAAGTTATTAACCTCCCCATACAAATAAATTTCTTATAAAATGTCTATATCGGAAAATTGCATGTTCTCCCATGACCATGAACTCCAACACCATCTGATTAGGAGATATAGTATGATTTATGGCCTCAAGAGAAAATGTATTTTTTTAATAATGGTACCGACATTCTCTTTAAATTTTTATAAGATTCTCTTAGATTCAATAATATTAAATTCTTTACTAATAGAGAAAACTGTGTGAAGGTGGAAGTTCATTTGACATCACTAACCTATAAAAAACTATTAATAAGTAATTAAAATTAAAATTTATATGTACTACTTAAAAAATCAAGAAGAGTTAGTAAATTGAATATATTTATATTTGATAACTCAACATACCTACGAATCTCAATCTAAAGGAACATTGGGAATTTCTCTAATATTGAAAGTATCAAGAATGTCTTTGTGGTCAAACTCATGAACCTTCCATAAATTCTTGTTTAATTGCCTATCATTATATTTGAGAAATTGAATATTTTTTACAAGAACCAAATTTGAATATTTCAATATATTCTTATGTGTTTCATAGTCTTTAAACAACCACACATCTGAATCTATGATAGGATATCATTGAATCAATGTTTTAGTGACTACCACAAACCCAAGGAAAGTCGATGTTTTCCTCATTTGTTACTGGGTAATTCAATTTAATTTTTCCTATGCACACTAACATAAGTAGTAATCTATTACCTATTCATTGTTGTCATCCATAATAACTACAAAAACATGCCCTCTATCATAAAAAGATATATTTTTAGTAATGATCTCAATATAGATAATGATAATTTAGTACATAATGATTAATCTTCCTCATAGTTGCACTAGACCATATAGATGGTTAAAGTCATGTGATAATGTCATATTTTTAAGTGGTAATGTTATTATAACTTGATATGTGTCGATTCAAATTAGAGGTCTATATCTCCACTCATCCACCCAATCTTGTGATTCACACTCTTTCCAAACAAAGTCTATGCATTCAAACTAAAAACATGGCAAGAGTCTTGTATGTATAATCTAATAACGTGCATTTTTGAAATGAGTGGAGATCACTTGATCCCATTAATCTCATTAAATTCTTATACTTTTCCACCTTTTCTTCTTCTATCAACCAAAAATATCTATGAACACTAGAATTTTATTGAGTACTATGGTCTATTTTCTCATTACACTATTCAATAATGGTTTTTGCATTAGTCAAAATAACACCATTTTTAAACTTCAACTCCTCTATTTTAATGATTTTTTTGAAACATGATCCAATACTATCATATTCCCCTTTTACATGTCCAACCTTAATGGAACTACAAATATATTCTACCCTAGTGGTAACATGCTTCTTGCTGAACTAGTAAAACACCCATGCATTCTTAAATTGTGATGTGAAATTTTATAACCAAACATAATGCTTATTGAAATTAATTTTCCTCTCAATCAAATTTACGTATAACATCTAAAAATAACCTTGCATGTACTTTGTATAATTAGATCGATCATTAATAACATAGAAACTGTATTACCTTAATATTTTTTGATCTTGCTTTGTACTATAATGTGCATGCATGAATATGGAAACCTATATTATGTTCTAATATATTACTAAAATTCCATTTGTGGTTTGATTGTGTAATTCTAAAAAAATTGGACTACTAAAATAATAGAATTATGTGGGAATGTGTCCTTAATTAAATTGAATTGTTCATCCAATCATCTAGCTCTATGTGTGTACTTTACATAATAATAAATAATTTCCTCCCTAAATTTAACTGTAAATTATGAAACATGTATTTGTTTTGTAACAAGATCACACATTTTATATATTTGACCATATTTTAATTTATATGACACACATTTATATTTTATTGAACCAATGAATGTTGAGTTGCAACTCATATGGACTAATTAGGAATTGAACCTAGGACCTTCCATTTGCTACTGAAATGCTATACCAACTAAATTAATGCCCCTCTATGGCTAACCCATCATTGGTCTAGGTGTGGCTTATTTAAAAAACACACCCTTAAGCCACACTATAGGTTCTTTTGGCTCTTAGCCTGGATCTGATACCACAAGTAGAGATACAACTCATATGGACCAAATAGGACTCAAACCTAGGACCTTCCATTTGTTATTGGAGTGCGCTACCAATTAAGATATCTCCTCTATGGCCAAACCATTATTGGTCTAGGTGTGGATTATTTCCAATAACTAATTCCTATCCAATTGCACTTGTAATCTCCACATGCATATAGGTTTTTTAATTTTGGTAATCCAACACAAATCTTGTAATTTCCATCCAAGCATGCTTTGTTATAAAAATAATATCTATCTGGTATTTTTAAAAAAATAAAAAAAATTAACTCCCTTGTTAATTTTGGTAGAACTTCCATGCCGCACTCCTATAAAAAAAATGAGTATTTAAAGTAAAATGTATATGATGAAAAAAATCATAGTACATTAAAAATTTAACATGTTTCCTAAAATAATATGTGGTGTGTGTGTGATTTATTTTTACATACAATGGTTTTACCATCTCAAAATATCTTTAATTAATATTAATATGTGGATGTTTTTGTAAAAATCATCATTGTGTTTAGGTCATACCTAAAAAGTATTTCAGATGTGGTTCATGCTTATGAGAACCAAATATTATTTTCACTACATCTCTTGTATTGGGTGAAACTATTGTATTTTCTTACCAAAATTTTGCAAGTAAATATTTGAGAGCATTGGGTATAGCCTTGTATTTTGTGTAAGTCTACTAGATAATTCCCATAGATCATTAGTGTTGGAATCATTAAGTCTTTTACATATCCCAATTGATTTCATTACATTTTTATATTTATTTTTAGTTCTTGACTACTTTATAGAATCAATTATTTTCTCTTTGTTTGACCACTAACTACACAAGTTGTAATTATGCGTCAGTAAACATTAAAATCTTGTTTGCATATCTTCATCCCTATAGTATGATATACAACATGTATATTTTGAATAGTCTCCTTATTTTCACCTTTTATGTTAGATATTCTTAGTCCTAGGGTGTACATTATAGGTCTCATCTTAATCAATTTCATCAGTGAAACAAACAATTGACATTTATGACTATCAAATTCTACATTTTCAAGTAAATTATTCCAAATTATTTCAACTATTTTTCTTGAATGGTGGTGAGACATTTTATTATGCATTGGTTTCAAAATGTTTTCATCAGCTTCAATTAATTACTTGCCTTTTTTACACAAAATCCTTGTAGATGTTACTAATGGTAGAATTTATTGAGATGGTGTTTCTATATAGTTATGTTCATTATTAGTTTATTCATTACTAATTTTATTGTTAAGTATTTCCATGGGATTTTATTTATTATTAATTTCATATTTTTTTATTTCCATGTAATTTTCTTTATCTTTAGGGGGGAATCATCATTCATAGATTCATCATCAACACAAATAAAAATGTCATAATTTGAATGTGAGATTAAAACATAATTTGGACTTTTAGGTAAATATTCATCTTCATTATTCAATTCATCATTATCCATTTCATCATTATCTATGACATTTGGTTTAGTAGGGATAATATTTGTATCTTGTCTTGAGTGAAATGTTTGCATTCATACCCTTTATTTTTTTCTCAACACTTGTAATTGCTCTAGTGTTTTTTGATTTAAAATTTTCCTCTTATTTTAATGATATCCATCACCCATGACTATGTTATTATAATATTATAAGATGCAATTGGGGTTAATTGATGTCCAAATCACATCCTATATAGCTGAAATTAAGTTCACACATGGTCTAATTAACCCCAAACAACATCATATACTTGTATTTAGGTTAAAGGGATTCATATTAGTTGTGATTAACTCTATGATTACATTTGTGATACAATTGGGGCCAATTGAGCCCTAAATCACATTTTATAGTCATAATTAAGTTGAAGGGACTAAAATTGGCCCAATTTTACATCATGGTTGAATTGGTGGATTATTTGGTTTAGGGTTTTATGACATTAAGGTTGATTGACCCCCAAATTAGATACTATATAGTCAAAATTAGGTTCGTGGGGTTCAATTTTGTCCAACTTTCATCATTGATTGTATCAATTGACTAATTGACTTAGCATGTAAATAAATATGAGCTAATTCATCCATAAATTACATCCTATACTCAAAATTAGGTTCAAGGGATTCAAATTATCTTCAATCACCTCCATGTTTTCACTTGTTATAAATTGAGGTCAATCAAACAATATGTTATACCATATATAATTGATTAAGCTAGAATTTAGGTTCACAGGGCTTAACATGGCCCAAATCACAACTCTAGTTTAACCCTAAATCATGTATTTATCTTGTATTTAGGTTAAAGGGGATCAAATTGGCCCCGATTTCCTTTTTGATTGCATTGGTGGACTATTTGTTTTATTTTATTATTATATCAGGGTTAATTGACCCCCAAATTTTATCCTACATAGTCAAAATTAGGTTCACAAGGTTGAATTTCATCCAAATTACTTCACTGATTGTAAAAATTGACTAATTGGCTCAATATGCCAAGAAATAAGAGCTAATTTATCCCAAAATCACATCCTATACTCATAGTTAGGTTCAACAAGTTTAGATTGGCCCCGATTACCTTCTTTTTTGCATTTTTGAAAATATCAGGTTCATTAAGACATAATGTACACACTATACAATTGATTGAGCCATAAATTAGGTTTATGGG
Organism: Torreya grandis; assembly: GCA_037957365.1. Taxonomy (NCBI): domain Eukaryota; kingdom Viridiplantae; phylum Streptophyta; class Pinopsida; order Cupressales; family Taxaceae; genus Torreya; species Torreya grandis. The sequence continues at coordinate 1,022,104 of JARHVA010005306.1, read as the reverse complement.
GTTCAATTTGGCCTAAATAATGTATATAATTTCACCTGTAGACACTTAAAATTAGAAATTTCATGAAAATTTTAACTAATCATTCTTTTATTCACACTAACATCCTTATCCTTCACTATGTATCACCCCAAGCCAATTAATTCATTCCTTCCATAACCACCTCTATTCCTATAAAAATCATATCCTATTCTCTTGATTAATTAATCCAAACTAATTAACTAATCATTCCATAATTCCATGTATTTGGAATATCCAAAATTATTGAAATCTAAAGTTAAAATAATCTTCACATCATGAAATCATCCTTGATCTCCTTCCACTTTATAAATTTCAATAATGCCACAAGCTCCACCTATCCTCCATCATTTGGATTTTATAATTCAAAGATTCCACTTTTCAAAAAAAATAATCCTTCGTGATCCCCACTTGTATCCATTATCAAATTAATTAATCCCATTTAATACTCCATGATTCCCCACTATCTCCACTATCTAATTTTATAATCCCTAAATTTCCCACCTCTTTCCCACCATCTAATTTTATAATCACATTATTTTAACTATCCAATTTCATAATCCTCAAAATTGTCCAATTCTCTTCCCTTGATCAAGATCAATGGTTTATATCATCATAGTAAACCTATAAATTGATTTGTCTACCTCCATGTCTATTAAGATTTAATTAGACAAATGAGTGTCATCCAAAATAGTATGAAGTTTCAACATCATCAAGCATCCAACCAATCAAAACATCAAGTTTGTAAGGAGGTGTGTTGTCAATTTCATCCACATGTTTCATTAAGCCGTTTGAAGCACATATCCACCGAGCACAATAAATTATTCAAGATGGTAATTTGAAGGTATGCTATTAGATATATTTCACTTTTAATTTATTTTATTGCTCAAGCTGAAGCACACTTACATAGATTAAATAGTGTTTCCATTTGTTTTTTATTTATACTAACAATCACTAATCTTTATTCTTGTATTACATTTTGGCATGCCTAGTGGAACTAAGCACCCCATAAACATCTTTGGAATAATAGAAATGTCTTATCCAAAAAATCCAATATTTTTATAGTTCTAATCTATTTAATTGTAGTATTCTAATCAAAGATATTTTTTATGTTCTAATCTATTTACATGCAAAATTCACATCAAATAGATTTTTTTTAAGTTCTATTTTATTTACTTTCAAGTTTCTCATCAAAGAGATTCTATTTAAAGTTATAATATTTTACTTGTATTTTCTCATCAAAGAGATTTCTATTAATGTTCTAATCTATTTACTTGAATATTTCTCATCAAAGAGTTTTTTAAAGTTTTAATCTATTTACTTGTAGGTTTATTATCAAATACATATGTTTTAAAGGTCTAATCCATTTGTAAGCAAGTTTCCCACCAAAGAGATATTTTAATACTACTAATTGATTTTATTATAGATTTTGTTGATCAAAGATGTGGTTATAATAAATAAAAACGCATTTTACTTTGGCATACCTAAAATGAACCAAAATTTCAATTGGTGTCTTTAAAAATGAACTTTTATTTTTGATTGCTTGCATGTTGTGTTTAATTATGTGTTTATAATAGTTTAGTGTGTGTATAATCCCCCCTTGCCCCATTTAAAGATATTAGGTGACTAGAATCACATAATTTACTCTTTGTTTGATTAATTATCTAAGTAGTAATTAAATAGTTTTCATTTCATTGAAAATTTATTTGTTTCATAAAGTTTGTGGAAATTAGAAACAAGTATACTCTCTCTTAATTTTTAGGGGATCTATCAATCATGGATTTCATCACCTCATGGTATGCCAAACTCCATATACCAAAGGGGTGTATAAATTGAATATTTATTGTTTCAATTTACTAAGTGGTTGTGTGCATTAACCACACTATGATGTGAGGGGTTTATACTTTAATACTCAGGGTTTCATTAATGACCTCACTTTTTTATTTTTCAACATCACTCCATTAAAATATTATAGAAAAAGTGGGCACATAGGGACTAAACCATTTTATATAATTTTATTAATAAAATTATTCAATGATTTTGGGCCTCAATATACCTCAAGGTATATATGGGACTCCCTTATTTTATCTTGTAAAAAAATTTATCAACAAGAAGGCTTTTTAACATAAGATTTACAGTGCATTGGTAAGTGGTTAGCCTCAAGAATTTCTCTCAACATACCCTTAAAATTGTGTTTAGTAGTATACATGCACATAAACCTCTATAATTATTACTCCAAAATATTAGACTGACACTATATAATAGACAAACAAGTAGAATTGAGACCCCAAAAATTCTTTAAGACCTTATCTAAACCATCCTTTTACTATGTGGTTTTTCTTGCAATTAATCTACTAGCTAATAGGATTATTTGGTTTAGCTTTTTTATGTGTGCATGGACATTATTTTTTCTAACTAAAATGAAAGTAAACCCAATTCAACCAACATCAATCTAAACATTAGTAAAGTCAAATCCATATCCAAATCCTAAGATAAATTGCATCAATTTTCATTAGGTCCAACATCCATGGTGTATTTCAATAGAAGCAAAGATAGAAGTAACCTAATTATTATTAAAATCTAGACAAAAATCCCACAATTAAAATTAAATTTGTTAATAATCCATTCCCCAAATAAATAACATGATGATCATAATAATAGTGACATTGATCAAGACAAATATGGCCAAGATAATACTATCTAGTGGTTCAAAAATAATCAAGGAAAAGCATATCTAGAATAATATATCTATGAAAATAAAGGTCAAATCCTATCCTATCTAGCCCAAGCAGGAGATTCCACTTATGTTCAAAGATACTCAATGTACTTATCTGATGTAAAAAAAGTCTCCATCAACATCGTTATCTGATTATAGACCCAACTGATTATAATATACTTGATGATTTGATCTTTAAGATCCCAATTATAGTTTAAACTTACTCTTGGATTCTTGGGCTTACTAGTCTCTTTACACATCTACATGATTATTTTGATCTTTAAAGCATTTATTAATTTTTCCAAACCTCTTTTAACAGATTGAAAATTAATATTCTCTATTCTCTCTTAATCAATTCATTTTCTTTTTAAATTGCACTTCTAACTCTTACTATCTTTCATTAGGTAACCTCCCTTTAGCTTGTAAAGGTCAAATATTGTTATAGGTATCAAGGCCACAACTTATTATCCTAAGAGGTATTATATAACCTCATATCATTTGTTTTAATACCTTTCAAGTTCTCAATCACTATGTTCTACTCCCTATTGCATCTCAAGGTCACAAGGCTCATTCAAGGCTTATAGCCCTTTTTGAAACAATCTTCCTTAGTTAGATAAATATGAGCTCTCTCTCAATATATAATACCACTTTAAAGATTAATTTATCTATTATGAACTATGTATAAAGTTTCATAACCTAATTCTCCACCTATCTAGCACTTCTTTTAGAAATCCACTATTCTTTAGGCCTAATTAGGCCTATTCTAAGACCACTATGTTAAATACATACTTATCCATACACCACAAAGCCTAAACCAATTTAATTATTTAAAATACATATAATTATGAAACAATACAAAAATTTAGCCACTTTGGGTAGATACATCTCTCTAAAATGAATAAACCCTAGTTCTAGGGTTTCTTATCCTCTGTATGGGCTGAGAGCCTATAAAATTACTTATCTTTTGTTGTGTAGGGTTTAAAAGACCCAAATAATATTTTATAGGTTTTTTTTTCATGTTTTATATCTTATCTTACCATTATAAAGTCATTTCCATCTCATTATTCATCTTTTTCAATCAAAAGCCCCTTGATTTTTCAAGCAAACAAGGTTGCTATAGGGCTGTGATGAACTCAACCATTTAATGATGTGATAACCATGAAAATTAAATATCAAATACTCTTAAATAGGTTATAAAAAAACCTTACCATGTCCACAAAATGGGTCAAAACTAGCAAATACTATGCTTTCCTTACCATACAAAGTATCTCAAGATAAATAAATGACTACCTACAACAATAACATGGTTTTTAAAACCATTCTCATGAACTTAGGTTATCACTTATTTAAACTCATCTCTTACACTAATCTGAATATATCCAACATAGATTCCTCTATAACAATAAGAGTCCACTTTCAAATTGGTAATAAGCTTCTCTTTGTTCATGCTTTGTTTGAGTAAATAATGCTTGACTGTGTATGACTGTATCCAAAAAAAGGGGTCTCTATCTTATTATCAAGTCACAAACATAATTATAGGGTTTAGTATATGTCTACACATCTTAAAAACACCAATTACTTGGATATAAAATCAAACCTACCCACTTTTCACTATTTCACACAAAATAGGGTTTAGACTATCTTCCCAACATAGAGTGTACATAGTGTAACCATATCTGAAAGTTAATTCTATTTTAAATATTATATCTCCATTTTATTACTAGATATTTATCTTATACTCTCTACCACCATAAATCAATGTTTTCATAGTTATTTTACTATCTAAATACGTAATCTTTCATAACCTTATAGAAATAGGACTTCTTGTATGTGGAATAGGGTATACCAAGGAAGTTGTATAATTTAGGATTCCCTTCACTTAGAAGTGTTTATACAACCATCTAGGTCCTACATGATCTCAAGCATAATCACATAGTCTTCTTCAGTAAGTACTTGTTCTTTCTTCTAAAACAACCATTATTTGAACCTTCCCTCTTGACTGTGAACAACAGTCCTCTGAAAACTTACAACCATACACATCAAAACTCTGTATATATAATTTAGGCTTCCTAAACACAATTTCATGATTAATACTACATAATAATAAATCAGAGAGATAACAACAAACTCAAAACAACTATTCTTATATATCTTTGATAGTCTTAATTTTACAAAATTGAGTCCATTAGAGGATTTTCTCATATTTCCTTTGAAGGTTTCCTATCTTCTTCCATTATTAGACCCTCCTCTACTTCTTCATAAAGAAATCTCTCCTCTCTATCAATAATAAAACTCATGTACAATCTCTATTTACATCAACTCTTAGCATTGGTTATCAAAGTAGTTACAAAATTACTTCTTTGTCCTCGTCAATCCAACATATGGGTATGGGTTGTCACACCACAACATGGCTTTCAACATGATAACTTAGACTTATAGGACTTACATCACCCTTTACATGACTTCTTTATCCTATTGAACCAATTCCTTCCCTCATGAGGCTCTAAGGACTTATTTTTTCTTGTGCATACATTTTGAAAATTCAAACTATAATTTCGGAGGGAAAAAATCCAATTCAATTTCACTTTAGGACTTACATTAGCCCTTTTAGCATGTACTTGAACCTTTAACACTAACAATTTTATAATGCACTTGATGCTCCTACATCATACTACCTAGGAGGGGATAAAAATCAGATGCCATCTTCTTTCTCTTTTTCCAATTATGTTTCACTTGTCTTTCTTTTCTTTCTTCTTCATTATTTTCTTAGGTCCATCTTGTCCAATTTGGTTCTTCCTGATATTATTCATGCTATTCCTTTATTTCTTCTCAACTCTTGATCTGATGTAATTATCCATGTTTCCACTTCTTTTGTAATCAACTGATGAGTCTCATACTTTTATTCATCCTCTTTCTTTGTTTCACCTACATATACAACATCATACACATGCATTTCATGGATGTCATGAGGACAAATTACCTCTTCAAGCAGTCATAGAGATTGTATGCTTTTTTTGTTCTTCATTTCAGCTTGATTATCTTCCTCCATCAGCTTAAATATTATATGTGCATCTTCGAAACTAGCTCCATCATCTTCCTCATGGTTTTGTCCTCCCACTTCAGCTACTATATCATCATATACATGTTTCATTTTATTTCCTTACCTTGATGTCATTTGCTTCTCCTTTACATGTTTATTTATGAGTGCTTGTAACTCATCTTCTTCCTTCTTCATTTGTTGGTGATGTTCAACCTCTTTTTTCTATCCATACCTACAATATTCATCTCATTAATGCTTACCATTCCTTTTTCAAGAGCCTTGTTTACTCCTCCATAGCTGTCATCCTCTAAACCATCCAATCCTTCTTCATTTGATCCTTCTTTGGGCTCATTCTTGAGCTTATCTTAATAATGCACACCTGTATCCAATCCTTTCAATAAACTAAAGTATGTTTCTAGCAGTACCAATTCTTATTGTAACTTGAGTGCATCTATTTCTTCAACATCCTCATCAAACATTGGCTCACATTGTTCTTTAATTTTTTGGGTAGCTTGATCTTTATATACTCCCTGAACTCTCTCATTTTTTAGTGTCATATCCACTTTATCTTATTGTACATCATGCTTCCCAAGCACTCTTTGAGGTGATTCATTCTCAAATTGCTTTGTTATACATCCATTTGTCAATGCAATGGTTTTTATATATACGAAATATTCATTATTATAATCAAAATCTAATATTTCATCATATACCACATTTGAAAAAAACATTTTTCTAACACTTATCCTCTATTATGCATTCATGTCATTCCATAGATGGATGTACCTTCATCTCACTTGCTTGGTTTTCATGCATTATCTCCTTTGATTACTTTGTAGGCTTGTCAACTTCCTCAACCTTCATACTATCTTGGAGCATGCTTGCAATATGATCTTTTGTGCTCTTACCTTGTTTTTGATGGAAATATTATCATTGATGTCAAAGGTTTAGCATTTATTGTTGTTTATCTTGGCTAATGTGAGTTAATATTTATTTAATATTAATGAATATATTTTTGGTTGCATATGAGATAAAGGAAGGGCCCATGGACAAGTCGAAGATCCACAGGGTAAAGACAAAAGAAGGATGGGACGCATTTTCCCATGAAGAGTCATCATGGGGAATTCCAAGAGTCACCAAGTGAAGATAAAATATTAAGGGAACAATTTCTCATGAAGGGAGACTTTAAGGAATATGAAAAGTCACCAAGATGAGGACAAAAGATGGAAGGACATTTTTGGTCATCAAGGGTCACCACATGACTTTTCCAAGGATTGAATATGAAGGGTCATCCAAGATTGGAGTCATTTTCCATGAGGATTGAAGGGTCACAAAGGGGGAAAGCCAAAGTTCATTTGGAAAGCTATAAATAAAGGCTTGAGAAGCCATTTGTAATATGAGAGATAGAGGTTGATTTGATATTGTAATATCTAGCTTAGAAGAGAAATTGTGAGAGATGACTATGATTTGTATTTGTTATATCTAGCTTATAAGAGCAAAGGTGAGAGAGAGGAAAGAGATGTTGTATTGATCTATCATTTGTTAAGATAGCAACATTGAGAGATAGGTGTGTGGTATACACAAAGATGTTGGTGCTCGGCAAAGGGGTTAGTGATCCTATGGGTTGGTGCTCACAAATAGTAGCTAGGTTGGTGCTCGACAAAGGGGTGTGGTGCTCCTATGGGTTGGTACTCATAAATAGTAGCTGGGTTGGTGCTCGACAAAGGGGTATGGTGCTCTTGCAATCTTGGCTTGTGAATATTGTTTGGGTTGGTGCTCATTCATATACTTGAGATTGTTCTCTGTGGTTTTTCCCACATTGGGTTTCCACATTATATCTGGTGTCTCTCTCTATCTTGTGTGGTGTTTATTGTTTGATTTTTATTGCATATCTTGAATGTTTGATTAAGTGGAATTTGGTTAAAGGAATGTTTTATAAGATATATGATATAATGATTCACCCCCCTCTCAGTATATCTCGTGCTTAACAATTTTTTATCACCCATTTATTGCCTTGAAGCTTTTTGGGTTGCAACTTGCCTCTCTTCACATCATTCTCATGCCTCATGTCTTGGTCATATATCATGCCAACTTGATGTACTTTTCCATTTCCCTTTTGTTTCCATGTTTTTGATTGTATTCTAATCATGATTTTGCTTTGCTTGATCTCTTTCTTGAGGATCTCCTCTTTCATTTCTTCACCTACTTTTTTAATATATTTAGGCCACACATATCCATGCCCTTGTGTTCTCTATGAGGGCTAAAATCTATCATGCTTATTTTTAACCTAAATTTCATTCTTTTCCTTTTTACTTATGTAATCAAAATCAATATTTAAACATTCATTTACCTCTATGGATAGCTGTTGCAAGCTCATCTCTTCCTCCTTATATTCATGGGTGACCTTTTTGTCCTCTTGGTGTAATATTTCTTTTATTTCATCTTCTATTCATGTAAATGCATCATAAATATCATCTTTTTCTTCAATCTCCAACACTTTGTCTTCTTCATGAAATGTTTTCTCTTTGTCATCTTCTTGCCATTTTATGGATAGTATTCTTGGTCCATTATTCATTATATTTGAGGCCTCATACCTGGCCTTCATTATCCTTGTCTTCATACCTTCAAACATAAATTTAAAATAAACATTAGCATACAAAATGAGAGACCACATGGTCTCTTTGAATGTCCTTGGTAGGGACATTATCCATCTTCTCTTATCTTCACTATTTTGTTCTCTCCTTATAACATCTTTCTCCTTCTTGTTCTCTTCAATGAGAACTCTCTTCACTAAATATCTTTCTTGTTACTAACTTGGAAACATTACTCTTCTCTTTCCTCTTTGGGATGAATTCTCTATCTTATTTTCTTTCTTCAAGACACTCTTCTTGTGCCTTCTTATTCTGACTAGTGACTCTATTGGCCACTTCACCTTTCTCTTCATACTCTAGCCACTCCATTGGATTTATTGTTCTTTAATGAGCTCAACCATGAGATTTATATTCTCAAATCTCTACCCTAACTCTTTTCTTATCTCTGCTACTTGATTTTATATATCCATCTTCCCCATTCTCTTATTTTTTATAGGCCTATTTAGACATCTTCTTAGAAAGTCTTTCAAGTTTGACTCTTAGAACTATTATGGGAATTTCCTCTTCTTTATTCCTATCTCTAGGATATCTTCTTACTCTCTTGACTCTCTTTCAGAGTCTCTTATCTTCCTCTTCTCTCTTGGAGCTTCAATGCTCTCTTTTCCCTCTCTCTTCTAGCCTTTCTAGACTAGATCTTGTCCTTCATAAAAGGAATTTAGGGCTATATCTCTTCACTCTTTTATCTCCGCTCAATATTATTTTACTATTTTTTGACTTTAATGGATTATACCTATACTTTCTCTTCTCATAATATCCTACAAGGTTATCCCTCATGCACATCTCATGGTATTATGCATTCTTATCAAATCAACAAAATGGAAAGAATTCAAAAAAAAATTAACCCCAAGCATACCTTATTATATGAGATACCAAATTAAGTAGAGGCATGACATAAAATTATCCATAAACATCATTATTTTCTTACAAACCCAACTAATTACAATGTACTTGATGATTTGATCTTCATGTTCCTAATTATAGTTCAAACTTGCTCTTGTATTCTTGGGATTAATAGTCTCTTTACACATGTACATATTTATTGTGATATTAAAATAATTTATTAATGAACCTAACCTATTTAAAAAGAATCATAACTCATATTCTCTCTTAATGAATTCATTTTCTTCTTAAACTGCACTTCTAACTCTAACTAGATTTCATTAGGTAACCTCCCTTTAACTTGCAAGGGTAAAATCTTATTATAGGTAGCAAAGCCACAAATTATCATCCTAAGAGGTCTTATATAACCTCATATAATTCTTTTAAATCCATTTCAAGGTCTTAATCACTCTTTTCTACTCCCAATTGCATCTCAAGGTCACAAAGCTCATTTAAGGCTTGTAGCCGTTTTAAAAATAATCTTCCTTATTTATATCAATCTAGGAAATCTAATATATATCTAATCAAAATTTAAGGATTATTTTATCCCATATTAATAATTTATAAATTTTCATAACCTAATATCTTCTTCCATTTTTAGACCCTCTTTTATCTCTTCATAGAGAACTCTCTCCTTTCTATCTAAAACAAAACTCATGTACAGGTTCTATTTACATCCACTCTTAGCATTGGTTATCAAAGTAGTTGCAAAACTACTTATTTGTCCTAGTCAACCCAATGTATGGGTGAAGGTTGTCACACCACAATATGGCATCCAATATTATTACTTAGACTTTAGGACTTACATCACCCTTTACATGACTTATTTATCCTATTGAACCAAGTTCTTCCCTCTTGAGTTTCTTAGGACCTATTTTTAATTGTTCATATATTTTGAAATTCAAACTACAATTTTGGAGGGAAAACCTCCAATTCAAATTCTATGCTATCTCATGGCTTCCTAAGACCTTTAGGACCTACATTAGACCTCTTATCATGTAATTTAACCTTGAACACTAACACTTTTCTAAAGCGCTTGATGCTCCTGTATCACTAGCCTAAATACATGACCAAGAGATCCATGACCAAGATCAACCCACTACTAGTTATTATATAGATTAAGATCAAAATTGTACTAAAAACCTCAATTTGGAGCACAAAGATACTAACAAAGAAAAGCCAACTTTATTAAAGCAATATTCTTAAGACTTAAACAATGTTATAATCGACCAAATTTAGAAAGTTGGCCAAATGATAGATACTTTGGCCTTAAATCTAGTGGCCACGTCATCCAATCCAAAAAAATCATCTAATAAGAAATAATAAATCCAATCCAATCAATGATAACACATCTCATTTAGTCAACAATAATAAGTCCCCAATAATTCTAAAGTTTAAAATAGGGTGTACATACCCCCTAAATCTAATGTAATTTAAATTCATATCCTAATCAGCTCATCAAACTAATTTATCCTTCATCCACCCATTAGCATGCATCAAATCTCTCTCTAAACACTCCTTTCCCTTAAGATCTTTGTAATAGATGAAAACACTATATAAGGATTGCAAAGCAGGTGAAACGTAGCATAAAATTCAAGTTTAAATAACTATGCTCATATTCATTCAATGAAAATATTTTAAAACCTCCTTTCCCCCTCACTTTCAGGTACCAAAATTTGATAAACACATAGGGAAAGGAGATCCAAAATACCAACTCAAAGACTTCTTCATGTCTTCTCAAGAAGTGGTGTATAATCACATATTATTGTTAAAACTCTTTCCTTGAAGCTTGGGTGGCCAATATTTGGTATGGTTCCTTCATTTTCCTAAGGGATACATCATTTCATTTTCATAATTATTGGAAATTTTTGCGAGGCATTTCTCATATAACGTATAACATGAGTTGACATTGGAGTAACTTTTCAATGCTAATTATAGAAGTGGACAAAGTTTTTCACCCATTTTGTAATCATGAAGCAATTTGACCAACATATTTACTCACTCATTTAACAAAAATAATAGCAAACATTATTTTCTAAAATATTAATCACAAAATAATCTATGTGAAACTCTAATGTGTTACTACATTTGATGAGATCATCAAAAGGGGATTGAAAAATTAAAAAGCCACTCATTGATAAAGGTTTAATTAAAGTGTTCTCTAAATATACTCCACATTAACCTCCAAAGAGTGCTTAAATTTAGATAAAAAAACCAAATGTATTTATTAAGAACAAGAATGTAGTGGGAGATGGAGTTACAAAGTCTAAACAAGTATAAAATGTTCAAACAAGGCATGTTCATAACGTCTAAGCTACTCTAAAGTCACTCTTAAAAGAGCTCCTATCAAGACATAGTATCAAATAAGTAACCTTAATTTTCTTGGATAACCTATAGAAGTTTCTAACAACTTATGGTAGCAGACATGAGTTTATTCTCTCAAATAAATCCTTTTGTATAAGGATAGTCTAAATGACAATGATACATATAATATGAATATTATATTTAATACTGCATTAATGGTCATGTTACTATTAGTGTATGTAGATAAAACACTACATTTATGATCTATTAGGCCATGGTAACATTGATCTCAAAAATAATGCATCAACATCACAAAATCAAATTATGGGAATTTTCAAGGATCCATTCCCAAAACATGGTCAACATAATCAACAACATCAAAATTAGGATCACCATTAAGGTCAAAATATCTACACCAATCATGTGGATTATCACAATGTCCCAAAAAAATATAATATTGTTGGATGCATCACCTATAATCATGTGGACACTATCAAAATCAATTCCCATTATCAATCTAGCATCACTTAATGTACTAGACTCATTATCATGGGAACTTTAATGCCCTAATTTATCAACCCTATCCAAGCTTAAGAATGACATATTATTACTCAACACCCTAAGGTAACAATTCAAGGACCTTCCACATCAAAATACCATTATAAAATTATTAGTAAATGTGTGTCCAAATAAAAAACATCCACATCTACATCTGAACAACAATATGATCTTATATAATAGTTGGAGAAGACCCCCACATAGATATGCATTTTGGATATATTACGAACATCTTCTATTCATAAGGAGATCTTATACCCAACCATGAAAAAATCAAATTTAACTAATAATATTGATCCCTCACAATTTTAATTTCTCATAAGGCATTTATCCTTTGGTAAAAAAATCACCTTTGATCACAATGATATCTCATCATTAGGTCCATCCCATAATAATCTTCTCTTCAATGAGGTGATCATTACCAATTAAAAATAACAATCAAGTGATCATAGATAATGTATCAACAATAATTATTTGAATGCTCAAATTAGTCAAATACCTTGGGTACTTAGAATCAAATATGGAAATAAACATCCTTATCATCAAGAGGCATGATAATGCTGAGAGAATCAACTATAATTATTTATTTTTCCATCATTGTTGTGATTTTCACACATAAAACCCAATTTCATGTCCTTGACATTAAGATACCATGTAACTTCCTTCTTAATCATTCATGTTTTCATGACATGCATGGTGCTCCCTTCACTTTACATCAATGTCAAAAATTCCCACACTCCAGTATGAAGGTCACAATATCTAACAATACACAAGCTCATCAATATTTCAAGATGATGGAAGCTTAATATCATAACACCCATAATTGTCACCTCATAGATTATGCCACTTAAAAAGGATAAAAATGTGCTTCTTAAAAGTCTCAAATCATCCGACATCCATCCATATAACCTTCCATCCACATTTAATGATACCCATCCAAAAGCATTTGCACACCTCATAGATTATGCCACTTAAAAAGGATAAAAATGTGCTTCTTAAAACTTCCAAATCATCCTACATCCATCCATATAACCTTCCATCCACATCCAACAATCCCCATCCAAAATAATTCACACACCTCACAATCAAGGATAAAGGCTATGGAGAGTATGAAATGAAACATCATTTCCACATTAAAAAACTTACACTATCCCTAAAAACCTATGGCAGGCCCAATATGTTGTGGCAAGAAAGTCAATTCATATAAAGTAGGTTCTATTTCATTTTCCAATAATGGACATCTCAATAATGAATAGTTAAAATATCTTGACAAATCATGTTTATATGGTGATGTATTAGTTTCATGATAAAAAAATAAAAAATATCCTATATCTATAAATATGTTATTAAGGGTAAAGGCTAGGAATAAAATGATCAATGAATTATTGAGTATATCTCATCCACCCAAAATAAATCAAATCGATGCATCCGATACCAACCACTTGAAGGAGACCCCTGTGATTTGAAAAGTAATACAACTACAATGTCTAATAAGGACTTCCTGATAAAAATACATTGTATTTTTATAGAATCTATTATGAACTTGACCTTACAAACCTCTTTGAAAATAATTCCATCCTGACCATCCATCTAGACCTTCCCTATCCCAATCTAATAGACTGAGACCAACATGATCACATACCTTTTGATAATTTTCATAATGATGAGGAAATTAAAAAATTATTGGGACTTCCAGATTATGTCTTGATTGGGGACTATAACAATGGATTTGAAATCAAATTGGACTCTGCTACCAAATTTTGAGAGATGGAATTCATCAATCATAAAAATCAAGAAAATAAAAAATTAATGTCCTCTAGCAAAAACCTCTATGAGGTGATATTGGATAAAAGAAAAGTAAAAATAAAGATGTGTTGATTGGTTAAAAACTATCTAAGGCACAAATGGATGATGAATTCAATTATCTTTAGAAGGAAACATCAATTCTTAGAAGTCCACAAATCATCTTTAGCTTAGATTTCAATCCTGAGGAGCAACACACATTTGAATAATTGGTGTAAGAATTTTTCTAAACATTCAACAAGTGGTCATTAGCTGAAATGAATGACTCTAATTCTTATTATATGGGTGAGAGATGAAAAATTATGCCATAATCAGATGAATCCTATCAATTATCCTCAGCACCTACATTTTTATAGGGTGGTTCAATGATGCTTGTGGAAGACACCATTTATGTCAACCTTGGTATAGAGGAAAATCCATGCATCATTAAGCTCGATGCCTCTCTCACTGAATAATAATGCTAGCTCATCATTGTTATCCTTAAATAATTTATTGATATCTTCAAATGGTATTATTATAACATGTTTAGATTATAGTTATCCTTTCTCATCCATCATCTTGTAATGCGTCTTGATGCCAAACTTATCAAGCATAAATTATAGAAGATGTACCCACGTATTATTATTTTGGTCAAGAAGGAACTTAAAAAAATCTTGGAATCTAGGTTCATCAAGTGTATTAACTATTCAGATCTGATTTCCAACATTTTCCCTATCAACAAGAAACCCTCAATAATCCACATGTGCACTAATTTCAATGACACCAATAAAGATTTCCTAAAGGATAATACTCCTTTGCCCAATATTGACATGATAGTCGATTCCAAATATGGATATGAAATGTTAACACTTATGTATGGATTTTTAGGCCACAATCAAATAAAGATAACACTTGAAGATTAACATAAAATTGTATTCACCACCCTATGTAGAATATTTTATTATTAGGTCATGCCTTTTGGCCTTAAGAATGTGGGTACTACTTATCAAAGAGCTATGACAGTCATATTTCATGATATGATGCATGATATTTTGGAATAATTTGTGTAATACATCATTGGAAAGCTAAAAAAAATAGCAGAACATCCAAATTTTTTTTTAGAATCTTGGAATGACTTCAAGATTATAAGGTAAGATTAAGTCATAATATGTGCATCTTTTGTATAAAACCTAGAAAGATGTTTGGATTCATAGTTTATATGAGAGGAATTAAAGTAGATTTAGATAAAGTATACACCACAATATAAATTCTTCCACCACCTAATCTTAAAAACCTACATGATCTACAAGGAAAAATAAAACCAATCCACATATTCATCCATCAATTCACTAATCAATGTCGCTATTTTGTACATCTATGGAATAAAGGCACTACATTTTAGTGGAATCAAGATTTTCAAGAAGCCTTTGGAAAAATGAAATAATATCTGGCTAATCCACCAATATTAGTCCCTCCAACTCTAGGAAAGTCATTATTTATTTACATATCCATTACTCAACATGTCTTGGGGGAACTTTTTGCTCAACATGATGATCATGGAGTGAAAAGCATTATTTTATTTAATCATAACGTTGATAGCATATGAATTAAATTACTCACCTATTGAGAAAATATGAATAGAATTAGTATTTGCATCTTAAAAATTATGGTATTATATGTTTAATAATCAAATTATCCTCATTTATAAGGTGGATCCACTAAAATATCTTATATCAAAGGCAACTCATATAGGCCACATGGAAAAATTGATCATGTTGCTTGATGAAACTGATATTAAACATGTTAACCAAAAATCCATAAAGGGATGAACTATTTTGGATCAACTTGTAGAAACCCCATTACTATATAAACAACCATTGACCACTATATTTCCAAATTAATCTATTTTGTCAATTAAAGAGTAAAAAAATGGAAGATCTATTTTAATGGGTCATTCACATCCCATAGCTCAGAGGTAGGTGTTATATTTGTGATGCCATAAGGAGATCTTATCCCTAATTCTTTTCACATTGGATTTCCCTAAATGAAATATATTATAAAATATAAATATCTCATTTTAGGCCTCTATATCATAATTCACTAGAACATTCAGTAGTAATCAATATATGGTGACTTCCAACTTGTCATAAATCAAGTAAATGATCAATAGTAAATAAATTGTGATAAACTTATGACTTCATAGTGAATGGTATATAGCTTCAAAAAATATTTTTATCACATGTAATATGATCAAGTGTCATGATTTAGTAATAAATCAGCTAACACTATGGTCACTTTTGGAAATGTCTTCTATCATCCAATAATATTAGTTCCTCATTGAATAACTCATCATGACAACATAAAATCATCTAAAATGAGAAATGGTATGTGAAATTATTGGCCCTATTTCATCTTGGTATAATATTATTTATATATACCTTCATGATCATGTCCTTCCAAAAGACTTATCATAGAATCAAAAAAATTCTTCATCTATAACATGTCACAATATACCTTACTTGGTGGCACACTCTATCATAGCTAGGATATGATAAAACATTGATTTGCAGTTTAAATTTAGGAGAGTCTATTTTAGCCATTAAATATGTGCACAATATTATTTACAAGGTCTGTACTAGTGGAATGGTCCTTGATAAGAGTCTCCTTCGCACAAGATACTACTGGATGACTATGGAAACTAATGCATGTGCATATGTCATAAAATTTGTTAGTTTCCAAAAGCATGGGGATATAATTCATGATTTGTCACAAAAATTGCATTCAATCACAAATCCTTGGTCATTTTCAATGTGGGGACTCAATCTCATTGAAAATATAAAACCCACCTCATCTGATGGTCATAAACACATTATAACTACTATTGAGTATTTTAAAAATTTGTTTCATGCCATTCCTCTCACTTATGTAATTGGGAAGTAAATATCCAAATTCATCCTCCATCACATCATTTTATATTATATAATTCCCTTATCTATCATTTATAATAATGGTAAGTCCTTCAAAATAAGGTATGTATATGCCCTCTATTGAAAATTGCATATTCAATATAGATAGTCCACTCCTTATTATCCACAATGCAATGGCCAATTTGAGGAATCCAAAAAAACATTCTTAAAATCCTCAAAATAATTATTAGTGATGTTATACATAATTAGAATTTTCACCTTTATCCAGCATTATGGTCTTGCTGCACCAACATCCATATATGCACAGGTGATATTCCCTATTCTAGAGTCTTTGGGTTAGAATACATCCTCCCTTTTGAGATTGAGTTACCATCCCTAAATATCTCATTAAAGGACACAATTATTGAAGGGGATTACATGGTTTCATAACAATAAGAGATAGAAATCCTTGATGATAAAACAATGATAACATTGAATCACCTCAAAACATATAAGAATTGACTTCATCGTAGGTATGGAAAGTGCATTGGATCTTGAGAGTTTCAAGATGGTTACCTTATGATTAAATCAAATCAAATGAATACAAATTCAAATTGGGAGAAGAAAGGCAAGTTTGAGCATAATTGGTTGGGTTTATACATCATCACTACTAAGTACAGTTATGGGGATTACAAATTAACCACAAAATATGAAAGAGAGTTATATTAGTCCATGAACATCATGCATCTCAAGTGTCTCTATAAAACACATCCATCGAAATATGTGTGTGTGTGTGTGTGTGTGTGTGTGTGTGTGTGTGTGTGTGTGTGTGTGTGTGTGTGTGTGTGTGTGTGTGTGTGTGTGTGTGTGTGTGTGTGTGTGTGTGTGTGTGTGTGTGTGTGTGTATGTATATGTATATGTATATGTATGTATGTATATGTATGTGTGTGTGTGTGTGTACACACACACACACACACACACACACACACACACACACACACACACACACACACACACACACACACACACACACACGTGTGTGTGTGTGTGTGTGTGTGTGTGTGTATCTCTATAATGTATATTTGTATATATATGTATATGTATACACAAACATACATATACATACATACATATGTATATGTATAGATATATGTGTATATGTATATGTATAGATATATGTGTATATGTATATGTCTATTTGTGTGTGTGTGTGTGTGTGTGTGTGTGTGTGTGTGTGTGTGTGTGTGTGTAATTGAATAATCAAAATATAAAGATAAATAATTAATTTAAAGGTGAAAATCATATTTATGGGATATTAGATAAGTATCATGGTTAAATTTAATTATATATGAGTACCTCTATGCTTGGGGGCAAGTTTACATCCTTCTGCATCCCTCCATCCAATCCATATAATTATCCAATGAGCACTTTTTTGTTTTGACATTAGTTTTTACTCATATCTAATATAAGTTGAAACATGTTTGATAGATCAAATTTTGGAATCACATTTACAATAGGATATCAAAGTGACATAAGGGAAAACTTCCCTAACTTGTGATCCTTGGAAAGTTTCCTTTTCGATGTATCCATTCATTCATCCTTGACATTCCACATCCATTTCCATAGTTTCTCCTAGAGTTTATTTTAACTTTGTTAGTATCTCTTTCACACACATCTTGGACACCCCTTTTGTATCTATTTTTTCTAAAAATCCAAAAACATTAGAAAAATCCAAAAAAACACCAAAAATAGTGATATAAAACCACAAAATCTAGAGTTCCTGTGAACACTCTTATTTTTCATTGGGATTAAATACATGATCAATTTTGACCCAATTCATATTCAATTTATCATGAAAATTGTTTCCACATATTCTCCCTCACATATATCCTTTCTTGGGGCACCATCCAACTATCATTATCCATGAGACTTCACAAATGAATTTTGACTTGATTAACAACAAGATGATTTATGCTGATTTTGTTTTCAATTTTGTGGGTGTTTTATTTCTTACATGTTTATTTCCATTTTCTTGTTTTTACTTGATTCATTCCATATGCAACAAGAAGTTCATCATGGTTTTTCCATATCATGGTTATTTATTGCACTTATACCTGAGTCCATGCATCAACATACGACACAACATCATCTCAATTTTTCCATATCATGGTGTGTTTTTGTCATTTGTTTATTATATTGGGTTTCAATCCTTATACACACTAAAATAAGTTTATCATGGTGTTTTATATCATGGTTCATAATATCATGTGTAATATAAAAAATATGATTGCAAAATAGATGTGGAGATGTGCTAAAATGGAAGTATATTCTCCTTGAAAAATATATTGATTCCTTAGCATCCATTTTAAAATCCAATTAATTCATCCATATTTTAATAATTAAATTCAAATTAATATTTATCCTCATCCATTTATCATCATCATTCCTCCTTAAAGGGATAATTACATTGGCTTGAGGCTCATTTGGACTATGTAGGTAATGCTCAATTACATTGGGTTTATAAGGTTAACTCAACCAATTTTATTATCATTCTTTCCATTATCATCCTTGATAATTTCATTCCATTCCTCCTCTATATCAAACTATTCACTCTATAACTACCCATATGTACAACATTTCCATCCCATTTATCTTATCAATTTATTTTAGTTACCCATCTAACTTGTCAATCTATTTTAACACGATGATTGACTTCCATCCTCATGCCACATCAATATCTCTACCAATCCCCCACTTTACTCTTATTTGCTTAACCCATTTGACATTTTCCATTCCATTTTATACTCCAAATCCACTAGCTAGTCCATTATTTAGATCATTACCATCCTCACCATCACTTTTCCTATCAATGCTTATTTGACCACAATAGCCCCTACTTATTCACTCTCTTAACATCATTTTTGTCCCATTCTTCCACTCCTTTGCTCTCCTATATCCATTTCTACCATTTTTACTTATCTTTCAATTTTACCACCATTTCATTTTATATTTGATTTACTCTTAACCTCTTTTTAGCACTTTCATTCTTTCCCATATCCCTCATCATGTCATTCCCCTGCAGAATAGATAATAGTCCCTTGCATTTCCTTTTAATTCCCCAATCTACCCATTTTTCAGTACCATCCTTTTACCCTCATCTTATAATTTTTTTCATTCATTCCATTTATCCATTTCTTTTAATTTTCTCATCTTCCTAGTTTTCCCTTTGTTTCCTTTCCAAGTCACATATAATTCCTTCTTCCCAACAATGACTCCTTTAAGGGTATTTATCCTTTGAATAATCCCAGAATACTTTCCATTTTATTATTATCTAAGTATTCACTTATAATAATCAATACATGATTATTCATCCTCACGATCATTTTTATATGTGACCTTGTTATCCTATTCATCCTCTTTCATCCATCTTAACATAAAAAATAAGGGTGCAGTCACTAGTTTATACTAACTTTACATCCATGCTTACCCACATAATCTAATTTATTTATTTAATACAATATATCTTATTAGGTTTTGTTCTTGATCCATACATATCTTTCATATCATTTTTTCCACATGTTGTGCATAGGAATATATTATTCTCATTATCTTTATACATTTAATCTCCTGGCATCAAGGCTGAGTTTCCCTTCATATTATGCCATCGGATGTGTTAATATTAATGACTTTGGTCATTTTAAATATTAAGATCCATGCCACCTATGATGAACTAAGTCCATACTCACTGTATAAATTTAATTTATTTAATTACTCATAGGTCAAGGTGGCAAGATTTTATGCATTTCATTATATTGTATCACAACCCTTGATATCCCTCAATGCATGATCACATCAATATTAAAATCATTATTTCATCACTTTGGATCATCTTCATTTGCCTATTAGTTTTTATCTTATTTATTATTTGAAACATTATTATACCATCCACATATATGTTTGTGTCAACCTATCACACATTTGTTATCCATTAATTAGATCATTCATCATTGATTTAAATCACCTAATGCTTATAATCCAAACTCATAACTTTTTACCTACTTGGGGAAAATCAAAGTGTGAAACTTATCTTAGGATGTGTCTTTCCCAAATCAAACCTTCTTGGGAAAATATATTCATCATCATAAAAACATCAAAGCAATCAAGCCTTATCTCAAGTGAGTTAATATCTTCCTTGGGTTGATTTCATTCATCATATTTATAATCATACCTCCTTAAAATGAGAACTATATCGACTTGAGGTCCCTATAGACTATGCAGGTAGCTCTCAATTACATGGGCTCTTTAAGGTTAGTTTGACTATTATTCATTCCATTTCCTCTCACCCTCTCTCCCCTCATCTCATTCTTGATCTATACTTTTAAATTAATCAATTAATTAATTAATCATCCATCCAGTCTAAGCTCACATCTTTCACCCTACATGGAAAAAATCAAGCTTATAGCTTCATTATTGGTATTTATCATTTCTTGAATCAAAACTACAATGTTTTATGATATTTTTTCACAATTTTTCCCTTTTTGGGGAAAATCAAAATTTGTATTATATATCAATATGTATCCTTCCCAAATATATCTTATTTGGGGTAAATTGATTTATCATCATTGAAAATAAAATCATGTAACTATTAGCTCAAGTGGGTTAATTCTATCCATGAGTTAATCTCTTCATCACATATTATATCACCACCCCTTATTTAATCATCACCCACTCATTAATTCTTCCATTCTTTCTTCTTTATCTTTTTTGAGAGCTCATTCACATCCTTCATTTCTGCATATCCTCTCGATGGGGCATCATCCATCACATTCTTTCCTTCATCTCATCTATGTTTTTATCCACCCTTTATTTTTGGTTTATTATTTCTTTGAATATATGTTACTCCACCCATCCTGTTTTTTAATGCCTTTTCAAAGAGGGGGAAAATGTAGACACTTAAAATTGGACACTTCATGACAATTTTAACTAATCACTCTTCTATTTGCACTAACATCCCTAATCTTCTATTGATCACTCCTTAGACAATTAATTATTTTAATCCATAACTACCTCAAATATGATATAATTCTCATCATATTATATTGGTTAATTAATATAAATTAATTAACTAATCATTCTATAATTTCATGGATTTCAAATATCCACAATTATTAAAATGCAAAAGTCAAATATTCCTCACATCATGAAATCATCCTCTTCCTTCCAATTTTAAAATTTAAATGATACCATAGGCTCTACCTATACCTAATCATTTAAATTTTATATTTTAAAGACTCCACTTTTCAAATAAAATAATACTCCTTGATTCTCCACTATCTCCACTATGGAAATTAATCAAATTAAATAATGTCTAATATCTCCACTATCTAATTTAATAATGCCAAAAATTCCCTACTTTTTTCCAACCATCTAATTTTATAAACATAAGATTTGCACTATCAAATATTGTAATCCCTAAAGTTTTCAATTATTTCCTACCATTTAATTTTATAATCTTGAGATTCCCAATATTCAATTTTAAAATCCTCAAATTTGATCAAACCTCTACCCTTGATCAAGATCCATGGTTCATATCATCCTAGTAAATCTATAAATGGACTCATCTACCTCCATTTATATTAAGATAAAAATATAAAGTGAAGTGTCATTAGAATCATCTAATAATTTAACATCATCAAGTTTGTAAGGAGAGGTGATGCTATTTTCATCCACACACTTCATCAATCCCTTTGCAACCACATATCTTTTGAGCACAATAAATTATTCAAGAGGGTAATTTAAAGATTTTCTATTTGGTTTATTTCAGTTTAAGTTTCTCTTTTTTCTCAATCTAAAGTACACTTACATATATTAAGTAGCGTTTCCATTCATTTTTGATGTCTACTAACAATGCCTTATTTTTATTCTTATGTTACAATAAAATTTGACTAATTATATTGATTCATAATGGAATACAAGATAATTTAGCTCTAAATCTTGTCCCACTCTTGTAGTTATGATGAAGGGGTTTAAATTGTGGTCAATTTCCTCCTTGATTGAATGAATAAACTGTTTGGTTCATCGTATGATGACATTATGGTTAATTTAACTCCAAATCACATCATATATAATTAAAACTAGACTCATGTGGCTTAGAGTTTCCAAAATTGTGTCACTAATTACATTGTTTGACTAATTGATTGAATATATGATGAAATCAAAACTAATTCATCCTCAAATCACATTTTATAGTGAAATTAGGTTTAAGGGGCTCATACTGACCCTAATTACCTTCACAATTTAACCAACTAATTATTTCATTCATTATATGATGACATTGGATTTTATTGAGCCTGAAACCACATCTTATACATGTCAAACTTGTATTGAACAAAAAGTTTCCTTACTTCATTCTCTGATGAATTTGGAGCTAATTAATCCTTAAATCACATTTTATAGTCAAATTTAGGTTTAAGGGGCCTCAAATTATCCCCAATTGATTTTATATTAAACCAATTACCTATTTGGTTTATTTTTTATATCATTCAGATCAAGATCCTTGAATTACATATTCTATAATAAAATTTAAGTTCATGAGGCTCAATTTCACTCAAATTGCATCACTAATTGTACTAATTAACTCATTCATTCAATATGTTAGGAAATATAAGCTAATTTATTCCCAAATCACATCTTATAGTCATTATGATGTTCAAGGGGTTTAAATCATCCCTAACTACCTCCACCATTGAAACAATTGACTTTTTCATTCATTTTATAATGATACTAGGTTGGTTGAACCCTAAATCATATTATATGTAGTTAAAATTATGATTTTGTGTTCAAATTCAATAAAATTACATCGATATATCCATTATGTCCTTTGTGTTGTAGTGTATAGATTGACACACCCCAATTTCAAATAAAAAATAAAAAATTATTAATTATAAATTATTAATTATAAATTTGAATAAATAGATACATAAACATAAACATGTATACATATATCCATTTTATTTTTTTGTGATATTTCAAAGTAACATGTATGTGTTATGTTATGTTTGAATTTGAAAACCATGCTTTTTGGCTAAAAAATGGCTTGTATTTCTAAGTCTAATGCTTGGACTTGAAAACACATAGCCAAATTTAAGTTTTTTGACTAAAAATAATAAAATCTAACTTCCATCATCAAAAATAGATGGACCATTTTTGGTCTTAAAGAATCTTGTATTTCCAAAAATAGAGTGCATTTTTTTCCCTTACTTTCAACTTGTGTTTTGAATCTTATTATGTTTGCAATGATTTCTTGGTTTCCATGCCAAGTTGTTCATGTACATGGATTTTTTGTAATGAATACTTCATAATTGTATTTTCATAATCATCTTACATAGTGGATTGGTTGCTTTAGTGATTTGAAGATAAAAATAACTATACCCTTTTAATTTTAAGTCTCTTTTTTAGTTGTAATCAAGTATATTTCCCTAAATATGTCTTTACACACATTAAAATGTCCTTGTAGTTATATTTAGGAGCCAAATCCCTAATTTGGCATTCACAATGTCCATTCCAATTGGTATAAGAAGTCAGGTATCAAAATACCTAAATGGTATTATGCATACCATGTTCTTCTCACATGTAATGTTTCAAAAAAATTCATTCATTATTAAGTGGTAAATGGATTTCTAGTTTGGATAAAATTCAAGACAATATTTTCAATTAGTGTTGTCGGGATCTAAAACCTTATTACTTTTATGATTTTCTAATAGAATTAACACCCGATAGGTTTTGGAGGCCTTAGAAGGATTTTTTAGTATTTGTTTGAAGGAAACTAGTGCCAATGATACAAGGTAAGCTTTCATGTATGGGAAAGTGGGTAACAAAATTGAAATAGTCTTGCACAGAATAAGCCTTTCCATAATGTTATATGGTGGCATAGTCTTGAATGGGTCTTTTTTAATTTAAATAGTCCTAACACTCAAATAACCCTAATTTGGTATTGTAAAGACTTATGCTCCACTAAATGTTGCTAGGATAGTGAAAATCACAAGGGTCTTTATCCTGGACAAGTTTTTATTCAATGTGAAATAGAATGGAAAAATTTAAATAGGTGTTTATCATGTTTTAACATGGTTTAATGCTTAGAAAGTCTCTTGTAAGTCTTCAATAATTTTAAAGTTATAATAAAAGCCCAACAGGGTCTTATTAGTCAAAAGTGTGTTCCTTTTTTTCTTTTCATGTCTTAATTATGTCCATCTATAGGTGGACATTCAAATTTTAGAGATTATTCACATTCCTTGAAGCCATGTGTGAAGTGAAAATTCCCAACAAGTTGTTGAATAATGGGATAAGAATAATGGATGATGGGTAAGAAGATAATATAATCTATTATGTCCATATGAGATGAATGACATTCATTTTGGGGGTCAACTAGAAAAATAGCTAATAAATAATCCAAAATTGTCTTATCTTTTGTTTTCTTAGTCTATAAGTGTTTGTAATGCTAAAAACATGAGGTAGAGGTCTATATATAGACTAATAGTTGTCTGAATTTGTTTCCTCCATACATTTGTATTCAAATAAATTTGATTATGGCATGATTTTATAGCGAATTTCCCCATGTAAATGCAATTAAAATGATATATGTAATGTTTACATCAATTGTTTGATGAAATGTGTGTGTGTCCATTAGATTGGTGAACCCTTGCAACACAAGAATTAGAGGTAGACTTTAATTAGTATCATCCTTCCTCATGCTTACACTAAAAATACTATGAATTTTAACAATGAATTTACTAAAATTATTACTATGATTTTGAGCACACTCTTCTCTTTCCATATATATGATTTTAAAAAAATTTGGACTATTTTAAGGTTTCCATCTATGTTGATTTATAACTATGGATTTTTAAGGCCATTATATGCCTAAAAAATACATGCCTATATATGTTTATGTATTTTTCCCTGTTGATGCAAATGCAAAAAAAACATGATAAGGTCTCAAACTAGGCCTAATTATATAAACATTTAAAATAAAAAAATTAAGAAAATAAAAAAATCATATTTTTAGGTATTTGCAGGGGAAGCAAGCAGGGCATGACTGATTATCCATTTTTTGTCAAATATTAAGATATATTTACCTATAAAATTAATAAATAAAAATATATTCATTATTTATTTTTTATAAAATATATGTCATAAACTATATGATCTTATCTAAATTTCTAGTAAAGGGTTTTAAACAATACTAAATGATGCTAAAAAAAGAGGGGTTGCATAACTGACTGTCTACTTTGTTTTTCTATAAAAATAGAATTTCCTATTAGAATTCAAAATATTTGACCTATTTAACCATTTTTTTAAAATATAATTTTAGAAACTAGAATCAAAATACTACAATTCATGTTCTTATACCATCCTCAAAATTTGAGTGTAACCATCTCAAATAATCTACAAAAGTTTAGATTTATTAATTTTTAGAAAAGACATATCCATGGGTAGTCCCATTTGTGTCCCCTAACTTTATGCATTTACCCATAATTTGAAGGTGGATATATATCCTAAAACATAGCATGTGGCCCTAAATTGGACTTTATAAAATTTGATGGTCCATAACCAACTAGATGGAATTACTATTTCAAATATTATTTTAGTTTACACAAACCATTTAGGGTAGATAAGGTACCAATTGCATCATTTCACCTAGAGAATGAGTATGTCCAATCCACTTGGGATGATATTTTAAAGCTTTTATTGGTTGTATTTGGTTTCAATGCTTCTAATGATTTCATTGGATCCCTAACCAAACTATAACAAACTAGAATAGTTCATGAATATCAAGTTCAATTTAGAAACATGGCCATTAAAAGTGAAGGTTAAGTGATGATTTTTTAGGAATTTTTCCATCAATGGGATACATACATACATACATACATACATACATACATACATACATATATATATATATATATATATATATATAGAGAGAGAGAGAGAGAGAGAGAGAGAGAGAGAGAGAGAGAGAGAGAGAGAGAGAGAGAGAGAGAGAGAGAGAGAGAGAGAGAGAGAGAGAGAGAGAGAGAGAGAGAGAGAGAGAGAATATGTTTAAACCAAAGAACAATATGGAATCCTTATGATCTGCTAAGATTGTAGAAGATAAGATCACCTCTCAGCATTAGTCTTCCAATTTTTGTTCTCTCAAGACATCTACATCACCAAGTCTATTTATAAGCCCTCCTCCAAAAAACACGCCATTAAACTCATTATATAGGCATAAATGCACACTAATCAAAACTATGATGAATAATTATCAAATATGACATAAGTGCTTTTAATAAAAGTTGTATTAGTTATATGTCAACTTACCACTAGATGCTATAGAATCATAAGATGTTCAAGATTCCCATGATGATGAACCCTAATTAAAATAACCTATCACCATGTTTTCCCACCAAAATATTTATTTCATGCCTTGGTTGGGATATCCACCCCTCAAAATATTAAAGGATCATTTTAAGAAAAACCCCTCACTATTCTCTTTCACATTAGAAATACCCATAACTTTATTGATCCTATTATGTTTCTCTTTTTTCAAGTTTTTATGTCATGGTTTCCAATGGAGGAACCTTACCTTCTAATGGAAAATGTCACAATATATGCATTTCATCAGGTGACAATAATTTGAAATAAGATAGTTTTCTTAGCCTTTAAGAAGTTGTGAGATAGTTTTAGGAGCAAAGCAGATTTAGACATTAGATTCTATCCTATGGTAATTTTAAGAGCTATGGATGTAATTCACTGATAAATACCAAATAAACACATCAAGAGGATTACACCAGGCTCTACAAGTATAATTATATCTCATCTCATGGAGAAGTTTCTAAGAAAAGATCTCATAGAATTGTTTCCCAACTTTACACCTTTTAATTCAATAAATCCTACAATTAAAACCACCCACTAGATTTATTAGAACTCTTTTTGAAACATAAAATTATTTTTAAGTAAATGAAAGTGTTACCCCCATAGTGGCCTAAATATCATCTGATTAAAATCATTCTAGGTAGTGTACCTGTAAACATTCACCCTTACTAGTTTCCATTTCTATAGGAAGAATGAAAGACAAAAATGGTGTAATAATTGTTACAGGTTGGAGTCATCAAGTCCAACATCAATGCTTACTCTTATCCTATATTGCAGGTATGAATTTTTTTTTGTCTTGATCTATTTGTTTTAAATTTAGTGCACTGAACACACTCAATATTAAGGATAATTTTTCCATTCCAGTGATTGATAAGCTACCAAATTAATTGGATGGAGCTTGCTTCTTCTCTAATCTTAACTTGAAATCAAGATATCACAAGATCCAAATAAACAAAGATGACATTCCAAAGATATATTTTCAAACTCATGATGGACATGATGAGTTTATCACCATGACCTTTCACCTCATCAATGCTCCATCAACATTTTAGGGCTTAATGAACAATATATTTTTGCCATTTCTACACAAAATCATCATGGTATTATTTAATAGAAACCTTGTTTAGAGCTATACTTGGGAGGATAATCTAATACATATGGACCACACTTTCCAAATCCTTTTTTATAACTAATTATGTTCTAGAAGTTCCAGACATGTTTTTTTGGAAAAGGAAATAAAGTAGTTTAGACACATCATGTCTAAGGAAGGCATCAAAGTGGATCATGAAAAAATTGAAGATATGAAAAATGTCTTAAACCCAAATCAATTTAGAAAATTCACATGTTTTTGGGCTTGAATGGTTTTATAGGAATGTGTCAATGACTAAGGAAAAAAAACCACTCCATTAATGGATATATTAAACAAATGCCTTTTAGTGATATGAAGTAGCATACAAAATTTAAAATTTGTCAAGCATGTCATTTTCACTACACTTTTTCTAGCTATGTTTGACTTCAATCAAACATTTATCATCTAAATTGATCATGTTATGGCATTGGATCTATTCTAATGCATGAGGGTTGACGCATTGTATTCACCATCAAGGCACTTATGTGGAAAAACTTTGATTATCCAAAATATGAGAAAGAGATGTTATCTACACTTCATGTCATCAAAAAGGGGCACCCATAACTAGTTAGGATGCACTTCTACATCAAAACTAATCATCATGGCCTCAATTACATCATGGATAAAATAGTATTTTAGCTTAATAAAAAATGGTTAACCAAATTAATGGGATATGAATATGAGAGTACATAAAAGAAGGGTAGATACAATATTATCATAAAAGCATTGTCTTGAAAGTATGAAGAACATACAATCCTATGTGCTCTATCCTTCTCCATGTTAAACTGGGTGAATCATGAAAAAAATAATGCTCCCATGATACTCTAACTTAAAAAATCATTGAGGAAGTGACCACTAGTCCTGATTCTCAACCAAATTACTCTTGGGATGGACAGTATTTAAGGGATAAAAGATGTTTGATACTAACACGAAAACCAACACTAATAAAAATAATTTTATTATAGATCATTCTTATTTATCAACCCACCACTAAGGTTTTTTAAAAGCCTATAAAAGGATCCACCAAAATTTTTTTCTTGGTAGGCATTAAACATGACATTGAAAATAGTTTTTGGTAGAATATGAAACATGTCAGCTCAACAAAGGGGAAGTGATCACATTCTTATGTTTTATCCAAACCTTTCATATCCCTATCTAGGTATGGTAAAATATTTACACATCTTTTATTTATGGACTATCCAAGTAAGGTAGGAAATCAATGATTCTCATGGTGGTGGATCAACTCTCCAAGTATGCCCATGTTTGCATTTCTTAGTATCCTTTTACTACCTTCACTATTTTAAATTCCTTTCTCGATCATATTCATCACCTCCATGGGATACCTACCAAAATTTTGTGTGACCATGATTCTAATTTTAATAATCACTTATGGAGGGAGTGTTTCCACCATTATGATACCCAACTTCAAATGAGTTTTGCTTCCCATTTCAAAATTGATGGTCAAACAAATATTTTAAACAAATGTTTGAGGACTTATCTATGTTGTTTTGCCTCTAATAGACAAACTCAACAAGATAAGTTGTTAATTCTTATTGAATGGTGGTAAAACTCTTCGTACCAAATTGTGACCAAGATGACCCCATATGAGGGAGTTTATAGTCAGTCACTACCTTATCTTTAGAAATACATTCCATTTAGCTCCAAGTTATAAATAGTTGATGCTGCACTCCACACACATGAAATTATTTTTCAAAATCTCAAAGATAACCTCAATTTGGCATAAACCACATGAATAAATAGGTCAATCAATACCACTCAAAATGATATTTTGATGTTGGTGACATGGTTTTTATCAGGGTCTAGATTTAAAAGAAGACCTCTTTGAAGTTTAAGAGTCATCATAAACTTGCACCAAAGTGTTATGATCCTTGTAAAGTTATTTACAAGTTTAGTCCCATAACATACAAGTTGGATATTCCCTTCTCTTCTAAGACCCATCGATTCTTCCATGTATCATGTTTGTAGAAGTTTAATGATCAACATATTTAGCCTAAATATAACTCCTTGAGATTAACACTAAATGTTATATCCTCTTGGAACATGAGTCCATATTTGATAAGTATGGTCGTGCTATCTTGACAATTGTACTATCATTAAATTTTGGGTATAGTGACATGGAATGAAATTGGAAGACATGCCATGTGAACCACTAATCAAATTACAACAAAAATATCCTCATCTCAAGCATGGTATTTTTCTTAAAGTGGGAAGGCATGCTATGACCCCTTCATTCAAAATATTATAGTTTGTATAAGGTATTATTAATAAAATCTCATATGCATATGGTATTTTAGTTTTCTCATTTAATATTTTTAAATATTGCACATGGATGGGAGGTAGTAATTTTCATGAGTGGAATAGATTAAATATATGGATTGTGTAAGAGGAAATTCCATCTATTGAATATTTTGTATTGAGGTGTTCTCAAAGAATATTTACCCATAAAATATGCCTAATATAATTTGGAGTGATATTATATCTTAATATAATGTTGTTATTCTCTTTCCATTCACTACATATTGGTTATATTTATATTGTTATATTAATTTTCTTGCAAGTAAGTTCCTAACATTACACTTAGGAAAAATTAATGCATGCATGTGAGAAAATTACACACACAATATAAAAATGATAAAAATATGGATAGACATATAAAATTTAATCAAGATAATATATTCTTCAATTAGGAACTAATATGTCTATGTTATCTAGGTAGTGTTTATGGTTTTCATTTTGTGGATACACTATTTTTATGGGGCCTCTTGTAGGTGTTTGTATTATACCCTTATTAATTTGAAAGTATTGAGCCATAGAAAGTGATATCCTATGTCATTACACACTCATAATTACATTATATATTGCTTTTAATTGAAATTTTATTCCAAAAAAATATATTAATATCATTCCTTACATGTGTCTTTTATGCGACAGTACAATGTATCACAATATAAATTTTTTAATTATAAAACAATATAAACTTAATTATAAGCCATATGGTGCTTCTATTAGACTTAAAAATTTTATTTTACTTTCTTCAAGGCATCATATCCTCACTTTGTGAATCTTATGATTTATGAAACCATAACAGACATGGATTTCAAAGGAATTTTAATCACTCAAGGTAAAATTTGTGGCACTCATTTCAATTTTAATAGATGCATTTATTTCATCTTCTTTGAAATTTTTGGTTATTAAAATTATCTCTCGCATCTCAAATACAACATCCACAACACTAATGGTCACCTTCTTGTCACATGTCACTAGTAGGAAAATCCCAAAATTAGTCACTTTTTACATTATAAATCAAGAAAAATACTAAAAGATGTGCCTAATCTTTATATTATGGATACTTTTTTTGATGTAGTCTACACCAAAAATTATGTCATTAAACAATTTTTTCTATATAATAAATGTGTAAGATATATTTCACCATCTCCAATGCACTTTGAATACCACAAATCTATTTTTTTGGATAGATTTGTACGTGTTAGAAATTTTTAATATAGATAGTTTTTTAGCCAACAAGAATTTTTGAATTTGTGTCAGGGGATAAGTTATTATTTGAACTATGTGATGTAAATATGTTGATTTATTACATCAACATTATGATTTTTTAATAGAAATGGTGATTATTTTTTGATAAATAATAAAAAATTCTAAAATATAAATTATTGTTGATATAATTAAAGCATTTAACATAATGATAATTTTAAAACATGTCATGTGTTGAATAACATAAATTGAATAAAAATAATAAAGTTTTACATCCCATGCAGTAATTTTAAAAATCAAATATAACATTAATAAATAATATTAAAATACTATAAAGTATATCAATATATATGCAATGACATAAAAATAATATAAAAATTAAAGATAATAGTAACAATAAATTTAGAGAACAAAATTGAAATTTTATATTTCTACTAAAATGTCAAAAACAAAATGTCAACATGATCAAATCAAAGCTATCAAATATTGTTTTATATATGCCAAATCTAAAAATAATAAATATTTTTGAATTTTTTTCAATAATAATAAAAAATATAAATATATTTAATTTCTATCCTCCATGCCATCATCATCCTCCTCTCCATCATCATAATTCTTATCATCAATGTCATTGTGCTTGTCTCTATCCTCATCCTTGTTTTTATTTTGTTGAAAACTAAACATCTCCTATTAAAAAGACACAAAATTGAAATAGTAATAATAATAATAATAATAATAATAATAATAATAATAATAATAATAAAAATAATAATAATAATAATAATAATAATAATAATAATAATAATGGAAAATATTAATATATTTTATTTTATTTTATTGAAAAGTCTTAATTTTTATTTTAAATAGAAGCAAACAAATAAGAAAAGTATGACTATTGACTTGTTAAATTTTTAACTTACATGTAATTGACCATGCTAATAATAAATAAAAATAATGTTATATATGTATTTTATCATTTGTTACTATTGTTTTAGAAAAAATCTGACAACATGTGAATCGAGTATAACTATTCATAAATCATAAACAAAATTGAAAACATAAAGATAATTTGAAAAGTGTTTGAATCCTAGATTATAATTAGTCAAAGACTATGAAATATAGAATTAATTACAAACCCTTAGAAATTTTGATAGATTTTAAGAGGTTGTTCTCATATTCCCTTAAAGGAAATGTCTATCGAAGAGAATCCAAAGTTTGCTTCCTAAAAAGGTGAAAAAAGAAATTGATCATTAAATATGATTCAAAATAAAAAATATTAGACTAAAAACTTCTTCAAAAATAATGAAAATAATGATGGAATGGAAGTTATCCTACAACTTGAATCTCTTTATCTTGATCATCACCTCATGAAGTGGGTGTGATTAGAAAATTTTAAACTAAAAACTAAAAAAATGTATTAATGAAATAAATTAAATAAAAAAAATTCCTTAAAACTTTTTAAATTTAAATATAATGGATAATAAATATATTTTTTTAATCTAGATTTTTGTCTCTCCCTTTTGGTTGGTGCCATGAGTGACATGGTTTTTTTGTACTCTCTTCTCATTGGGTTTTAAATAAGCACATTATATCTAGGAATTAGTCTTATTGTTTTGTAGTTTATGACAAATGTTTTCCTATTTAGACTTTGTATACCCATCTTTAACAAAAATTAAGTTCGTTATATTTTTCATTTTCCTAGTAGAATTATCTCTTTCCCTCCTTGAATCCTCCCTAATTATCGAGTTTTTATGTTTAATCTATATATCATATCCAAAAATTATCTTTAATTATGTTATTAGGACTAACCAGTAGTGTGCCTCTAGACATGCACCATGAACTCATTGAACCATATTTATGGTTTTTTTATACAAAGAAGAAAACAAATTATAAATTAACCATTGTGGATATATTTTGGTTTGTAATATATGCACCTCAAGATTAGTTGGGGTTTCTGTTGCTACATGATTTGGAAACAAATTGGTAAATATTTTCAATTTTACATTCTCATTAGGTTGTTCTCCTAAATAATTGTAGTTGTAATGATTTCATTAATCTCAATAATGTTATCTTCAATGAGATCATAAATATCATGTCTTAATATGCATTAATTTTGAATCCATTATGATTAGGTCTACTAATATCAACCTCTTTTAGGGGAGGGAGAGATATAAGGTTGCAATCAAGTAATTTATGTAGTATATTATGAAGAGGTTTAGATACTAATGTGAATGAATCCATCTTGAAGTGAACAAGATAAAATTACTAGTCAATTGTGATGATACATTGACTATTATAGTTACTTCATTCTTCATATCATTTATTTTTGCACTGTGACTTAGTTTGCTTTGAAATTTCATATTTGAATTAGTTGGAGAATCACTCACATATTTTAGATTATTCATGTAGATATGAGCTTAACATCTTGATCCTTTATTGTATGGCATAAGCCATCAAATAATTGAAATATATTAAACATAATGGACTCATGGAGAGGGGGGAGTAAAATTTTCTTGAACATATCTTGTTACACATTATTGTCCATATTATTTTATGATCTTAGATGGCATAGTACTATAACAAAGCACATAGCCACATATGGGTTCATTGTATCCTTGTTTAAGTTTTGTAATTTAAACATAGGACAATTTCTCACTAATATTGATTTAAAAATCTGTTATTAAATAACTATCCAAAGGATTAAATTAATGAACCAATTGGATTGGAAGCTCATAAAAGAATCACAAAGCATAGTCTTTTAGAATTCATGTAAATAACTTAGTCAATAACTTATCATTTGAGGCATAGTCAAAACATAGGTATGTGTACAGGGTTGGGGGATAATTTCATGGACATTTCCCCCAATTCATACACATTATTTTAATTTAGGCTTAGAAAATCCAAGTCATAATGTGTATGTATTATGAGGACATAGCACATACATGTCATGACCACATAATTCATATGCATTTTTGACACTAGGCCTAGTTCCAATAAAACATACACATTTTTAGAATTAGGATTAGTGCTAATAATGTATATGAATTATTGTCACTATGTCTAATGCTAAAAATGCATATATTTTATGTATTAATAGCACACATGTGTTATTTTTAACACAAAAAAGTAAAAAGGCCTATCCATGGATAAGCACTTCATTTTCATTTTCCTATTTACTCGACATTTATCTTAGCCAAACCATCATCGGATTTTGATTAGAGGAGAAGAAAAATACACCTCAATTTAATGATTCCTCAACAAATTAGTATTACCACCAAGGAGGGGAGGTGAGTAATAAAAAACCAAACATACTAATGGTATATTTTAACAATTTTTCTATTTGCATTGTTTAATTCTAGTAAATCCTATTTTTTAATGATACATTCCACTACAAGAGATCATTAGGAAAATAGACCTCCTAATCCTTTGCCTAACCATATGAAACCTCTACCTAACCCTCCTAACCTTCCTATAGTTAAAAAAGATCTCATAGGTAGTTAAGAGGATTTAGATGTACACATAGTAGAAAACAAAATAGAAATTGAATAAATAATTAGGAGAATAGGAGACCCCACATTGACCAACATCCACATCATCTATTTTACCAATACCCTAGAGTTAGTATTAGGTTAAGTTGACTCAATAACAAGTTAGATTGATAGATGGTCATCATATGAAGATAGATGTAGGTTTTCCTATGCTGATAAATTGTTAGCATGTGATGTGAAGGATAACTACATATCAATTGGTAGGTCAAGGTTAACTAGCATGTCATTAACCTAAGAACAAATGAACCTTTTCTAATAACCACCAAATATTTCCCAATCCATTGATGCCAATACAATTTGATGAAAAATAATTATTGGGACTAATGGCAGATGGTGTTTGATTGCCCACCATGTAAAAAACATGATGTACCATTATATTTTTCAAGAAATTCTACTGTGATTTTGTCCTCAATGATATTCCTAACTATTTTGACTATGGTGAGTTTTAGGGCTTAGGGAAAGGCTCTATGCAGGATTGGCCAGGTGCACATTGTGTGCCTAATTAGCAAAAAGATCCCTACCCAAAATCCACTTCAACCCAAAATACCCTTTGTGTTGAAGGATGTTATAGATACTGACACTTTTTATGCACTTAGTGCACTTAATAATACACTCATTCAACATATGAGTAGGATTTATGAGACTAATGCTAGAGATACTCTACTTAGTGTTTGTACCTAACCTCACCATTGTATATGTTATGTTGTTATATGAACCATAAATTTGGATAATAATGGCGGTATTTCTAAGTGATTAAATGATATACTCATGAGTGATGAGGTTTTAGCACATACATTTGGTTTGTAAACATTGGTCACTACACACATGCAGTCACCTTTTATATAAATGCCATGTTAAATTTAAGTTATATTTGTATTTAAAATCTAACAATTAATTTACACATAAATTGAATAATTTATATGCACTTTTTATGTTGTAGGAGGAGATAGTGCCCACATCTTCATTTACAGAGCCAACTTGTGGGCCATCCACTACTTCAGCTGTCTATGTTACTAGGTCAACATTTACATATACAAATTTAAAAGTTTGAGTTAATATTATACTATATGTAAATGTTTTTATTTATATAATTATATTCTCTTGAGGTAAAAGTTTGAGTTAATATAAGATTAAGTCCTCTATAGAAATACGTTAGGTTATTTGTTTAGCTGATGATGATAATAGACACTCCACCATCTCTATGATCAGAGACAGATACAAACATCACTATTGAAATTTAATGTACATAGGTACTGATCAAGGTACATGTTAAATTTTAATTTTGAATTTTAGAAATAAATTTATTTTAATAATTTTATTACATACTTTGGAAAATATAACTTATGTGAACGTATTGTGTATGCAAGGTTTTCACATGACATCTGATAGTCATAGAATTTAGATGATTAGTAGGTCACTTTCTTATGTTTCTTACCCATTTCAAAAGACTTTTTGTGTACCTCAAACTATCACTGACACTATTGAGCATTAGGCATAGATTGAGTATGACCATGAAATCGCAGTAAGTGCATGTTTAAATTATTTTTCTGTTCTAGTGTAAAATTAATTTTTAAACTTGGTTGCATGTATAGTATGTAATTTTTGAATAATATTTATATTGGAACAAGTTCAGCTATAGGAAATATATGAGCGTAGAAGGATCCACAATTAATAAACTATAAATGTAACAACACCTCCTAATGTACTAATATAAGCTATATATGTATATGCACTTATAAATATTAATATACTCATAGTATGTACCACACACAATTTTAAAAATGCTAAAATCACTTATATTTTTAGTCAAGGACCTTATAAGATTTCAACCCCCTGCTATTATATCTTTTCTTAGTTTCATCTATGTATAAATAGATCATATAAACATATATATCACCGAATATCTTCGCTCAATAAATAATGTCATGGTATATCCACAAATAAACCTAATAAAGAATATATTGGTAGATATATTTTCATAAATATAGATATATCACTCTATTTATAAATGATATATATAAACAAATAATCTTAACTTAGTTTTTTTCATCTACACTATTCTTCCTCGACTCTATACTTATCAAGTATTTATTATCACAAAACATAACATACAAACATACCAAATTATGTAATTACAGAGATAAGACATTTTAGCTCTACATATATTAAACTAAAAGTACCAAGATTAATTATGAAATACATAATATATTATTTTAAGTTGGATAGGCAATGTATCTCTAATATTTTAATCATTATCATCATACAAAAATATACAAGAGTATTATGAACATATTATAATATACAATGTCTTCTATCTAGTGTAATCAAATCATTATGTCTGTCCCATCAATTCTATCTCATTTTCATATTGATTATGAACATATATAAATTATGAATATGATGATAAATAAATATGATATTTTTATAATTTTGAATACACTACTAAAGCTAGTAGGTGTATCATGTTTTTTAATCTCCATACCTATGTTGACAGTGTTAGGTACTGTGTTAGAACCCATACCTAATATATATATATATATATATATATATATATATATATATATATATATATATATATATATATATATATATATATATATATATATATATATATATATATATATATATATATATAGACACACACACACACACACACACACACACACACACACAGATTATATCAAAATAGTCTTAACTTTGATAAGCTTGACTTGATACATTTATATTGTCTAATTTGTATAAATATAGGGTTCATTTCTAGATTCATGTATTGTACCTAACAATTTTTTCATTATTCCACTAAGAATAATCAAATAGTCTAACAATGTGGACATTTATGAAACACGTGTCTATAAAGGTTTTGCATTGAATCTTATTAATCAATCTTTGTTGGTCTATGACTTTATTAATATTGTACAAGAACTGTATACCTTCATACTTGTAGATACCTACAAATTTATTAATATAAATCATATGGCTATAAATAGGTTAATAAAACAATTATGTTATGACAATAGTTATGTGTACATCACTCTACTATTTTAGGACTAGTTCTATAATAAATCCACATCCATAACCAGATATCAGTAATAAACTTTCCTTGATATAACTATATCATTGTCAATAAAGACACATATGTGTATTAGTAAGTTGTATGTTACCAAATTTATATATATTATTTCCAATAAAAACTTATGTCTATATATCGACATATAAACTGATAGTGACACATATGACTTTATGTATTTATGTCAATAACTTACTATATATCACTCTTAATAAACTATACATCTTTATGTAAACTCTTTACCAAGATTTGTGGGGCAAAAGCACCATAAGTTCACTATTTTTTTGACTTAGTCCAAACTCACATATTGAGTTAGTTCTTGAAATGATGTGCATAAAGGTAAAACATATAATACATCCCTTATAGTAGTTCCCTGATAATATTGCTATATATAATATTATATGTGTATTATACATTTGTGTAATAATAGATATATATACTATGCATATTATATATCTACATATTATATGCATATTATACATATGTGTTATAACATACATTACTACATGCATATCATATGCATATAATACATCACTATTTTCTTACCCACTTAATGATTCCATTATAAATATGTCTAACATCTATGCAGTAATGGGATGATTTTCACGTGTTAAAGAGATTTACGCAAAGCTAGAGATTTTTTATTTTTTAGATTCAAGATATGCTCTAAGTGATGAGGTGGAGGAAAGAGAATCATTCCTCTTTTAGTATAGTGATAAACTAACAATTGCATTTAGCTTGTGAAATACATCCCCTAGGAAGAGAGCTTATTCAGATTGTCTGGGCCTTTACTAAAAATTAAATTTATAATAAACATCATCTTCAGTTTAGGAAATGAGCAACAAAATAAATGCATCTAGGCACTTCATTTAGGTGTAATGTCTGCTGGCATTTTATTATTATTTTTATATTTATATATACATATCACTATAAATACCTAGATATATATAACAACTTTATTATCTTAAATTAACTTCACCTATACATACGTACATACATACATACATATATACATATACACACACACACACACACACACACACACACACACACACACACACACAGACACACAAATCACCAATGTAATAGTACACACACACACATTGATTTAAGTATATATATATATATATATATATATATATATATATATATATATATAAGTAGTGATATATATAGCGATTTAAGTATAACAACTTTATTATATTAAATTAACTTCACCTATACATACATACATACATACATACATACATACATACACACACACACACACACACACACATATATATATATATATATATATATATATATATATATATATATATATATATATATAACTAATTAATCTACACACGCACGCACGCGTGCGCATGTGCGCGCGCGTGCACACACACACACACACACAAACACACTCATAGTAAAATGTATCCATAATCTACGTGTAATATATTTATTTTACATACTCATAGTACAAAGTAGTTGTAATTATTGATGTTGTGCCATTAAATCTTTATCAAACGTAATAATATATACACATAGTACATACATAATAGTAATTACATATATTCCTCTATTCAAGAAATATATATAAGTCCTAGAGTTCACTACACTTAGTACTAGTTCATTATATACCTTATTTAACTTGTTATACTCTTATATATATCAGACACTACTAAATATAGATTTTTTCTGAATAACAATACTAACATTTTTTGGATGATGGCATCTAGTTGTTTATAGAAGTACCCTCCCCTCATGGATTGTCCTTTCTTCTCCTCTACTTGGTGTTCCCTTTCCTCACATGCTATACATCTTCTCTCCTCCCTTATCTTCCTTATTCCATGATTAATATATTCCCTTTAAAGTTCACCTAAATTTATTTTCATTAAAGCTCTCTCTTTTTTATGTCTTTCCTTTTTATCTTTCTTTTACTTTGTTTGTGTTTTTATTTATTTTATTTTATTTTTGGCACTTTTTCTTATTTATATATTTTTATTATAATAAATTTACTAATTCTAATAAAATTTATTTATTTATAATAATATGACTCAAAATAAATAACCTTTTAGAATATATAATCATAATGACTTATTAATAATAAGACTAATGTAATGTCGATTTAATTCCATTATTAAGAGTGGTAAATCATAAATATTGTAGCTAAACATGATGGTTAGGCAATATGTAGTAGTAAATGGGAACTAATCACACAAATTTTCATTTTTAAAAATGATAATATTGATGAACACATTAACATGACATAAACACAACCACATAAGATTAATTATACATAAGAGTGAAAATGAGATAACATACATATTCAATCATCTAATTGCAGTCAATCATAAAAAATGTACTAATGCAAATTATGCATCTAACAAGTGTCATTAATGTTGTTTGTACATAGGTTCTAACCATTCCTCTATCATCCCCCAACACTTCCATCTACGTCACCCTATCTTATGACACTCTCCCTCCATCTTGTTCTAAGGGATGAGTTGCTCTTACATCAAACTCATGACAATCAGGGAGTTAGTCCATAACATCATTACATATATATCATAAAATATTATTGTAATAAGAAATCAAAATGATCATATTGTAAGAATATACCATATAGTTAAACTCACAAAAATGAAATCATGTAATCAAAATAATATTCAATTGTCCCATAACAACATATGACTTACAACTTCATTAATAATATCCAAATCAAATTATCAACTATAAAAAATCCATGGATAATCAAGCAAATTTGCTTTAAAAGGAATCTAGATGTAATATTGAGCATTAGGCATAGATTGGGTATGACCATGAGATTATAGTAAGTGAATTTCAAATTATGTTTTTATTATATTTTAAAATTAATTTCTAAACTTGGTTGCATGTATAGTATGTAATTTTTTAATAATATTTATATTGGGACAAGTTCAAATACAAGTAATCTATGAGTGTATAAGGACCCATAGTCAAACCTTGGAGGAATACAAGGAATTTGAGGAATCGCCATCTACAATCAGGGCATCTTAGGGAGAGTTTTCTTTGAGGAAGACAAAGAGAGGGAGAATATTTGATGAGTAGTATGTCTTATATGATGTACTTGTTTGTATGCATATATGACAATGTACATATTTCTGACATTATAATACATTCACCTAACATTATATTATATTGTTAGATGATGCAATTTTTTGTATGCCTATATGAAAATGCATGCATTATTTACATTATATACCTATATTGAAATCATCTAACATTCTATTATGTTCTTATTTTTGGATTCCTTTATGGATTTCACACACACACACACACACACACACACACACACACACACACACACACACACACACACACACACACACACACACACACACACACACACACACACACACACACACACACACACACACAATGAGAACATAATATAATTTCAAGATAATGTCATATAGTCATATAATGGTAAAATACACCATTTATCACTATTCTAGTTTGGATACCCATGATACACTAGTTTAATATAATTTAGGACTTGATATTCATTTCTTGTAATTTCATTAAATTTATATTCATATTGTATTTATATTATAAGTATTGGATTGAAATAAACAATCAAATACTCATCTCTTGTACACCTTCTTCAAATGCCATTATACATTTTACTTGTCCATGTCTGATGAAGTGGTTATGTTCTAGTTCCTCCTTATGGAATTTATCTCTTTGGAGATGTTTTACATTCATGTTTAGAGACTCTTATTTGTCCCTTTGAAGTAATGAAAGATTGTAATTTTCATGTCTCCTGAGGTTTTGGAATATTTTGGTGGTTATAGCTCTTTTGTAAATCTCCCTCTCCACTACACTCAACTTGGACATTTCATGTTTGTCTATCACTTAAGATAACTATTTCTTCACCATATAAATAATATCCATGCCCATCTTCTCTTTTTTGAATTTTAAATTCAAAATTTTGATTCTTTGAATTAGATCTGAACATGTAATTTTTATTGAAAATCACCTCAATGATTGCATTTGATGGTTTATTATCATACACTGTATTTGTGATGGAATTAGAACCCTTAAGGTCTCTTAATTTAGGCCTTCTAGGTCTATCTTCTAATACTATTTCCTTCTTGATCCTGTAACACTATTAATACCTTCTAAAATTGATTTTAAACTTGATATTTATGTGAAATGGATGTAAACAAACTAATAATATTATTGTTACATTGTACTAATATCATTTTCTCTTTAAGTTATCCAATTAGGTCATTTCTTTCTTAAATTTGTATATTCAATACCAATGAAATTATGTATTACTATCTTTAGGATTATTATATCATTTATCAAGATAATGCATTCATTCACATACCTTTCATCTTCAGGGCTACCTCACCTTGTCTCTTATTTCTTATAGAAATGAATGATCTCCTATTTGCATTCTTAAATAACTTCAATGTGGTAAAAGTATCATCATGTTTAATTTAATATTATATTATATCATAAATTGTAGGACCTTTGTTTATCAATATTGAATCAAGAAATAATATTCTACCTTTTAGGCCTTTGCATAAACTTACAAACTAACCAATAGCTATAACTTTAAACATATAAATCATTAGGTTATTTATGACTACTATTTTATTATTTAACTTATATTTTTACTTAATTTTACCTCTTTATCCACAGAAATACTTATTTATTTCCATAACAACTTATTTTCTATAGACAACCCAGAGTTTTGTTATATCAAACCTTGTTTGATAGGTCTATCCTTAAATATCCACAAATTATGAACTTATTTTACTTGATTTCAGTGTCAAAAAATTAATTGACATTTTAAAGGATTTAGAATCACTCTTATACTATATTCTTTCAAAACACAACACTCAATCATTCCTTTATGATCAAAACAAAGTACACAGTCCTCTAAACTTATAATAGGGTTGTTTCACTTTCCAAATGACAAATCCACTATATCATGTTATTTATACACATAAAATAGGGTTATTTGAATCATATTTAGTTAGATTCCATTAACTAAAACCCATCACATATTACTTACACCTTATGTTTAACCTAAACATGGAAAATTGGGTTTTATTGGCCTTCTAATAGGTCTGTCATGTTCTCAAAATGATAGATCATTAAAGTTCCAACTTAAATGATATAAATAATGAATTAAACATTCATTATAATTATCTATATGTCAAAAAATTTAGTCAACAACTGTATATAACTTTGATCTTCAAGCAAAATATGAATCATAACACTTGAGCCTTGTTTAGACCTATTTAAGGTGTACAAAACACATAGTCTAAAATATCTGCCTTTTTCAATAATTTTAAGACATAAAACCACTTGAAATTTTGGAAAATAAATTAGTATTTCACTTACCTTTGAATTTTACAGGGATTTAAATGGTTAGTTTTGAAACTATAGTAATTTATCTTTGAAAACCCTAGTTAAGAGTTATAGAGTCTCTGAAAGACCTGAGAACATATATAAAAGGAATTTTTCACATTTCATCACTAGTTTTAGACTCTTTAATAATTTATTACACTCATCTCATATTTAACTTACCATTTTAATAACTTTTGATTCTTGAATAAACATAAATTTCTCTAAATAATCACTTATTCCTCTTGACTATTATAGGCAAACTATATTTATAGACTCAATAAAAATGATTTTAGGGAAGCTTAGACATTACTGACTTTCAAAATATTCTTTCACTTGGATTAGGGTCTATCCAAGTTTATATGACCATGTAAATTATGTTTCAGACTTTAAAAAGTAATAAATATGTAAAATAATTGCCTCTTATTTTGAATGTGTCCAAAAATACAAAAAATTGATCTTTGTAGCTAAAGCAAACATCATCCAAACATTAAACAAGGTGAATGAGCAATGAGATCATGGAAAAAATACTTCAAAAAAATTGAGGGAAAATAAGAAATCACTAAAATTATATGATTTATTCATGAATATTAAAAATATTCTTATAATCTTCCTAATCTAAATCCAACTAGATGCATATTTTCACTTCTATTAAGGAGCATGGAAACATTGACAACAAATGTTGTCAATGTTGAAGCTATAATTAAAGAAATATACCTCCTATGTTTCATGGATAAAAAAATGTAATAGAAACACATTTAGGGTTGTGGATAATGTCCCATACTAGGTTACTGGCCTCCCATCATGCCTGATTGTGAGACCCACCACCCATTACAGCCTCAAGAACACCCTTCCCAAAATAAGAAAATGTAGTTTTTATCCTGACTTGAGGCATGTGTATAAAAAAACCATAAGTCATTATAAAAAACCAAAATAACCATATTTTGAATTTCTAATCCCTATAATTACACCCTAGATCATGTTAACAAAACCTTTTAGA
Organism: Torreya grandis; assembly: GCA_037957365.1. NCBI lineage: Eukaryota > Viridiplantae > Streptophyta > Pinopsida > Cupressales > Taxaceae > Torreya > Torreya grandis. Next base: position 977,192 of record JARHVA010005306.1, on the reverse strand, counting down.
CCAAATTGTGGCACAAGTTGTAGTGACAGGTCCTGAAAAGTAACTTTATTATAGTAAAGAAAAAGTATTTATCCTTCAACTAGCACTTCCTCTTTTGGGACCTCATGTCAAAAACCCATTAATTGGATCATGTATATATAATAAAATGACATGTTATCCCATGACCATGATGTTTAAATCCACCCAAATGTGTGTTCACTGCTATTCAAGAGCATGTAAACACTAAGAATAAATGTTGTCATAATTGAAGTTAAAGTTGGAAAACTCTACCTTTAGTGTTTCATGGCTCTAAATTGGAACTTATAACATGTATAAGGTGGTGGATAACATCCAATACTAGGTTCTTTTCCTAGTCAAAAGATGTACCACTCATTCTATCCTCAAGAATGCCCTTCCCAAAAAATGCATGTTTTTATCCTAACCTTAGGCATGCATAAAATAAAAACCATAAGTCCTTAGAATGAACCAAAATAAACTTATAATGCATGTAAAATCCATATAATTTCACCATAGATAACATATATGTAATTGTCCAGACTAATTTTGGCATAAGTTGTAGTGACGTGTCTTAAAATACAACTTTATTGAAATGGGTGCTTTGTGCCTCAAAATGGGTGCTACCAATACATCTATGGTGGTATATAACATATATTACATGGTATTTATCCTCCCATCACTCTTAGTAGAGAGACCCATCACCCATTCTAACCTGAATAATTCCCTTCACAAAAGAATAAAAATGTAGTTTTTTAGCTTGAATTCAGGCATCTATAAAACAAAAACCTTAAGTCATTGACATGAAATAAAATAACCCGCCCATGTATGTTGAATCCCTATAATTTAAACCCAGATCACATCAATACAACCATGAAGAAAAATATGTGGCATAATCTATAGTGATGGGTCCTAAGTACTTATATTAAGTTTCTTTTATTTTCAAGAAGATGCAATTGTTTACTAACAATGCAAATTGTATTAAGGTGGAAGCTTGTTTGGCACCACTAAACTACAAAAAAAAAACTATTAATAAGTAATTAAAAAGGAAATTTATATGTACTACATATAAAATCAATAAGATTTGTTAAAATTAAATACATGTAAATTTGACAAGTTAACATACCTTGGAATTTCCATTCAATGAACCACTAGGATCTGCTCTAATCTTGATAGTCATAAGAATAAATTCATGGTTAGACTCACAAACTTTCCATAGGTTCTTATTTAATGGCCTTCCATGATATTTGACCAATTGGAAATTTTTTAAATCACCAAATTTGAGTAGTGCATATCATCTTATGTGTTTTGAAGTCTTCAAATAACCATACATTTCAAATTTTGTTAGGATATCATCAAAGCCAAGTTCTAGTCACAACCACAAACCTAGTAGGATATATAATGTTTTATCCATATATGACTAGGGAAGTCAATTTTTTATTTTCCTTCAGACACTAACATAAGTATTAATATGTTCCCTCTTCATTATCCTCATTAATAATAATTGTAAAAACATGCATTGTATCACAAAAAACAAAATTTTAATGGCATTGTCAAAATACATAATGGGAATAAATAATTTGTAATGATTAATACTATACATGGTTACACTAGATCATATACATGGTCAAATTCATTTGATGGTGTCATATCGATAAGTTATAATGTTGGTGGAACATGATATGTGTTCATTAGAATTAGTGGTTTACAGCTCCATTCATCCACCCACTCATTTGACTCACGCTCATTCCAAATAGAGTCCATGTGTGTATATCAAAAACATGACAAGTGTCTCATATGAATAGTCCAATAACTTTGATTTTAGCTAAGAAATGAGTAGATCCCATTTGATCCTGTTACATTCATACAATCCCCATAATTTTATAAGTGTTCTTGTCCATCAACAATAAATATTTACATAGTATAATTTTGTTGAGACCCATGTCCCATTTTCTAATTACATCATTCAATAATGGTTGTGGCATTAGTAAAAACAACACCATATTCAAACTTCAACTTCTCTCTTAAATAGTTATTTTTACACATGTTCCAACACCATCATGTTCTCCTTTTCCATGGTTACCATCAATGAAACTCCAAATATATGTTACACCAGTGGTATTGTGCATCCTACTCAATCAATAAAACATTAAAGCAATCTTAAATAATGATGTTTAATTATCTGACCAAATAGAATGTTGATTGAAAGTAATGTTCATTTTAGTAAACTATCTATAGAACATCTTAAAACAATATTTCATGTACCATGTATAATGTGATCGATCATTAATGACATATTAATGTGACTCCCTTAATATTTTTTGATCTTACTCTATACTATCAGGTACATTCATTAATTCTATATGCATGAATATAAAAAATTGTATTCATTTTTAATACTATGACTAAAATTCCATTTATGGTTTGATAGTGTAATTATCAACAAAGTCAACTATTAAAACAATATAACCAAGTTGGAATGTGTCCTTAATTAGCTTTAAATTGTCATCCAACCATTTAGCCTTATGTGTGTGACTTGCATACTTATAAATAATTTTCTCTTTAAATTTGACCATCAATTCTAAAACAAGTATATGTTTTTTAAAAAGCTTACACCTTTTAGATTCTTTACCATCTTTTACTTGATAAGTCATAGATTTGTATTTGATCAAACCAACTAATTCATATCCAATTGTACTTGTATTATACTCATGGATATAATTTTTTGATTTTTTCAATCCACCATAAACACTTCAATTTCCATCCAAACATGTTTTATTATAAAAGAATTATCTATTTGGCATTTCATTAAAAAAAATTGGAATAAATTCCCTGACTAATTTGGTATAAATTCTTTACCACACTCCTACAAAATGTTGTTGGTATGTAAAGAATAACTTATATGGTGAAAAACATCATAGTGAATTGAAAATATGACATGTTTCCTACAACAACTAGTGGTGTATGTGTGATTTACATTTACATAAAATAGTTAGGCCATATCAAAATATCTTTGACTAATACAAATTTGTGGATATTTTTCTAGGAACTTAGAGTAAAATTTTGTTTGGTTTATATCCAATAAATGTCTTAGATGGCGTTCATGGTTATGAGAATCAAATCTTATTTTTAATACATCTCTTGTATTAGGTTAAACTCTTCTATTGTCTTTTTAAAATTTTACAACTGAATCTTTCAGAGCATCAGTTACAACTTTTTCCTTTCTTGGAAGTCTACCAAAGAATTCCCATAGCTCAAATATATTAGCATCATTAATTATTTGGCATCTTTCAATTGATATAATTAAATTTTTTATATTTATGTCTAGTGCTCGTTTAGTTTTTGAAATCAATAATGTTTTCCTTTTTTGACCACATACTGCACAAGTTATAATTATATGTCAAGCAACATTACAATCTTTGTTATGTGATTTCAGACCTACAATATGATATGTTTAATGTAGAATTTCAAAAATTTAGTTATCTTCATCATCCACATTAGATGTTTTTAGTCCTAGGGTGTACATTATAGGTCTCATTTTAATCAATTTCATCAATGAAACCAATACTTGACATTTTTTACTATAAAAATGTAATTTATCAAAGAAATTAACCCAATTTTTTTAATCTAATATTCTTGAATGGTGGTTAGACATTTTTTATGCATTGGTTTCAAAATGTTTTCATAAAATTCAATTAAGTACTTGAATTTTATATGAATAATCCTTGGAGGTGTTATTAATAGTGTAATTTTTTGAGAGGGTGTTTCAAAATCATTATGTTCACTACTAATTTCTTCATTTTTAGTTTCATTGTCTAGTTGTGGGATGACAATTTCTTCATTGTTACTTTCATCATTATGGGTTTCCATGAAGTTGTCTTCATTGATAGGAGGTAAATCATCATGCATATATTAATAATTAACAAAATAAAAAACTTGATACTTTGAATGTGGACTTGCAACATAATTTGGACTTCTAGGTAAATATTCATCATCATTATTCAATTGATTATTGTTAATTTCATTATTATCTATGGCATTTGGCTCATTATGGATAGTGATTATACCTTGTCTTGAATGAAACGATTACATTCACACCTTTTGTTTTTATCTCAATTATTCTATTTGCTCTAGTGTTTTATCCTTTAACTTCTTCTTCTTTGAACAAGCTCTATCACCCATGAATAGACAAAGAACAAATTGAAATTACTTTTGATTGTGGGAACCCAAAGAACAATTTGATGCTTGTTGATAGTGGGGAACACAAAGAATAATTTCACTCCTCTTATCTTCACTTTGGAAAATACATAATGATGTAAATAATGTCTATCGAGTCAATTTTTTTGAAATAATAGACAAAAATAAGCATTGGACAAATATTTATTTTCTAGAGGCAATAGAGTCTACATGTTATAATATAAGGAATATATATTATTTATACTATATTCATACTATCAATAACTTGTACATTTTATAGTATAAATTGTACGTGTTATTTGTATTATGTACATACTATCAATAACATGTACACAATATTGATAGTATGCCTATGTGATCATATATCAGGTTGTTATGATATATGATTATACTACCTACTAAAAACCTATATTATATTATTACTATAAAGTTGATTTACACATATATTACATATAATACAATTAATTGAGCCATAATTTATGTTCATGGGTCTCATTTTAATGCACATCACATGTTTAATTACAATAATTTACTAATATGATTAATTCTTGACTAATTTATGCCCAAATCACATATCTAATTGAACCAAAATACTATTTGGATCAATTTATGACTAATTTAGAATGGAATCACCTCCTACTCTTGCCTAATTAGGTTAAAGGGGCTTGAATTGGCCTAATTTATTTCTTTATTATATTAGTAGACTTTTTGCTTTATTTTGTTATGACATTGGGGTTAATTAATCCCAAAATTAATTTCATATAGTTAAAATTAAGTTCACAAAGTTCAATTTCATTAAAATTACATCAATCATTATAATAATAGACTAATCAAGTAAATATGTAAAAAAATAAGAGGCAATTTATCCCCTAAAATCATATTTTAGACTTATTGTTAGGTTTAAGGGGTTCATATTATCCCCAATTCAATTCATTTTTATATTTATAATAAAATCATAGTCGATTAAACCATATGTTGCATCCTAGAAGGGTCAACTGACCCATAATTTAGGATCACATGGCTCAATTTTGCCCAAATCATGTCCCCAATTGCATCAATTGAATAATTGGATCAATTCATGATAGAATCAGATCTAATTTATCCCCAAGTCATGTCCTCTTGTAGTTAGGTTTAAGGGGCTCAAATTGGCCCCAAATTTCTTCATGATTGAATTGGTGGACTATCTAACTTAGTTTGTTATGATATTAGGGTTAATTGACCCCCCAAATTATATACTATATAGGCTAAATCAGATTCATGGAGTTTAATTTCATCCAAATTGCATCATTAATTCTAATAATTGACTAATTGGCTCAATATGTCAAGAAATACGGGCCAATTTATCCTCAAATCACATCCTATACTCATAATTAGGTTAAATGGGTTCACATTGGCCCCAATTACCTTTATGTTTGTATTTGTGATAAAATTAGGGTTTAGGATTTAGGTTTATAACAATTAACTAATAGGGTTGAATGAAAACCAAGATGTTATTTTTGAATCAATATCATATATCATAAAAATATAATAATTTCTTCTAAAAATAATTAATAAAGAACATGTTGCTTGAATATCATCCTCATGACCACTTTTGAAGTGAGATAATCAAACCAATTCATCCCTAAAAAATACTAGTGTGGGTTTTCATTCACTCATGTTTGTTATCCCTTGATTATATACAAAACATTTACAGTGATAATGTTTCATCTCAAAACATGTATAAGCATGAATTGGATAAAATTGTATGGTTTTACCTATATTATGATTAATTCACCACTACATGTTTTTTAAAGTATGTAATAGTACCATGTACCTTGGTTACCTCTTCCATACATTGTCATAGACCCTTTCAATTACACTTGGGTTATAATCAAGTACATGATATGAATGGGCCTATTCTTCACCATACCCATGCACTATTAATTATTGATCATATATGTCCCCTTCACCTTCCAAAACATGGTTTTGAATAAATAGTCTCCCACTTCCCATCTAAGTCTTCTTTATTATTCTTGTTCATTTATCACATGTGATCTGATCCCTCACCATATCTTAAGCACTATTAACCATTAGTGATTCATGTACCCTTCACCTTCGTAGTTGGTTTTTGAATTTTATCCCATCCCTCCCCATTTAAAACCTACTTATTCCTCTTGGTTTTTAATCACATGGATCTATTCATCACCATATCCAAAGTACTATTATCCATTGATCATCCACTTGTCTTTCAACTTCCCAAATGAGTCTTTGAACTCAGTCTCCTCCCTACCGTCTACAACCTCTTTATTCCTTTATTAATGTGTACTTGTCCACACCTATCCTTCTAAGATTCATAAAATCTTAATCAAATTGAGAAGTAAAACCTTAAAATTAACTACATTATTAAAGTGTATAGTTAATTTTGTTATAGATGTATTTATTAGTTTTTAAAAATTACATTATTCTAGGGTACTAGTATGTTTTTCAATCAATGGTCTAGATTAGGATCTTATTAGAGAATTTTTTCTTTGTGGTCTGGTTGTCTCATATCATTTCACCCCTAATTACCCGTCTCTTTACTTTCTTCTTACCTAGTGTTTCATTGGATTTTTAATATTTTCTCAGAAAATGTATATTGTGCATTTTTTTCCCTAGTAGTGTATCATGTATGATACTGGGGATGGGCCCTTTTGACCCTTGTTTTGTGCCTCTCATGTCATGTGATCTTGGATTGTTGGTTTTCTTATTTTTTGTGTTCTAATAGAGTCCTAATTTGAATTTAATAAGTCTATAAATTCAATAAATGTATTAACATATAATAAATTGAAGAAATATATATTACATTTATGAAAGAAATCAATTCAATAATTAGAGTAGTGATTCAAGAGTTTAAAGAAATGTCAAGATTTTATTAGTGAAATATGTATTCATTATAACTTGAAAATTCATATAAAGTACACATTATCATCATTGGATTACCTCACTGATATTATTTATACTTGGTTTGTTGCTTGTTATATAAGAGGATTTGATCCCATGTTGTGCTAGCCTTATAAGAGGATTTCAATGCTTGAGATAGGAAACTAAAAAAATCAATCAAAGATTTGGTCATTCATCTAAACCTATGTATCATAGTAATCACTTGAATGTTAAAAACAATAATAGTGGGTAAGTACCAAATTCATCAAGAATGTCATCACTAGGAACCAATATTTTAACATGGATATGATTGTATAACATGGAGGTAATCACTTTCAATTCCACTTTGATCCATTTTTTTACAGTGAACCTTCCATATTTCATAATCATATTGCAGATTAGGGGTAACAAATGGGTGGAACAGTCTAATATTTGTTTGGATATATTTTTATGATATAAAAGAGTACCCATTTTGATCCTAAAATTTATATGGTATACCCAATTAATAGGAGTGTGTCAATATATAAAAAAATGATATTATTGTCATGTCTTGTTTTCTATAAGTGGCACTAACTCTTTGGATAAATATTGTACCTAAATTCCTCAATAGTATTTGCTTATCAATTATTTCAATATAAATTAAATACCCTTTTTACGATAAGTAAAGTTGTAATATACATTTATTATAGTACCTCCATCAATTACAACATGTTGTAAAGTATTCTTATGTAGCTATAAAATATTGAGTAAATTAATAAATTGAACAAAATTCACAATGAATAAATTGATGTGAATAAATTGAACTTAAATCACAATCACTCCACAATGATATGATAATGTAACACATATCCTAGTATATAAAACTTAAATATTATGTAATGCATACAAATTATATTCATTTTTAATTCAATCCCAAGCCTTTTTTGTTAGAAACAACATGGATTTCCAATCTAAAGTCTTCGATTTATCAACACACAACCAAATCTAAGAATTTTGATGAAAAAAATTGAATTGCATCTCCAAATAGACAATGAATTTTAATGATAAACTTCCTAAGGTTATTACCACAATTACAACCACACTCTCCTCTTTAAAAATATATGATTTTTATATTTGTGGACTATTTTAAGGTTTCAATCTATGTTGATTCCTATCTATAGCTTTTTTAGGCCACTACATGTTGTAAATATACATGCCTATATATGTTTATGTATATTTTATTTGTTGATCCTAATGAAAAAAAATATATGGTTATAAATTAGGCCTAATTATACATGCATTGAAAAAAAAAATCATTTTTTGATGTAGTTAGGGGGGCACATGATTAACTATCTATTTTTTTGTCGGTTTTCAGGATCTATTTACTTGTAAAATTAATAATAAAATATATATTTATTGGAAAATCATAAAACAAATATGTTATAAACTGGATTATCTTATATAAATATTCACAAAATTATTTTAAAAAATATTAAATATGCTAAAAAATGAGGGGTTACATAACCAACTATATAATCTATTTTCCCAAAAAATAGGAGTTCCTATTAAAATTTTAGATGTTTGACATGATTATACTTAAATATTTTTAAAAAAACTTGGTGTTTTATAAACTAGAATCAAAATGATATAATTAATTTTCTTATATCATCCTAAAATTTTGATTCTAACCATCTCAAATTATCTACATAAATTTAGATTTATCAATTTTTAGGATAACCATGTCCACGGGTAGGCCCATTTTTGTCCCCCCAACTTTGTGCACTTACCCACATGCTACATGAAATACTTTTAATTGTTTTTGTGTATCACCTTTACCCTCATATAATGTAATTTTAAGTGATATAAAACCTATATATAATGGATAAGATGAAATATATTGGGAAAATAGATGATGAAGAAATATATCACAATAGTCTAAATGGAGCACTTTAAAATAACCCTAATCTAAATTACACACCGTATATTATATATTTATAACAATTAGCATGAGGTTTTATGTTGTATCCATGGGAAATGATTTCATTTGAGAAGAAATCAAAGGAGGTATGTAGGTATATTGTCTAGGAATAAGCACTAAAATATGATGAAAACCTTGCACTTCCCCAATATTACATGTGGGGATGACATGTGTAAAAAATGTGCAAGCATAGTAATAATAGTGAAAATTTTAGTTTGAACACATATGGTGTAATTGATGCATATAAAAGTCATATTTGTGCTAATCAAAGGTTCATATTGTGGTTCCTCAGATGTAAACAATTATTATTATTTTTCTATTAATCTCTTTTTACATATAGTAGTGTATCATGCATATATGAGCCTGATTTAAGATATTAAATTAATTACCTTCCCTATATGTTATCAAATTTATCATGGAATTCAATAGGTTCTTTTACTTTATTATCATCCAAATTATTGACACCGTACATTATTATTACAGGAGAAAATTTATAAATTAGGTATGTGTGTGCACTCAATTTTTTATGGCATAAAATTTCTTGATAAATCCTATGATGATGGAATGATTTTTACAAAAATATACTCAAACCTATATCTCTCTATTTTTCTTGTATTTTCCCCCTTCACTGACCTTTACAAACCTCAACATTTTCTTTTTTGAGTCAGTTTCTTTTAACATTTTAAGTATTTTATTTTATGGAAAAAATGCTATAGTTAAAATGCCAATGGTGGTATCTAAAACTGTTAAAGAGGTTATATTTTTTCCACCTACATAAGGTAGTGTTTCATCACCTTGATTCTATTTTAAAAATTTATTGCCAAAACATTAATTTTCACACATTTTAAAAAAAAATTAGTTACTTTTTTAATTGTTTCTTCTTGATTTCACCTCATTGAATTCTTATTTCACTCTTAGTCTTGTTTTTTTCAATCTCCTTGACCTCAAATTTAACTTTACCAAACTTCCAGTTAATCTTCAGTTAACTCCATGTCACCACTCTTTCTTCCTCATTACACGTGTTTAAATTTTATGAGAAACTAAGATCCAAAATTTTAAATCATGATTGAAGATTAAAATATTTCATAGCTATAACTAAAATTCTTCTATTTTTAATATATTTACCACAATTTACATTCATATTCTGGTCATTTTGCATGAGTTTTGGAGAAAAAAATTCAAAGATCTTCTAATTTATTATTTGTTGTTCGTGAATAAATCCAACCATGGTCAATTGATTTCTTATTTAGATTAGTGTTCATTTATTTTAATTATTTTTTCATACTGATTAGATATTTTCAAAGGAATTCATTGAGAAAAAAGGATAGCTACATGCAGATTAAAGACTCATCAACAACTACATTTTTAGCTTCAGTTGATCTCAACATTGATCAGGTTGGATGATTTACTTGTGTTTTGATTTTATTTATTTATTAGATTAGTTTTATAATTATTAAAGTATATTAATATTTTAAAAGGAGTCACAAAATTCCAAAAAAATAAAAGAACCATCTTATATCTTATTCTCTTGCATTATAAATAATAATTTCATTTTCCCTAATTACATTTGCATATCAAAATCTTAAATAATGATAATACTTGAACTAGTTACATGATAAATTAGTTGTGTCAAAAAATAAATTAAATATAAATGAAATCATTTTAATTTTTTCTTTTCCCAATATCTCACATTCATGAAAAACACACAAAAACGCACTCACACTAAAAGATAAAAAATTAAGAAAGGATTAACTTGCATTTTATAGTTAGTTTTCTCATTTACTTGATACAACAAAACTCTTAAAAATAATCAAATTGTAAATTTATGAATTCATGTTTTTATCATTTAGCTTCACACACATTAACCATAAATATTTTAAACTTGAAATTTAGCTTGCACATGTGGATTCTTTTCTAAACACATAGAAGTTATGTTTGATAAACCCAATCTATGTTGAAGATATTATACCTCATTTGCATACTTGAAATATTAATTAGATATTATTTTTCATTTAATTGAATTTGAGAAGACAAACTAAAACGAATATCTATTTAGTTAATGTAGGCTAAACTTGTACCTTTCAAACTAGGAATATTCAAAAGCAACACTAACATCATTTGCTTGTTAATTTTTAGTTCTAGCATTACATTATTGAAAATTTTGAAAAGATAAAAAATAATCCTTTAAATTTAACTCTTAATTTTATTTGTTTCAAGTAATTTCATTTCAAAAACTAGTTTAGTTTCATTCCTACTTGTTAAAACCTTTCCAAAAACAAACAAAAATAAATTGAACAAAACCTCTTCAAGACAAGCGTGAATGTGAAACATTACTATTAACCTTTGTAAAAAATAAATTAACCCATCATGAATACATTATGTAGAATATATGTGTTTGAACATTTAAAATGAACCTTTCTCCACCATTGAATGACACTCCCAAAGTGACCTTATCTGCATAGGGTAGGCCTATTCCCTAAACTACCAACTCCCATACAAATAGGTACTCTTCATAATAACATTGACTTTAATCTTAGACTTGAAGTATTTCATTCCACCCCACTCCCAAACCTTATAATCAGATAACTTAAGGCCAATGATGAACAAGTTCATCCCATAGAGGTCCTTGTCATAGCGAGACCCCTTCACATTCTAGCCCACCAAAAGAACAACCTTAAGGTATGAGTCTCCCCTTATCATTTATTTATCCTTAAGTATAGCCTTATCCTTATTTATATTGTATTTAATTTTAAATTAAAATTAACTCTAAAAACTAAATTTAGACTATTGAAATTTGATATAGGATGATATATAAATCAAAATATAGTAGAATATAAAGGTCCACAAAATTTAAAATTATTTAAAATTTATTAAAAAATGGAAACTAGAGATAGGGTTAGATAATTATCCTTGAAAACATATTATTTCAAATATTACTTAATTTCATTGTCTAAAATATGCTATAAAAGTAGATGAATAAAAAAATTGTGTCCTAGTATTTGTTGGGACAAGTTTGTATGAGGTGAATATGAGCATAGTGTGTTGCTGTTCATTATTATGAATTTGTCCTTTTAGAATATATGTTGAACCTACAAATTTGAGTTCGTTTACCTACATATGCATGTGATATGTTTTTATGTGGAGCCTAAATTAACATGAAAAATAACTATAAAATTAAAATCCTAATCCTTCATAAACACACAAAGGGAGATCAAATGCAAAGGGGATAAAAAATGAGGGAAGTGGGAATGGTTGAGCTATACTTAGAAAACTCATTATCAAGTGAGTTATGCATAAATAAACCAAAAGGTCCTTACGATGATTTATTTATCCATGTAAGGAAGAAAATATGAATGAAACTATAAAATTTGATTATAATGCTTGACAAAAGATGACCTCAACCTATAATAAATAATGTTATACTTGGTAAAGGATTATAGAATTGTGATAGAAATATTTATTCATAAGATAGATGCTTTTTAAATTAGAAAGAAAAGTGTCTTGTAAGAGAGTGATAGGTCATTTCAAGTGTGACCCTTGATGTACTATTATATAGGAATATTTTTAATGTTTTAAATAATTGACCTATTTATATGTGTAAAAAAGCCATTAGGAACTGTGTTGATTTAAAAATTTGATTGTTAGAGAAAAAGAGATAACTCGGCACTATTTGAAATGCATGAACTTTGCCCATATCTATAGAACACAAACATTTTTAAAAAAGGAAGATGATTCTAAAATTAAATTAAGAGTAAATTATCTAATGAATAGGGATGAATATGAATGGAATAGGGAAGTCTGGAAGATGATATTAGTAGTTGTAAGAATTTTAAGGATTTCATAGAGATTTTGAGTTATCATAATGTTGAATTGGTCAATAATGTTAAATATTTTAAGGATAATAATTATCAAGAATTTATTTATTAAATGGTAGTGTCTAGAACCCCCATTATTCTAGTGATGCATAAAGTAACTAGAGTAAAAAAAATGAAATACCTGAGTATGTATACACACTTTGTATTTTTTATGGAGATGCGCATGCCCCATTGTTAAGGCATGAGGAGAGGTGTTAAACATGTATTGAATTGAGAGTGATCAAGTCACAATTTTAAGAAACATATAAGATTATTGAAATGGAAATATTGTATGGTCCAACCCTCATATATTACTCTTTAATTATTGAAAAGATGGGAACTAAGAAAATGGTTCACCAAAATGTAACCAAAATGGTGAGCACCACTAAGCTCTCACATAGTTCACTATCTAAACTAAAAACTAAGACATGTAAACTCGTATATTTTGTCATTAAAGTGAAAAAAATATGTGGAGTGTCACTAAGCTCAAACTTAGTCTACTTGAAAAATATTGATCACACCATTGTAGACAGATGTATATTTGAATTGTAACTTCTTGAAACTTTGAAAAAGAGAAATGAGGATTTTTAAAAGTAGTAGATTGGATATAGTGTGTCTATTCTGAAGTAGATTTAAAAGTGGAGTATATAAGCAAATTAAATGCCTCTATAATTTATTTTTTTAATTTTACATATTGTAAATTGTCAAATTTTAAAATGTATTACTTTTAAAATATGAAGATAAGTCCATTATGCTTCCCCCATTTTGAGATGAGGGAAACTTACTACAAATCACTTTCCCCAAAACAAAAAGTGAAAGCATTTGTGAAATATAGAAGCATGTAATAATATATATGTATATTTGAATTATATTGGAATCTTAAAAATGTAACATTGACGCATATGAATTTTTTTATATTGTATTGCATCATTTAATTTTGATATGGAATTAAAGTAGTTTAAGAATAATGTAAACAAATTTTAATTATTGAATATGTATTATAAATATAATATTTAAAAAAAAAAATCATTGAGTCACCTAAGTAATATGTGCATTATATGTATCATATAACCATAGATATATGTAATACATATTTATTAGTTCATGATAATAATCATGGGAATATAATATACAAAAAAGAACATGTAATTAAAGTCACATAATGTCATGTAATAAGGCACAAATGCCACATACAAAAGACATGTAATATGTACCATAGAGCTATAAAGTTTTCATAAATGTCACACATAAGGCCTAAAAGCTTAATGCAAGGGATATGTAAATATCACAAAAACATTTAAGGGGAAAGGCCACATACACATTGCATGATGATGTCATACAAATAAAGGGATGTAAGTTGAACATACACAAGGCCAAGTGCCACATTAAATAAACAAGAAAGTTGAATAATGTTATGTAGTGAAATAGACATTTGGAGAAAATGAAGCTACAATATTTAGATGATATGTATTTATGCTTATGTTAGCAAATATAATAGTGATAATGAATCATATAAATAATGATTAAAGAGTAAGACATTGGTTTTTGTTATATAAAAACATGGAATGGAGGTTATGGATACATATATGTGTAAAAGTTATTATATAATGATGAGATAACCCCAACTAAGCAAGGTTATGGGTAACAATATAGCCTACAATTGAAACCATGTAAAGGTATGGCTTGGCTTAAAATGTTCATTGATATTTGAATGTTCATGTAGTCTATGATTTTAATTGTAACTTCTTGAAACTTTGAAAAAGAGAAATGATAATTTTTTAAAGTAGTAGCTTGGACATAGTGTGTCTGTTCTCAAGTAGATTTAAAAGTAGAGTTTATAAGAAAATTAAATGCCCCTACATATTGTAAATTATCAAATTTGAAAATGTATTACTTTTAAAAGATAAATATAAGCCCATTATGCTTCCCCCATTTTGATATGAGGGAAATTTATTACAAATCACATGTCCCAAAAGAAAAAGTGAGAGCATTTGTGAAATATAGAATCATATAATAATATATGTATATTTGAATTATATTGGAATATTAAAAATGTAACATTGAAGCATATGAAAAGTTTTTATATTGTATTTCATGATGTAATTTTGATATGGAATTGAAGTAGTGTAAGAATAATGTAAAAAAATAAAAATTATTGAATATGTATTATAAATATAATATTAAAAAAAATAATCATTGAGTCACCCAAGTAATATGTGAATTATATGTATCATATAACCATAGATATATATATAATACATACTTAGCAGTTCATGATAATAATCATGGAACTATAATATCCAAAAAGGAACATGTAAGTAAAGTCACATAATGTCATGTAATAAGGCCTAAAATCCACATACAAAGGACATGTAATATGTATCATAGAGTTAGAGAGTTTGAATAAATTTCACACATAAGGGAAAAACATTGCATAATAGAAGAAGTGCCAAGTATATAAGCTTATAAATATGAAGAAGAGAAATATGTAATAAATTAACCCTCTAAATTCCTGATCATATACATGTCTATACATGTATCCTAATACATTGGAGGAGATGATGTAACAACCTATACATGTGTAAGATCCATTTGAATAAACTACGATATTATATTATACTAAAAATTAGATGGAGAAACTATAATATTTGCATGTTGATAAATACATAAAGAAACATAAATGTGATCATGTTCATAATTAGGTGAATTTTTTTTAGAACATACCTTTTTAATGTGAATCATCATATTGAATAATTGTATACACTAATTCATTACCAATCTCATTAATAACTATTCCAACCAACTATTTTGGAGCAAGAGTAAGTACCATTAGTTGCATAAGTATATTCATATTGAATGCCTAGATTTTAACCTCTTGATTATCTAGAACATATTTCAAACATTTGTGAATTGTAGAGGGAACTATTATTATTTTATACAACTAAGTTATCCCTAATAACATGTTAAATACACTCATGCTTTGTAACATTAAAAATGGTGGACATTATGAGAGGGACTACTTGTAAAGGTAATATGATATGTTCAAGAGTATCTTGTGTATGCCAATAAAATGATTTCATAACTCTAGATGTATGTTTTATATCTTTCTCTATATAACCAAGAGAAAGTAAAAGTTCTATAGTGCACATATTTTTGTTTGATCCATTGTCTATCATAACACTATGGATGGGTTGAATTATTATACATGCCCTTTTGAATAATGTATTTCTATTAAAAACATCATCACAAATTTTAAAATCATCAAATGTAATAACTGTGCATAATGTTATATTGTTTATAACTTTACCAATAATGTTATCAATTTCATGTAAACATAAAGATGGAGGATGACAAGAATTGTATGCATGATTGGTAAAACGATCTGTAGACATTTTTAGCCTTGAATTATCATTTGCTTGTGTCTTAGCCTCTTCATTAGATGTAATAATGTCAATAACGTTGTCATCATAAGGTATTGAATTTTTACTTGATATTCATACATATATTACTCGAATGTCCAATTCATCTATGATAATTAAAATATGCATTTCCATCAAAGATTCTAGATTGATGTTTAGATCGATCTACTTCTAATGGGGGATGAAGTGTAATAAGATGAAATTCATGGAACCTTTGTAGTCACCCATGAGGAGGTGAAGATAATATTGAAAATATCCTCCTTGGAGGAGCTTGTAGTTGAAGTTTTGAGGTGGTTATGATATAGAACTAACTATAAATTTAGCCTCATATTTGTTCTCATTATTTTTTGTCTTATAATCAGGCTTGCCTTGAAACTTTATAGTTGATGTTGAAGGATCATTGGAGCTATACTTTAGTTTATTCAATGTAATAATTTTAAATTTAGGTTCTTTGTCCATATGACATAGTTCATCAAAGGATTTAAACTTATCAAACATGATAGAATCTTGAAGAGGAATAATCAAAGCTTTAAGTAAAAATATCTTGAAGCTCATTATCATCCATTCGATTTGTCATTTTGGCTAGAAAGGTATTCTATCTTAGAACATACTCATAAATTATCTCATTTGGACCTTCTTTGAACTTTATAATTTTAGAATAGAATAATTTATCACCAATATTAGTAGAAAAATGTGTCAAAAAATTATTTTACAAAGTATTGAAATATGTAATTGATTGACGAGGAAGATCACAAAATGATCTAAAATCATAATCTTTGAGACTTCATGGAAAGATATTGGTTAACAATATGTCATTATTAGCATAATCTAGACAAGTAAAATGGAAGACATGTAAATTATGTTTAGGATTACCTCTACCTTAATAAAGAGGGAACTTATGAGCCACAAAGTCTACTAGGAGGATGAAGTTTAAGGAGTGAAAGGGTTATGAAATAAGGTAAAATAATATAAGTAAAGGATACCATGAGAACTGGTTTGATGACTATTAATGAAACAACCCCCCCAAAAAAATAGAAATGTATATTAGAGTATGTTCTAGATGCATGTTGGACCTAAATACCTCCATTGTTAATGTAATTGATAAACATTAAACACACTCATATACACACAACTAGAATCAAAGGAGGTGAATTGAGGTAATTAGCTAGAGGTAACTACATATAAAAGGTGATACAGGGAAGTGTATTATTTTAATAGATGTTTTATAGGGTTTAAGATGTATCGATGTATGCACACAAGATAAGACCCAAGCACCATATGGGTCACTCATACTTCCACATGAGACCATTTATAGGTACTTAATGATAGGTAAATACCTCACTCTCCTCAGTGAGTTTCAATCTCACTTAAGGATGGATATGTTCCAATACTAGTTTAACTAGAAAGGATAACTCTAACATCCTAGGTTATCATTCAGGTTAAAATAGGTTTATATTACATGTAGAGATTATTAACCTCAATCAAACATGATTTTAGATAATTAATAATAAAATTAACTATAAATCATTTAAATCACATGTATATTTATAATCAATTATATAGCAGAAACATTATTAAATAAAAGAGAACACATCAAGGACATATTTAAACTCAAGGTTTCACAGTGCTACTAGTCGAGGTCATAAATGCCACATGGCCTTTAATTTCACCACACCGTTATCTTAATTTAAAAAAAAACACTAATTTATTAAGCATGTATGCCATTATTAGAATAAAAAACAATGATATAGTTATGATCAATATTATCATTCATCAAATAACCTTTAGGCTTCCTAAAAAATGAATCCATGTAACTACATTATATTGGCATAGCCAATGCAACATAGTAAGATAACAGGGTTCAAGACATAATTTATCCAAGGTATCTAATAAATTATTCCTTAATCATCTAATCATTTAAATGGAAATAAACTATGTATTAATCTAGTAGTTTAATTCATTCATAGTTAACTACTATTAACATAACCATTCATAAGAAAAGAATTTATCAAAGGAATAAATTCTTTTCATGAAATGTTTCCATTATCATCTAAGGAAACAAATACGTAATGAACCATTGCATTCCATATTTGAATAAGTACAAAAAATATTGTATTTAAATGAACTATATGAGATCAACAAGTGATTTACATACAATAGAATGAACACAACATGAACACATACAAAAAAAATTCAGCTAAGTTTCAAGTTGAGTGGAACCCAAATAAAATGTTCCACTTAAGGACCTTTTAGAGTTTTTTATTGGGAATTCTATGGGAAGAAAATCAATAAAATTTAGCTATCAGAAAGGGAGTGAAAGAACATGAATCCAAAGGAAAAAAATCATCAAGTATGCATGCCTCAATCATATGTTTATGCAATACTAAATGAAGTACAAAACTATATTCAGCTTGCTTATTTCATTTATTTGAGTAACCTTACATAATTTAAACATAAAAATTAAATGAATTAATTTAAGACCTTTCAAATTCATCTTATAACATAAATAAATTACTCAGGTATACTATATAGGTCTATGAAAACATCTTAATTATGTGAATGAAATAGATCAACTCGTAATTCCTTATTTATTAAATGAAGAAACAAAAGTAATATTTTTCAGAACTAATATATACAACATACATACCTTTATATGCAACTAGGTATGTTTGAAATGTTTTTTGAAGTGTGATTCTATTTATGTTTCTGCATGTACAAGTAACTAATAGTATTGAATAACTCATGCATAGCTGAAACAACAAAGGAACCCATATTCAATACATCTATTTAATTGGATTCACAATATATATATATATATATATATATATATATATATATATATATATATATATATATATATACTATAATGTATCAAAGATAATGATTATGATAGTTTACTTGATTAATCAAAGTCTATGGATTTCTCTAACAAGAAAGATATCAATATATCTAAGTATCTATATAACCAAATCAAAATATTATTCCTACATTATAAAGGAATGCTCAATATTTTAATCAAATATACATAATATGTTTTTTAGTAATTTTATGTAATTATCTAAGTAAATATTACTTATGATAACATCGAGTAGATCTAATTCTAATATCCAAATCATATAATTAACCCAAGGAACCAATTATTGTTTTTTTAAGTTAGCTATATGTAATAATCCATATTAACTCAATATAATCATATAACTAACGTTAGAAGAGTAATTTTGCACTGATAGCATTAATATAATGCTTTATCAATAGGAAGGGAATAATAAAAAAATCTAATAACTCAATATACATTAAGTGTATTAGCTTTAACGACATATATCAAATTATCATCTTACCCTTCAATCATTATTTCACCTTCCATTTATTTTCCGCATCAATACATGTTAGCAATAACATGACTAAATAATAATAAATCAAGGTTTCATACTAACTAACTAAAATAATATTAATGTAACTGACTAAGTAAATAAACATAATTAGCATAATTAATTTGATACCAAGTTACTTCCTATGCATGTGAAATCATCGAAGCATAAAGTAGAAAGTGAATCGATTGGACAGGCCCTTCTAGCCAGCCCTATAATCTTAAGCATTGGTGGCCCTTACCACCCTAATGATAAATAGGATGGTGGTTAAATAAAATAAGGATGAGAAGGGAATTCTCATCAATCAGATTTCCAAATTAGAGGACATCTTGACAGCAATATAATACAAATAAAGATAATAAATCCATTCTAAGGTGAGATGGGAATAATTAATCCATCTTTGATATAAATAGGAATAAGGGATAACTATCACATGCTGTATAATGATATAGAATGGATTAATAATTAATCCATTATGTATATTTTGAGATAACCATCTTAGATCTCCATCCAAGTTTATGATCAACTATAACCATCTTGATTACAAATTTATACCTAGATATACAACATACCCAATATTTTAATCATTCAAGTCTAGTATAGGATTGGTGACTCAAGGACCATGAAACCATATAAATAACACAACCAAATCATGAATAAATGTAATAATTGAGATAAGTCATTTATTACATTCAAGCATACATAAATTTCTAACCAAAAATAATGTAAACATTTTTGTATACAACCAACATTTATAGGTTCATGACAAATCCAAGTAATTAATGAATAGAAATATAACTCATTCAGACTTCCTTTGATGCCCTCATAGATCCAAGAGAATACAACCATGTATATCCATGCAAAACATAATAGATATGAGCCATTAAGTCATGTGTAGGAGTTTGTTCGAGCCAAACACATAGAAATAGTCAACTTAATCATGCTATCAAAATTTAACAACATGCTCAATTAAAATAACTAGCCAATCATATTCAATAACCTATGGTTGAATATCTAAAATTAATTCAAAGTATAACAACAAATACCTAGTTGAAACTTAACTTAAGGGCCATGGTTTATAACTATATAAAACCCAATCAAGACACCACATAAAACCCAATCAACATTGCCTTAAAGAATTAAATCATAATCATATAAAATGTGGCCTTAATAATATAACACAATTGACTATATCAAGAATAACATCAACATTCTCCAAAATATTCATAGTAAGAGTAAAAACCTACCCCATAATGAATCATGTTTCATGGCTTCATAGTAATTTAATATGTCACCTTAACAACCCAAAAGAAAATTCATTCCACAATGAAGTCAGTATAGAAACCCAGTTTAAGACAACACTTGATATTCTCATAACAAACCAAAAATAATTGAACCTAGTTATATCAAAATCAAAGAATCATGAATCAAATATACAGTCAAAATATATAAATGGTCGAGACTCATCTTAATATCTTAAAGATAATTTAGAACATCAAGTGGCTCAGCTTGAATAAAAACAAGAAACAAACACATACACTTTACATAAAGAACCCAAAGCTTTTGAATAATAATCAACATATAAAACAAAGATAAAAACTCCACCAATCATTATCATTGAAAACCCCAACTCAAAACTCACGTCACAGCTCATATTGAAAACATAGTCACTATTATGAAAACCCAATTGACTATCAACATCTTTTCATGTAGCCAAGGAAGGAACATCAGGACACATATAAAACCAATAACCCTCAGCAACATTTTAACTTCATTCTTTCGTATCATAACATACATAGTTTGATTTAATCAGGTTGAGTCCACATAGTAGTTTCACACCAAAACATGACATCCTATATCAATACATAAATGGTCAACAAGTAAAATAAATCCATGAAACCTTTATGAATAATTTGATGGAATACCCATAAGGACATATATATCATGCACATAGTAAAGCAATAAAACTACTAACCATCCATTTTTAATATAGAACAAGGAATCCTCAAAGGTTAACAAAAATAAAACCCATGAAATGTTTCAATACACAAGGTAAACAAAAATTACTCTAAAGCTAAGATTCTACTGATACAAACCAATATAACACACATATATATTTATTTTAAAATTTTATATGAAAAATGCCAAATATATATTAACATAGAATCTCATTAAGGTCTACATATGCATCTGAAAGTCCTAAGACTTCCGACTATGAATGCAACCTTTATATTTTTCTAGTATTTCATCAATAGAATAAAATAACTAGGCAAAAATATAGCTTAGCATAAAAATACAGAGATAAATCTCAAAAATATAATAGATATAATCCAAAACCTTCAATTTTCCAATCTATGAGTCCAAAATCCAAATACCAGTCAAGCTCCACTATTTTCTCCATTTCTTTTCCATATTCCTAACCATGTCAATTTTTCCCATATACTACCTAACTCTCCAAACCTTCCATCTAGTTCCCCATACCCATTCAATACCTGTATTGAATGTGAAGATAGAGAACTCGCCCAAAATTCCCTAATATAATCCCCCACCAAATATGACATAGAATGTAATGGTCATTAATTGACCTATCCTAAAGGATTGATCCACCAACTAAAATTTTAACCAATGAAAACACAAATTAATGCTTAATCAAGCCTAATTAACAATAATAAAATTGATTTACATCCTAACTCTCAAAGTCCATACCGCTAGCCAACTAAACAACATTAAATGTTAATAAATCTATTAAAATTAATTGAAATATGCGATTGACTATATGTTAATGCAAACAAACAATTAAACCATGTTTAATATAATACCCATGCCTTTGCATAGTATAGGTAATGTAATTAACCATGCGACTACCTTATTAATATAAGGTTTTATATAGTCTATAAAATAGTCTAAGGGATGTTATGGGTAGGTATAATTAGGTCCTAAGGTAATCCATTCAGTTATGTGAGTAAACCCCATGCAGGTATGTAGGGTAAAATGGAGTTTTCATGGAAGGAGCGAGTAGGAGTTAGTTTTAGAGGTGAAAATGAAAGGCTACAACTGTAAAAAAAATAATATAATATAATGACTATCGAACAAACCATGATAAAAGTAAAAACAACATATAATTAAATACACTAAGTACCAATGTCATGATAGAGACATAATTAATGACCAATCAATATGTCCAGATGGTGAAAAATATAACCAAAAATAAATATACCTCTCAGACTTATCTGACTACTAAGAATTTTATTTTGTACCTGATGTACCAATACCAACATCTACCTAGCTCATAATATAGTAAATATAAAAACAAAATTATATTAATAGTATAATATTAAAAAATCAATAAATAATTATTAAACTATAATAATATTAACTACAATAATAATTTATCAAGTGTAGAATTAAACATGCAATCCAAATACCACTCAATCAAATATAACAAATAATCCAATATAAATGAAGTAAACAATAGTTAGTTATACATAATCAATAATAATGTTTCAAATAGTAAAATAAATCATAATAATGTGGGGTCGTAAGATCCTCCCCCTTAAATGGGAGCCATCCTAATGACTAGTCAAATATCCATGCATAATCTTAAAAAAAGACGTGCATATTCCTAAGTAGTACTTCTTTCACTCAACATGTCCCATTGCATAATAACTTGATTTATATCTCTATTTCATAGCTTAAAACTATAATAATATAGGATTATCATTGGTTTTAATCAGTTCTTTTCCTCTTCTATGATCTGTAAATGAGTCTAATCCAGAACATGAGATGGATTAGGTATATATTTTCTTATCAAAGCAACATGAAATACATCATGACTCCTTGATAGAGATGGAAGAAGAGCCAATTGGTAAGCAACATGATAAAGTTTTTACATAATGTCAAAGGGCCTGATAAAAAATGGAGCTAACTTAGAAGCCTTTGCAAACATTATAGAACTTTTTTATAGTCTAACATGTAGAAAAACTTTATCACCCACGTTGATTTCATGTAGAGTTCTCTTTTGATCAACATAGCTCTTTTAATTATCTGAAGTATTAAGGTGTGGAGCCTAAAAGCTTCACCAAAGGAGCGCATTTGATAGTTGCAGGTTTACACAGTCACCGGCATCGGTCAGGAGCAACTGACGTTAGTCAGGAGCAGTTTAGGAGATGTCAGTGTCGGCATAGTTCGGCCGACATTGGTCACAGGCAAGCAACAGGAACCGATGTCAGTTACCTATGCGTCCAGAGAGCTATTTTCTTGGACAGAAGTGAGTGTTTGCATGAACGGATTAAGTGCTAGTCTTAAGTCCGTGTCTCTATCTTTAGCAAGACTATTTTTAGAGCCCTTGTTTAAGTGGCATAACTATTGGTTGTAAATGCATGCTCAAGTTTCCTAATTCTATATGTAGGATTAGATCTTCTTAGCTTATTGTATTGTATTGTAATTATTGTATTGTAGTGAGCAGTACAAAATTGTGAATCATTCCAGATTGTTGGAGTTGATTGTGACTCTTGAGGGAAAGAGATCTAGAGAGAGATCTATACATCTGAGAGAGGTGTGGAAGAAAGGAGTTACTTCAATTGTATTCCTTCTGTAAAGAGTTTAATACAAGTTTTCAGGGTGGTTTATTGTATCTATGTTTCTTTGTCATTTTTGATTCTAGTTACTTATCTTTCTGATTGATTTCTACATTTAATTGCTTTCATAAGTGTAATCAAATTGTTGGTTGATCCCCAACAAGTGGTATCAAAGCCAGGTTCACTAACAGGTGGTTAAGATATATGTAGTGTGTGTTGATTACAGGTTACTCACAGAGGTTTTTGTTTGAGTGGGAGAAGCAATGGCAGAGGAAAGCAAATTGAGAATGGAGAAGTTTAATGGGAAGAGCTATCAGCTATGGAGAATGCAGATAGAGGATTATCTATATCAAAAAGACTTATACTTACCGTTAGGAGGGACTGCAAAGAAGCCCAAAGACATGGATGATGAAGAATGGGAAGTTCTTGACAGAAAGGCTCTAGGGTCTATAACACTGAGTCTAGCATCCACTGTGATATCTAATTTATCATAGGCAAAGTCTACGGTAGAGTTAATGTCTACTTTAGTAAATATGTATGAAAAACCCTCTGCTTCTAATAAGGTATATCTTATGAAGTAGCTATTTAATTTACAGATGCAGGAAGGTGGATCTGTGTCTAATCATCTTAATGATTTCCATGGGATTGTTAATCAATTAAATTCTGTCAAAATAGTTTTTGATGATAAAATTAAGGCTCTTTTAATATTATGTTCTTTGCCTAAAAGCTGGCATAGCTTAGTAATGGCAGTAAGTAATACTGCTTCTGCTTCAAATATTTTAAAAGTAGATGATGTTGTTAGTGTTATCTTGAATGAGGAAATCTGTAGGAAAAGCACAGAAGAAGCATCAGGGAACGCTTTGTGTTTTGAGAGCAGAGGAAGGCAGAAAGAAAAGAGCAAGAAAGGGAGATCAAGATCTAAATCAAAGGTGAGAGGAAGATCCAAATCCAAAAATGGCAGAAGGCCACAATGCTAGAATTGTGGAAAGATAGGGCACATAAGCAAAGATTGCTGGTCAAAGCCTAAGGAAGACAATCAACACGAAGGAAAGGAAGAAGCAAAGATTGCAGGATTGCACAAGATGCTTTAATATTCTCTTTGCATAATAATATAGAATCTTGGGTGTTAGATTCTGGTGCATCTTTTCATGCTACCACCAATAGAGATTATTTTAGTGACTATATCCAGGGAGATTTTGGAATAGTGTATCTTGGGGATGATGAGCATTGTAAGATAATTGGCAAAGGTAAAGTGTAGCTGAAGATGTAGAATGGCAACACATGGGTGTTGAGAGATGTCATGCATGTTTCCAGCCTGAAGAGGAATTTGATTTCTGCAAGAAAGTTAGGGGATGAGGGTTGTATTATAACTCTCACAGCTGAATCTTGGAAGGTTACCAAGGGAGCACTTGTTATGGCTAGAGGTAAGAAAGTAGGTACTCTCTATTTGTGTAATTATGTTACTGACATTTCTCCTTCTATAGTATCTACTTCAGATGTAGATGCAAAGTTGTGGCATCACAGGCTCGGCCACATGAGTGAGAAGGGGATGTCCATTCTTAAGTCAAGAGGTATGATTCCAGATTTGAAAAACATAGATCTAGAATTTTGTGAGCACTGTATTTTTGGAAAGTAGAGAAGAGTGAGTTTTCTCAAGATCGAGTCAACAAAGAAGAAGCATAAGTTGCAGCTTGTTCACACAGATGTGTGGGGACCAGCTCAGGTTGCCTCTATTGGTGGATCAAGGTACTATGTGTCTTTCATAGATGATGCTACAAGAAAGGTATGGGTCTATTGTATTAAGAAGAAATCTGATGTATTTGAGACTTTTAAGATTTGGAAAGCTATGGTTGAGAATGAAACAGGCAAGAGATTGAAGTGCCTGAGATCTGACAATGGTGGTGAGTTCTGCAGCCACAAGTTCAATTGGTATTGTTATATGCATGGAATTCATAGGCAAAGGATGGTTCCAAGGACACCTCAACATAATGGAGTTGCTGAAAGGATGAACAGAACAATACTAGAGTGTGTAAGGTGTATGAGGTTGCATGATAGGTTGCCCTTAGAGTTTTGGGCAGAAGTCGTGGATATTGTAGTGTACCTAATTAACAGAGGACCCTCTATAGCTCTGGAAGGTGGAATTCTAGAAGAGGCATGGATAGGTAAAAAGGTAGATCTCTCATATCTCAAAGTTTTTGGTTGTGAAGCCTTTGTGCACGTTGATAAGGAAAATAGAAAGAAGCTGGATGCTAAGTCTATGAGGTGCACATTTATTGGCTATGGCTCTGATGATTTTGGGTTTAGATTTTGGAATCTAAGAACTAATAAGATAATTAGGAGTCATGATGTTGTTTTCAATGAAAAAGTGATGTATAATGATCAGCTAAGGAAGTTGAATCAATCTGGGTAGAGCAATGGTGAATTGGATGAGGTGACGGTCCAAAATGAGCTCACGGGAAAAAGAAATAATCACTTACAGGAAAACACAGAGACCAACATCGATCAGGCAGGAATCGACGTCGACACTACAGGAACCGATGTCGATCATATAGGAACTGACGTTGGTAGGTCAGGAACTGAGGTCGGTCAGGAAGAACCAATGCTGGTCAGTTACAGGCCTGAAAGTGACCAAGGTCGGTCACTGTCAGAGAATTTGGGCAGACAACGTGTTGTGGATGAGTCTTAGACACCCATCAGGAGGTCATATAGGGTAAGTAAACCTCTAATTTGATATTCCCCTTCATTATTCTATTTATTGCTTACTGATGGTGGAGAACCAGAGAGTTTTGAAGAAGAAATACAGGTGGATACTAGGAAACAGTGGGAGCTAGGCATGAATAAGGAGATAGATTCCTTGATGGAGAACCAAACATGGGATTTGGTTGAGTTGCTAGCTGGTAAGAGGACACTGAAGAATAGATGGATCTATAGATTGAAAGAAGGTGAGAATGGTAAGATGAGATTTAAGGCCAGATTGGTTGTGAAAGGATTTGCACAGAAACTAAGTATTGACTTTGGTGAGATTTTCTCTCTTGTTGTTAAAATGACTTCTATAAGGACTGTTCTGTCTTTGGTTGCTATTGAGGATTTATATCTTGAGAAACTTGATGTTAAGACAACATTTCTTCATGGATATTTGGATGAAGAAATCTATATGGATCAGCTGGAAGGATATGAGGTCAAAGGTAAGGAAAAGCTAGTGTGCAGACTAAAGAAAAGCTTGTATGGCCTCAAGCAAGCTCTTAGACAGTGGTATTTGAGATTTGACAGGTTTATGACTGAGCATGGCTACAGTAGGTGTCAATCTGACCATTGTGTGTATTTTAAGAGATTTGATAATGGTAGATATATTATTCTATTGTTGTATGTAGATGATATGTTGGTTGCAGGATCACACATGTAGGATATCTCTGAGCTTAAGTTGAAATTAGCTCACACGTTTGCCATGAAGGATTTGGGAGCAACAAAGAAAATCCTTGGCATGAGCATTAAGAGAGACAAGAAAAGTCACAGGTTGATTTTGTCTCAAGAGGATTATGTGGACAAGGTGTTGAAATGGTTTTATATGCAAGATGCGAAGCCGATAAGCACACCTATGGCTGGACATTTCAAGCTGAGTAAAGATCAGAGTCCAAATTCACATGATGAGGTAGAGTACATGAGTAGAGTTCCATATTCTTCTATAGTAGGGAGTTTGATGTATGGAATGGTGTGTACTAGACCTGATATTGCCCAAGTAGTGGGAGTTGTAAGTATATGGCCAATCCAGGAAAAGAACACTGGAAAGCAGTTCAGTGGATCCTTAGATATCTAAAAGGGACCAGTAGTAGGCATTTGTGCTATGGCGGTTTAAATACTTCTCTACATGGTTATGTAGATTCAGATATGGCAGGTCATTTGGATGGTGGGAGGAGCACAACAGGATATGTTTTCACTATTGGTGGAATGACGGTTAGCTAGATTTCAAAGTTTCAGAAGGTTGTTGCCTTGTCAACTACAGAAGTAGAATATATTGCAGCCACAGAAGCTAGCAAAGAGATGATATGGATGACACGGTTCATGGAAGAGCTTGGAAAGGAGCAAGAGAGTTGTAGACTATACAGTGATAGTCAGAGTGCAATTCATTTGGCTAAGAATTCAACCTTTCATTCTAGAACAAAGCATATATAGCTAAGCTATCACTTCATACGATAGGTATTGGAAGATGGTGAGTTGAAGCTGGAGAAGATCCATATAGATAAGAATCTTGCTGATATGCTAACTAAGCCGGTTACAAAGGAGAAGTTGAATCTTCATTCAACTTTCCTTGGTCTTCATGATTGAGTTGAAGATGGAGGAGCTAGAAGATGTTGCTGTACAGGTACAGGTGCAGCTATTTATCTTGAAGTGGGAGATCGTTAAGGTGTGGAGCCTAAAAGCTTCACCAAAGGAGCGCATTTGATAGTTACAGGTTTACACAGTCATTGGCATCGGTCAGGAGCGATCAACTTCGGTCAGGAGCAGTTCAAGAGATGTCGACGTCAGCATAGTTCGGCCGACGTCAGTCACAGGCAAGCAGCAGGAACTGGTGTCGGTTACCTATGCATCCAGAGAGCTATTTTCATGGATAGAAGCGAGTGTTTGCATGAATGGATTAAGTGCTAGTCTTAAGTCCGCGTCTCTATCTTTAGCAAGACTATTTTTAGAGCCCTTGTTTAAGTGGCATAACTATTGGTTGTAAATGCATGCTCAAGTTTCCTAATTCTATATGTAGGATTAGATCTTCTTAGCTTATTGTATTGTAATGTAATTATTGTATTGTAGTGAGCAGTACAGAATTATGAATCATTCTAGATTGTTGGAGTTGATTGTGACTCTTGAGGGAAAGAGATCTAGAGAGAGATATGTACATCTGAGAGAGGTGTGGAAGAAAGGAGTTTCTTCAATTGTATTCCTTCTGTAAAGAGTTTAATACAAGTTTTCAAGGTGGTTTCTTGTATCTATGTTTCTTTGTCATTTCTGATTCTAGTTACTTATCTTTCTGATTGATTTCTGCATTTAATTGCTTTTATCAGTGTAATCAAATTGTTGGTTGATCCCCAACATGAAGATACTTTCAATTTTTACCTTATTAATTCCATCTTCCTATCATAGTCCAGTAGCAAATTAGGTCTAACAATAGATCTATTTTCCAAGTTGTCCCAACCAAAAGGAGTTATGAACTTACACCCATATATAGCTTCAAATGGAGCCATATTTATGATATAATAGTACTTATTATTTGAAAATTCAACTAAATAGAGGTAATCTTCCCATTTAGTTTGTTGATCCATGATGTACATGTGTTTCATATCCTTAACCATGAATTTGAGCCTTTCAATTTTTCAATCCATTTTTGGATTATATAAAGAACTAAAATTCAACCTTGTTCCAAACACTGCAGTCAAGGTATGCCATAATCTTGAAGTAAATAACTTGTCATGGTCTGAAATAAGCACTTCAAGTATGCAATTAAGTCTAACCACTTCTTTCATAAAATGTTTCACAAACATAGAAACATCATCAATCAAATTTCAAATAATGAAGTGGTCAATTTTAGTGGCCTTATCAATTACCAAAAGAATAGTATCATGTTTGTTGAGTGATTTAGGTATCCCTGTAATTAAATCAATTGACACTACAACCCTCTTTTGTCTTATAATATCATGAGGGTACAATAGACCTCATAGATGTCAATGCTTATCCTTAACCCATTGGAATTATAGGTATTTTGCCATAAAATCATTCACATCATGCTTCATTCTAGGCCAAAAATAGAGCCTTTTTATCTCTTGTATCATCTTTGTGACACTTGTATGAGCATAATAAGGTGTTGTTTACACTTATCTTAGCACATAATTTCTCAAGTCATGTAAATTGGGTACATAAATTCTATTTTTATGCCTTACAAGGCCATCTATTTCAATAGAAAATTCAGAAAATCTCTTTGTTATAGGTTTGTTATCCAAATATTCTCTTACATCATGGTAGAATTCATGAGCAAGTTGTTCTAAAATATCACTTCTAAAATTTCTTAATAAAATTGACAAGCCAATAAGGTATGCATGTATACTAAATGTATTATACTTACTTTTGATATATGATATTTCCATGTCAAAATTACTCAAAAATTCCAACCACCTATACTATCACACATTTAAATAATCTTGAGTAAATAAATACTCAAAGCTATGGTGATCAGACTTCACCTTCAAAGGCTTTCCTAGTATAAATTGTTTCCATTATTTAAATGCATGGACAATGGTAGAAAGCTCTATGTCATGCATGGGATAGTTATTTTTATGATCCTTTAATTTATATGACTCATAAGCCATAAATTTCCCATTTTGGGTCATGATTCCTCCATATCCTTCCTTAAAATAATTTGTCCAAACTTCAAAATTACCATTTGGGTCTGAAAAGATAAGAATAACTACTATTGTAAGCAGCACTTCCAATTTATTAAAAGCCTCCCCACACTGAGGTGTCCACATAAATTTCTTTCCTTCACATGAAAAAGAGGTAATGGGATGGGCTACACTAGAAAAGTTTTCAATAAAATATCAATAATAACTAGCCAAACCCATGGAGATATGCACTTCATGCACATTTGTAAGAACATACCAATCTTGTATGGATTTAATTTTCATGGAATCAATAGAAATACAAAATTTATAAATAGTGTGTCCCAAATAATGAATTTTTTATTCATAAAATTCACATTTGGACAGTTTCTCGTATAACTTATGTTGTCTTAGTCTTTACAAGATTAAACAAGGGCATTGATCATGCTCAACCTCATTTTTGGAATAAATGAGAATGTCATCAATAAAAACCATCACAAAAATATCTAAAAAGTCTCCAAATATGACATTCATAAGATTCATGAAGGTTATAAGTGAATTAGTTAGGCCAAAGGCAAAACTGTGAAATCGTAATGTCCATATCGAGTTCTAAAAAATGTTTTATGAATGTCCTCATCTTTGATTCTTAGTTGATGGTAGCCTAATCTCAAATAAATCTTTGATAAGATTGTATCACCCTGAATTTGGTCAAATAAGTCATCAATCCTAGGCAAAGGATAGTAGTTTTTGATTGCTACATTATTTAGCAAGTAGTAATTACTGCAAGACCTCAATGTAGCATCCTTCTTTTTAATAAAGACCATCAGAGCACTGCAAGGGGATGCACTTGGTCAGATGCTTCCACTATCCAAAAGTTCTTTTAGTTGAATTTTTAATTATTTCAAGTTATCCACATTCAAGTGGTAGGGATCTTTAAAAGTAGGGGTAGATCTAGGCATTATATTGATGAAAAATCAAATTCTCACTTAGGTGGTAAACTAGCTAATTTTCTGGGGAAAACATCCATGAATTCCCTCAAAATAGGAAAACTTACATGTATTAACTCTATTTTATTGGGTAATTCCTATAGTCGGAATACGCAAAGCTTATATTCCTTCATAACAACCTTTTTCAACTATAAGGCTAAGATTTTCTTACATCTTTCTAGCCTTTGTATGCCTTGCAATTCTACAAGTTATCCAAGGTCATTAATGTATTTCACTCTTTTTCCCAAATAATCAAGTGTGGCTTTGTGTCCATGTAACTAATCTATCCCAAGGATAAGATCATAAAACCCTAAAGATGTAATAAATAAATTCACCATGGTCTTGAAGACACCAATATCAAGTTTTGCTAGTTCTAAGCACTCAAGAATAAGCACTTTCTTGTCGGTACCAAAATCAAGCTCCTAACCTTATATTATCAAGAAAAGTTTGATTTTACATTGCATAGTAGCAGAAGGAAAGATAAAATAGTCAATTGTACTTGAATCAATCAAAACATTCATGGAAAAACCATTTATTGTACCTTTAGTTTCAATTGGAGTGGACTACAAGTTAGCATTATGATTATCAACAACAAAATATAACCTATGATTGGCTGCTTGGCCTAATTTCAATTTAGGATAGTATTTTTATAGTGATTGTCACCACATTCCCAAAAAATAATAGGTCTAGAGGATGCTACCAGAATAGTATTAGAATTTGTGGTAGGTCCACATTGTTTGGTTTGATGTTGTTCCTTCTTAAAAGAACCATATTTAAATGATCCATGAGACTTGAAATTTTTGTTCTAATTAGAAAACTTTTGGAAATTCTTATTGCAACTATAAAATCTATATTTTTGATCTAATTTTTGAAATTTATTGATCTTGGGAGAAAGGCTTTTCATTTTAGAATGTTGCATGTTTGTCTTAAGCTCTTGTCTTGCCTTTTGGTGAGACTTCTATTTTTTTCAATCCTATAGGGTAATTCAATTGTTGTAGCCAAAGTCCTTGGATTCATCATATTGATGTCATGCATCAATATTTCATTGATCCCAAGTTTGAACTTAGTAATCTTGGTTTTTTCATCATTCATATAGTTTACATGATGCGACAAATCCATAAAATTATTCTCATACTCCATAACAAACTTGTTTTCTTCTTTTATAAGCTAAAAATTAGTGATTTTATTCTCTTTATAGTTAGTGTTTAGGTATATTTTATGAAAATAAGTCTAAAAAATAGACTAAGAAAGTTTCAAGGGATGATATCCTTTAATAGCACAAAGGTGATTCCACCAAAGAGTTGTAAGATGAACCAACTGATAGGCTACTACCTTGTCTTTCACATTTGATGGCATGTTATGGAAGCTAAATTTTTTGATAAGTGTATTAGGCATGCATTGGATGCATCACCTAATTCCTCAACTAAAAAGGTAGGTAATGGAAGCTTATTCATCTCTTTGATGATTGGGTCAACTATAGTCAAAGGTATTTATTTAATCATAGGTACTTCTACTTGCCCTATTTTCAATCTAGGTACTTCTTCTTGGGATATCCCTTCAAGATTATTCAACCTTTGTTCTTGGTTATCAATATTAACTTGTAAAGTGTTAAGGGATATCAAGATTACACTAAGGGTTTACTCATGATTTTCAGTTGGGTTCCCACCAACTACATCCACATTTAATACCTTTGTATTACTATCAACATTATTTATGGGCAAATCTTCTTAATTATAAATAGGGATATGACTATGATGACCCCTTCTTCATCATCTACCTTTGCCCTAGCTGGGTTGACATTAAAAGGGTTACCATGGATGTTACCTCCACTTTATCATGTTTTAACCATCTTGAGAATTACAAAGTGATAACTCAATAGATTACAAAATTTTAAAAAAGAAAACTCATTCTCAAAATTTTCTAAAGTAAAAAATTGCTCTGATACTAGATGAAACAACCCCTATAAATATTGGAATTGTGTATTAGATTACATTTTAGATGCGTTTTGGACCTAATAACCTCACTTGTTGATGCAAGTGATAAATGTTTAATGTACTAACATACATGCAACTGGTACCAAAGGAGGTGAACTATGGTAATTAGCTAGAGGTAACTACATACAAAAGGTGTTAAGGGGAAGTGTATAAACTTAATATATGTTTTATGGGATCAAGGTGTATCAATGTATGCATACATAGATAGGACCCAACTATCATATGTGGCACTTTTAATTCCTCATAGAATCATTTCTAGGTTGTTAACCCTAGGTAAATACCTCACTCTCTTTAGTGTCTTTCAGTCCCACTCAAGGATGGTTAAGTTCCATGATTATTTTAACCAAAAATGATAACTCTAACATCCTAGGATATCATTCAAGTTAAAATAGGTTTATATTACAATTATAGGTTATTAATCTCATAATCAAACATGATTTCAGATAAGTAAATTATAATAGTAACCAAAAAATAATTCAATCACATGCAAATTTATAGCAAATTATATAACAAAAACATTATTATATAAAGGAGAACTTGTCAAGGATATATTTAAACTCAAATTTTCAAAATGATATTGACCAAGGTCATAAATGCCTCATGACCTTTAAATTCACCATACCATTGCCTTAATAGTTAGCACAACACTCATTTAATAACCATGAATGCATTTATTAGAATAATGAACAATGATATAGTTATGATCAATATCATCATTCATCAAATAATCTTTAGGTAGCCTAAAAATAAATCCATGTAATGACATTATATTTGCATAGCCAATGCGGCATAATAAAACATTAAATTTTAAGACATAATTCAGCTAAGGTATCTAATTAAGTATTTCTTAATCATATAATCATTTAAAGAGAAAATATCTATGTATTAATCTAATAGTTTAAGTCATTCTTAGATAATTACTATTTGTAGACACCTAAATCTGGCCACCGATAACCTCCAATCAGGGTTTTGACTAATTTTCACCTAAAGCACATAATTTGGCCTAAAAATACTAAAACACTTTAAAAAATGTGAAATTGATATATTTAAGTGCTGAATTTGGCTAGAGTATCATTAAATAGGGCAGTGTAATTTATGAGCCAGCTAACTTTTATCATATCATTTCAAGCTAAAATACCAATTTTACATTTAGTTGCTTTGGATTGCTCTTTCCTATCAAAATCTCTAGCACAAAACATGTGATTGTATTATTTTTGTTGGTAACATCCTAAATGGGAATATAATTCCAAGGCATATCACATTGACTTCTAATTCCAATCTAGTCAAATTTTGAACCAATAATAAGGCATTTTGATCAATTTGATCAATTTGTGCACAAAGTTATTAATCATGCTTAAGAGATTATTAACTCAAATAAAGGCCTAATTAATAATTCAATGGAAACTTGTTGAATAATTTGTTTTGGAAATGAATATTGAATATCTGCATCATCAGGTTACCTAATTTCTTGGGAAGACATCCCTAGGCCATAAATGCCACAAATATCAAGATTCATGCCTCCCATGCCTCATCAAAGCCCTCCATGCCTCGTAATTTATCCTTTATCCTAAATATTGATGAACCTATTATATCAATTTTAATTGCATAATTAGATTAATCCTTAGCCACACATCTCAACCTTGAGATGGATGGTTCAGGTTGATTCTAATCAATCTCAAAAATATATAAATAGAGAGGCCATGAACATAATTTTTTAAGGTATTTTGGTACAAATTTATTATGCTCAAATATGATTACAAAGATAGGATTATGCAAAGTTATAATGCAGAATTGATTACAAAGCTTCATGAAACTAGTGTTACCATATCAAATTGATTCCAAGATAAGCCAAGCCATAAGACAAAGGTGCCAAAGAGAGATGGAGGTATCCAATCTTCTATTTCCAAGGACTTCATGAGCACAA
The DNA here is from genome assembly GCA_037957365.1 of Torreya grandis. Classification (NCBI taxonomy): domain Eukaryota; kingdom Viridiplantae; phylum Streptophyta; class Pinopsida; order Cupressales; family Taxaceae; genus Torreya; species Torreya grandis. Next base: position 941,662 of record JARHVA010005306.1, on the reverse strand, counting down.
ATCTAAAAAAAACATTTTAGATCATCTAAGGAAGGTAAAAGAGGGTTTCTTTTACATTTTAGTTATGTGTTTTATTCATGTTTGTTAACTAAGCTCTCCCTAGTGTCTAGGCCTAGAGATGTTATGCTAGGCCTAGAGATGTTATGCTATTTAGTGTGTTTCTTTCATCTTATTTTAATTTTGAAACTAACACCATACTAACCATCCTCTCTTGAGTAAAATTCTTAGTTCACATATGGCACACCTGATGGTATTAACTAGATGTATCCCACACATGAAGAAGATCATTTTACAGCTTTAAAATCCTCATTTGAATCATTAAAACTCTTGTGAATTGATTATATAACTTTTTTTTACCATTTTTGTTTGCCACAAGTTTACATATTAACTTACATTGGTTAGTAAAATTGACATCAGTTGGATAGCTATCGTCGATCACATTGGTATAATCAATGTCGATTAGATAACCGACATTAGTTAGCCAATGTAACCATCATCAGTTATATAAATAACATCGGTCATTATGTTTTTATTAAAACATAAATTGGAGAGCTATTTTTTTTAAGTTCATTATTTCAAACCTAAAAGAGCTTCAAGTCTAAAGGACATGTTAACATTTTTATTATAGGAACAAGCTTGATATTTGATAAAAACATGTTTAGATCACTTTTTGCATGCTTAAAAATCAATTAGGAACTTTGTTTTGGTGTTTAATAAAAAATTTAGATGTTTATGGTGAATGTTTTCAAAGTTTTCAACTTAGACCAAGGGTTCAAATGAACACCACCTCATTTTCCCTTTGGGCTTAAAAATGAACTCACCTTTTCAAGATTTTTTTATTCACTTAGTTGTTTAAATTAAATTTTTGTTTGGTAAAAAGAGGGATGTTGCATGTATGCTCTTCCATTTGTCCACTTTAGGGAACACTTGGAATCAAAAGCACCATTCCTATTGCAAATAGCCTAGTCCAAGGCTTAGAAAGAAAGTCATCTAAATCACTCCCCAAAAACTTGTCAAAATTTGGATGACCTTGAAAATGACCCTAAAGTCTTTCTATTTCATGCTTTCTTTATTTTTATGCAAATTTGGCTTACGAGGGGGACTTCATTACCTCCCATAAGTTCTTTAGGGAAACTTTGACCTAGGGTTTCATCTCTAAGAACTGACTTCATTTGGCTCTTAATTGGAGTTGGAAATGGGACATATCTACATTTGGACATCACACTACACTGAGCGAACTAGATGATGTAGTGGCTGTAAAAAGGACTAGACATTTTTACAACTAGCCAATGCCATGATCTCCCAATTGCCATGATTATATTTTTCATCATTTGACTTGAAAATTATTGTGTAATTGATTCCCCTAGAAACATTTGAAATCTTGATAGTTTAGTTAACCCCACATTTCCATACCCTTTTTAGGATTTGGATGATTATACTTAGTGTATTTTGGTCATTTTTGCTTGGTATATTTTGAGACTAAAACTTGTTTATTTGTTCATAATCCATGTAAAAATCAATTTGTCTATATGTCAATATTTTTTCTAAAGAGACGTTATGCTGGCCATTTAACACCATACTTATGCCTTGAATTTTTTTCTAAACTTATTTGTGTGTGTGTGTGTGTGTGATTTGAGTTCAAGAGGGCAGTGTTATGCTGCCCAAATCATGTCAAAACATTTTGAGCCTTTTTGAGTCTTTGAAAAATAACATAGATCACATCATTCAATCATGTTTATACCGTTAGGCTGCTCAATTTATTTCAATACTTGTTTACCTTGTATCAAAAATCATTTGTTTCAAACCATGTCATGTATACCATTTGGATCTTTGTCTTATGTTGTCACGTTGTCCAACATTGTCTAGCTCCATTGATCAAGTCCTAGTCTTCAACATTGAGTTTTCAATTAGCCTTGTCAAGTTTGAATGCAAAAATTGATTGATTTTTATTTAGTTCTTAATTCATGAGGTTGATACACAGATCTTTCTCTTTTGGTTTGCATAACTTCAGTTAATAGATTACCTAAATTTGTAAACTATTAATGGTTTATTTGTTTAATGTCTATCTTCATCATTATTTGTGCCTTTATTTGGGATACTACAACCTTTATTCAAAGAACCTTTTGTCTTATGCCTTATGCCAACTGATCATGTTTATGTTTGATTCTATGTGCCAAGTTTATGTCAAAGTTATTTACAAACTTATTAGATTAAATCAAATCACACCAGTGTTTGTTTCAAGTCTAGTTTTTGACACTATTTGGCCAAAAGTCCTAGCATATGCCTATGTTTGGACAAATGACCTAGCAACTCAACTTTTCCCTTTTCTAGTTTATACCTTGTTTGAAACACTTTGACCTAGAATTTTGACATGCTAGTTTTTATTCAGATGCTTGACCTTTTATGCGTATGACATTTGACATTTGATGTTAGATTATTTTCTGCCAAGTCTTAGCATAAACTATTTTAGAGATACAACTCTACTTTCAAACCATATTTGAGATATAACTCCACCTCTTCAACCAATTTGGACCAAGTTTGAACCATTTGTCCTTTGGATAATTTTTTAGAGTTTGTATAACTCTAAGCCTTTTTATTTAGAAGATTTTGTTATTTACTTGGATATGTCTCACTACAATTATAGTGGAGTCATGTACAATCGAGCTTATGATAGAATGGTTGAAAAAAATCCCACTAAGAACCCATATAGAGATATTTTTAAGGATTTTTATTATTCTCCCTACAATACTCCATATGGGGAACATAGTTAAAATCCATAAAATCTAAATTGACACCTTGATTGGCATAAAGAGGCTTGTGAGGAGAACTTTAAAGACCCAATTATAGATAATGTTATTTTAGATATGGATCCATACATTCCTTATAATAATAAATACATGAAACATAGTTAAGAACCAGTTTATGAGTCAACTCACAATTGGAATGATATGGTTTATGAGGAAGACTTGGATGCTTTGGCTTATACAAGTAATTAGGCTCCCCCACACCATACCATTTCTATTACAAAACTAAAACATCATACCATTTCTATTCCAAGAATAAAAAATCACACCATTTCCATTCCAAGACCTCATCCTTTGGTTTGTGGAGCAATCAAGCTCCACAATGCTTATTCATCATTTCAGGACCTAGTCCTTTGGCTTTGTGAGCAATCAAGCTCCACACCACCCTATTATTACCATTTTAGGACTTCATCCTTTAGCTCTTATGAGTAATCATGCTCCCCAATTCAAACCTCAACTGATCCAATCCTTTAAACACCAAGCTATGTTTAAAATTGGTATCTTCTAACTCATTGGAAACCAAGGCCAAGACAAATAACCAATCCAAGATGTTTTTATTAAAATGACCATTTGTGATAAGTCATATTATGATGAATCACCTATTGATCCTATAATAGTTATTGAGGAGTCTCACACTATCGAGCCACTCTTTGTCAAGTCACTTCTTAATGATTATAACTGCCTTTGGGAAAATCATTACCTCCACCATTTACCTATTTTTCAAGATCCTCTTATTCACAAGTCATTCTTTGAGGATTTGTCTCTTAAATTTTTTCCTATCCTAGAGGAGTGTCACGTTGATAAACTAGTCTTTATGGAGTCCATCATGCCATTATAGGTTTTAACTTATATAATTCCAAGCATTCAATAAGACATCATTGTAACAAAGTACCCTCAGATGAATAATAAAAATTAGAGTTAGGTTTTATTCTTGAATTGACATCAAATTTAGCATTAGAATTAGAATCAACATTAGCCTCAACATTAGATTTAGAGTCCCTTGAGTTAGAATTAGATTCAAATATAGAATATGTTCATGACTATTACAACATTGGTTACGTATACCTCATAGATCAGTTTAAATATATTTGTGATCCTTCTATAGTTTTTGATGATGAGTCCTTCATTTTTGACACAATTTTTCATAGTATCTTATATGAGGATTATACAACCTCTCCCCATTCCATTACCATTCCACAGGCTATTACCATAAACCAAAATAGCCATATCATTAACATTCCATCTCCCACAAGTGTTGATTGGGACTGAAAGAATCACACTTTGTTGAAATGTATCCATGGTGACATAGCAGTTGAAGAAGATCAACGAGGCCAAGAATACATTCATGTAGTAGAAGAATATTCTCCTAGTGAAACCTTTTCAGAGGTGCTAGGATATAATCAAAGTTCTAATTCAACATCTTTTAGTGAATCTTTTTTGGAAGCACTAGAAGACAATCAAAGTCAAAAGTCAACATTCGTTAGTGAAACCTTCTCAAATGTTCTATGAGAAAATCAAGACAAATTCATTAGTGAAAACCTCCTTGAGGCACTAATAGCTGAGCATAAAAGTTCTTCATTGCTTGACAAAGACAAAATTTAAGATCAATCTAAATAGCTTCCTATCTATAACCTAATAAGATGGTAGCTACTCTTAAGATCAAACAACAAAAAAATTTAGTGGTCGTATTGAGAGAATATTCAATGGTATTCATCCCCACCATAACCAAAGTTATGTTGAATTTGGCATCAACAAAATTACATGTGACTGAAAGCCTTGATCTTTATTTATTTCCACACCATTATACATTCTATTATCATCGACCATTCCATTTCACAATCAAACCTACCATCAATTATGTGTACTTATTAACCATCCATGGCCACACTTTCCTTTTCAAAGGCTACAAAGATACCTTGACTTGATGTTTGAAGGAATCAAAATTAATGACCAAGGAAGATCACAAAAGCATTCTCAACATTTAAAATCTCTAATCTATTTATGATAGGGTAGTTTTTTAGATGAGGTGTGGGATAGAAATTAACATGATCGAGTATTATATTTGTATCATTTATTGATTAGGATGTGCATATCCATATCAACATGAAAAATATAATCATATGTCAATTACCATACCCAAGACAAAAACATGTACCATACCATTTCACATTGCCATGCCATTGCCATTGTTACATATGCCTATTTTTCATTATCATAGATCCTGCCATTTACCCCATCACTTGGGGAAAACCCTCTTACCATTTTATCTAATTTATCTAACCATCATTATCTTAATAAATTACATTCCATCTTATCATTCCATTCCTATCTAGATCAAATCCTACTTCTACTCATCTTACCCAATCCTATTTTGATCTTGATTACTTTAGTTCTTCCCGCACCTTTTGTGGGGGGATTATAATTAGGGTTCCATAATCAATCCAATACATGTTTCAATGAAAATATATGAAATTAGTGTGATATTTGATCTAGCAAGATATCTTTCATACTATCAAGTTTATCTATGTGAGCTTGATTATAATTGCTTATGGGCAAATCGGTGTTTCACCAGTCTTGATACTAATTATAAACTCTTATGAGAAAATTAGTATTATTAATCTATGCCATTGTATCCTAGTTATAACAACCTATGAGAAAACTATGGGAAACACTTGTTTATCATGCATTATTGCATCACCTTGTCATTACTATTTTCATTTGACTGGCAATTTGCCATATTTGAGAACTTATTGGGACCTAGTTGGTTTTTCCTTGCCTTTTGTGTGGATGGAATTACTATGAATTGAGGTTATTTTAGGACTATGTGGATCGTGATCAATTCATGTTGAGGTCACCTTAGTCGCCCTTTCTATACACTTTCATCATTTTGTGAGAAACCTAAGATAAACACTCTCACCATTTTACGAGCAAGTATATTATTATTCTCAATTGAGTTAAGATACCTCAAAATTACAAAAAACATTTAAATATTTCAAAAAAAAATAAATTGTCTTATCTAAGCCTAGTTAGTTATCCTCGATTCACCTTACTAGGGCATGGTCATTGTTAGGATGCTTTCTTTTGATTTTGTTTTCAAGATTTCTATTTGTTTGTTTACTTTAGGTTGTTTCTTTCTTTATTTTATTGTTTTTTTGTTTGTCATTCACTTGTCTATTTAATTTTTTAGCATTGTTGCCTTGACTCAGTCTATATGCATTCATTGAGTGATTCCTCAAGCACATTATTCTCGAGTCTATCCATATTCATATGTCAACATTTTCATCATGGTTTTTATCATTGGAACATTATTTTCAAGTGTTTATTGGATCAAGAGTAAGTCCTTATGCATATTTTGGGATAGTCTTCACGGTGTTCTATCATAAAGCTTATCATCACATGATACAATAAAAATTAGCTTTAGAAAGGTCTACAATCAATGGATCTACAAAAGTTTCTCCTTGGCACCTTGGCAAATCCTCCCACTAACCTTGATCAATCAAACCATTAACCATTCTAGTTGTATCATTGTTAATCAGGATGAACATCTCCTCATTGATAGGTACAATAGAATCATTCACACTAATCAATATTATTATTCTATTCATCTATTTTATCACTTTTCACCCACTCATCTTTAATCTATATTTTAGGTTATATCCCTGAGTTATGCTTTCTCAACAGCCCTAACTGGTGCACCATCAATTTTAGCCAATCCAAGTTTGCTTGATGATTATAACCACCTATGGGGAAATCATTATTTTGAATTTTATTCTTGATTATAACCACCTTTGGGAAAATTAGTATCCTTTTTAAATCAATGCATGCAAGCATTTTCTAATTTGGATTAATCTCAACCATGGGTTAATTTCTATATTTCTTCTTGTTTCTTTTATAGAGACTGCCCATCAACATATATAATGGCCACTCCCTTAAGGGGGAATCATCATAAGCTTCCCAAAACCATTTGGAGGTTTTTTCTTTAACCATATTTTTCTTGGAATACAAGCCATCTCTCATTATTTGAGAAGACATTACTTTGCCTATGGTTTACAACATCTTCCCAAATAGGGGCCAACTGTAACACTTAAATCTAGCCACTAATAACCTCCAACCATGATTTTGACAAATTCCCACCTAAAGTACATAATTGGGCCTAAAAATACTAAAACATTTTAAAAGATGTGAAATTGACATATTCAAGTGTTGATTTTGGCTAGAGTATCATTAAAAAGGGTAGTGCAATTTATGGGCCAACTAACTTTGATCAGATCATTTCAAGTCAAAATGCTAATTTTGCACCTGAGTGCTATGGATTTCTCTTTCCTATCAAAATATATAGCATGAGACATGCACTTTTATTATTTATTTTTGGTAACATCCTAAATGGGAATATGATACCAATGCATCTGACATTAACTTCCAATTCTAATCCATTCAAAATTTGAACCAATAACAAGGCATTCTGATCAATTTGAGTAATTTGTGCATAAAGTTATTAATCATGCATATGAGATTATTAACCCAAATCAAAGCCTAATAAATAATTTCATGGAATATTATTGAATAATTTATTTTTGAAATTGATTAGAATTTGGGTTCTGAAAAAGGCTTCAAGTCAGAGTTTCAATGGTGGTACACTGTAGATCTCATCAAGAGCTTTTCAACACTTTTCATGGTTCATAAAATGGAGTCTGGATGCTCAAGATATGGTCATTTGAAGATTGATATAAAAATGTCCTTTGTGACATGTGGCACGTGTTTCAAAGTTGTTTTGACATTTGGACCTATCAGAGGTCAACACATGGCACTGTTGAAATGCCAAGTGGGTCAATAGCCATTTGACACTTGGAAAAAAATTAGGTGCAAAAAATTTGGTTAGGTGTTATTTATCACATGTTATTTGAAATTTTCAAGCATTCCACGCCACCTTGCCATGTCTATCATGCCACCCAAGGAAATATTCAAACTTGGCACCCAAGAAGGAGTCAAGGCACCTAGAAAGGAGAGCTTGAGTGCACCCAAAAAGGAGAGAAGTTTTCAAATGCATGATTAAGCGTGCCCTATAAGGAAGGGATAAGTTTTGAACCCTTGACCTCCTGTGTAAAAGGGAAAGGCCTTGACCACTTCAGCGATGGAGGTTGAAGTGTTATAAAAGGCACTAATTTCTATTTGAATTTATCAGTTTCTAAACTATGTGTTTTTAATTTTTAAAGGCTGAGACTTTGAAAAAGCTTTGGGAAAGCTTATGTAATGGATTTTTATCCATTTTATGGCCATAATACTCAGTCTTAATACTCTTTTTATCCAATTTTCATATTGGAAGAGTATTTTTAATCCCATAGAGGAGATTTTTGGGACTTTTGAAGCAACTTTGCAGGGGTAAAGACTCACAGAATTTGAAGTTGCCAGGCTTGATTATCAGTCACGATGAAGGTGAATTTTTGCATAAAGAGATCAACTTGCAGGAAAGTTATTTATTTTTTCTAGGTTTTTGAAATGCCCTTAATGGAAATGGTCCACTCCTTTGGAGAACCTAGAGATGTAGGCATGAGTTATTGAGCCGAACTCTGTTATCACATTTGATGTTTTTGGTAATTGTCATTTGATGCATGATTTAATTTCAGTTTGCTAATTTGATTTTAATTAGTAAATGAACTCATGCAAGTAATTCAAATTTTGACAACTATAACACAACATTATTAAAAAAATTGGTTCAACAACTGAGAACATTTTATGCCAAAAAATTTTGCAAGTTCTTTTGAGTTTTTTTATAATTTGTTAAATTTTTAAGAAATTCAGTATTCATATTTAAAACTTCACTTTGAGTTGATTCAGTGTAGTTTATGCATCAAGTTGGTATCAAAGTAGTTAAAAAGTTGGGTTAGCTTCTAATTGAAGTTTTGATAGTTGCTTTTAGTTTGTTGGTTATCCATATCACTTGATTAGATTGTAGTGTGCAGTTGTGGAATCAGTGTGTTTGTAGGAAACCATGGGCAAGTTGTCACATAAAGCCAAGATGGAAGAGCTTGAAAGCATCAACAGCCTAGATTCAGGATGAGAATGCATTCCTGAGATGCAAGCTCTATTCTCTTGAAGAGAAAGTTACAAGTTTAAAATCGAAGCTTGAATCCAAGGATGAGCTCTTGATTTGATTGCAATATGGTGAGTGTGAAAAGGTAAAGCCTTCAACTTCAGATGCAAAAACTATGATTGAATGCATTGTAAGTTATTCACCACGTAATTCATCTACTTCTTCTTTCCATTCAGATTCAGATTCAAGTAATAATGATTTTGGTAGTTTTGAACAACACACTAAGGGTATAAGATCTAAATTATTGATGAAAATGGGATTTAATGGAAGAGGTCTTGGTCGAGATGGCCAAGGAATTACTAACCCAATACAAGTAGAGCATAGATCTCTTCATGCAGGTTTGGGTTACACTAGTGAGCAGGTGGAAATTGGAGGAACTTCATCCATGGCTAAAGGAAAACAAGATTATAATATCAAAGAACTGAGGCCACTAGTAGAGCATGTACAGTGTGAGAAGGAAGGTAGAAGAGGTATTGAGATTCCACCTCCTATTTCCTACACTAGAGTTACTACTAAATCTTCTGATCCACTTTTTATGTTTAAGAAATTTGGATTTAACATTTAGAAGATAATGCAATCATTTCCGTGCACTTTTTGTGGGATGCATAACCATAATGTTGCATTTTGTTGGAAGAGACATGCTATGATTAAGCAGATTATAGGTGTTCAAGACCATTCTCATCATGGCAAAGCAAGAAAAGGTAAAAGGTAGACCTCACCTAAGAAGGTTATTTGCACTTATTGCCATATGAGTGGACATCGGATTGATCATTGTGCTAAACTTCAATCATCTTCTCATTCTAAACATGGTAAAACTAAAATGATTTATCAACCTATTACTAAGGTCAATGAAGTTAATTCAATCCATAATGATGCTAAGGAATCCACTAAGACAATCAATTTCACTAGAAAGAAATAAATGGTTAAATGGATTATCACTACATTCTTTTTGCAAAGCATGGTTATGAATTCACCTAAGGGAATGAACAAGATTTGATAGATATAGAGTAGAGTTTATGAGAACACTTCGAGATAGGTTCATCATTTGAAGTATTTTAATTCTCATGTTGGATAGCTCTATGTTTTGAATCTCGTATTTATGCTGTGAGAGTTGTCTAGAAGACTTGAAATCATTTGATCAGTTGGAGATAATAGAAGAATGCATGTTGTAGGTTGAGTTAATTCCCTATAACACTTATTTGATTGCTATTTTGAATGTATCTTTGGCACATGGATTTATAGATGCATGTTTAAATGTTAGGCAGCATACACTTTAGGTTGTTTACATTTGCTTAGCATATAAGTCCCATACTAGAGCATTATATTATATCATGTCTACAACATTTATTGTATTTTGTTGGGATTATAAAGTTGTCTTGCAGTTACATTGAGAGTTGTTTTAGTTTTTGGCAATTCACTACTTTACAGGATGTGACATTTGGGCAGGCAATTTTGGTATGTTGTAATCACTTTGGCAGTTATAGATTCACTTACTCATGCCTTCAGATTAGGCATTTTTATAGTTTGATTGTGAATCATTTTAATGCAATTATTTATACATCTTGCTATGATTGGGTTCTATTTTTATTGATGCAGTAGACCAGTTATAAGATTTTAGGGGATATTGGACTTTTAGAGACCAAAAGCCTTCCATTAGGGAGGTGTGATCAGAAATTGGGTTCTAAAAAAGGTTTCAAGTTAGAGTTTCAGTGGTGGTACATTGTAGATCTCATCAAGATCTTTCTGGCACTTTTCACGGTTCACAAAATGGAGTCCAGATGTTCAAGATATGGTCATTTGAAGATTGATCAAAAAATGTCCCTTGTGACATGTGGCACGTGTTTCAAGGTTGTTTCGACATTTGGACCTATCGAAGGTTGACACATGGCACTATTGAAATTCCCAATGGGCCAATAGCCATTTGACACATGGCAAAAAAATTAGGTGTAAAAAAATCTGGTTAGGTGTTATTTATCACATGTTATTTGAAATTTTCAAGCATGCCATGCCACCTTGCCATGTCTATCATGCAACCCAAGGAAATATTCAAACTTGGTGCCCAAGAAGGAGTCACTATAAGGGAGACCCTAAGAACACCCATAAAGGAGGGAAGTTTTCAAATGCATGCTTAAGCATGCCCTATAAGGAAGGGATAAGTTTTGAACCCTTGACCTCCCATGTAAAAGGGAAAGCCCTTGACCAATTCAGCCATGGAGGTCAAAGTGTTATAAAAGGCACTATATTATATTTGAATTTATCACTTTTTGGACTATGGTTTTCAATTTTTAAAGGCTGAGACTTTGAAAAAGCTTTGGGAAAGCTTATGTAATGGATTTTTATCCATTTTCCAGCCATAATACTCAATCTTAATACTCTTTTTATCCAATTTGCATATTAGAGGAGTATTTTTAAGCCCATAGAGGAGATTTTTAGGACTTTTGAAGCAACTTTGCAGATATGAAGACTCACAAAATTTGAAGGTGCCAAGCTTGATTATTAGTCATGGTGAAGGTGAATTTTTGCATAGAGAGATCAACTTGAAAGAAAGTTGTTTATTGTTTCCAGGTTTTTGAAATGCCTTTAATGGAAATGGTCCACTCATTTGGAGAACTCAGAGATGTAGGCATGAGTTATTGAGCTAAACTTTGTTATCACATTTTGTGTTTTTGGTAATTATCATTTGATGCATGATTTAATTTCAGTTTGCTGATTTGATTTTAATTAGTAAATGAACTCATGCAAGTAATTCAAATTTTGACAATTATAACACAACGCTATTAAAAAAACTAGTTCAACAACCAAGAACATTTTAGCCAAAATATTTTTCAAGTTCTTTTGAGTTTTTTGAGAATTTGTTATGTTTTGAGAAACTCAGTATTCGTATTTCAAACTTCACTTTGAGTGAACCTAATATTGAACATTTGCATCATTAGGTGACCTCATTTCTTGGGAAGACATCCTTGGTCCATAAATTCCACAAATATTAGGATTCATTCCTCCCATGCCTCATCAAATCCCTCCATGCCTCTTAATAACTCTTTTATCCCAAATATTGATGAGCCTATTTATCAATTTTAATTGCATTATTGGATTAATCCCTAGCCACACATCTCAATCCTGAGATGGATAGTTTAGGTTGATTATGATCAATCTAAAAAATCTATAAATAGAGAGGCCATGAACATCATTTCTAAGCTATTTTGGTGCAAAGTTATTATGCTCAGAAATATTTATAAGACAATATTTGGCAAATTTATAATGTATAATTGATTAAAAAGATTCATAAAACTAATGTTACCATGCCAAATTGATTCCAAGCCAAGCCAAGCCACAAGCCAAAGGTGCCAAGGAGAGATAAAGGTAGCCAAGATTCCATTATGAAGGACTTCATGAGCACAAAGCTAAGCACACCACTACAACAGCACTTTGGAGCATCCAAGGAAGGTAAAATAGGGTTTCTTTTGTATTTTAGTGGTGTGATTTGTTCATGTTTGTTAACTAAGATCTCCCTAGTGTCTAGACCTGGATATGTTATGCTATTTACTGTGTTTCTTTCATCTTATTTTTATTTTGAAACTAACACCATACTAACCATCCTCTCTTGAGTTAAATTCCTAGTTCACACTATTAATTAATGTAACCATTCATAAGAAAGGAATTTATCAAAAAATTCAATTATTTTCATACAATGTTACCATTATCATCTAAGGAAATGCATACATAATGAATCATCACATTTTATATTTGAACAAGTATAGCTAAGAATGTATCTAAATGAATTAGATGAGAGTAGCAAGTGATTTACATACAACATAATGCACAAAATACAAATACATAAAAACAAAAAACAACCAAGTTTCAAGTTGAGTAGAACCCAAATAAAATGTTACACTTAACGAACTTTTACAACTTTATGTTGGGCATGCCATGGTCATCAAATCATTAAAATTAAACTATCAGAAAGGGAGTGAAATTATATGTATCCCAAAGAAATAAAAATAAAAAAATATGCATGTCCCAGTCATATGTTTACACAATAGTAAACAAAGTACAAAACAATATTTATCTTGATTATTTCATTTAGTTGAGTAACCTTGCATAATTTCAACTTCAAATTTAATTCAATTCATTTAAGACCTTTCAAATTCATCTATTAACATTAGTAAATCACTTAGGAATACTATATAGGTCTATAAAAATGTTTTGATTAAGTGAATGAAATAGATCAAGTCATTATTTCTTATTTATTAAATGAAAGAATAAAAGTAATATTTTTTATATCTATAATATGCATCATACATAACTTTATTACAACCAGGTATGTCTAAAATTTAGTTGGATGTGTGGATTATATTTATGTTTCTACATGCACCAACAACTAATAGTATTGAATAACTCATGCATAGCTAAAATAAATAAGAAACCCATATTCCATGTATCTATGTAATTAGATTCACAATATATATTACAATGTATCAAAGATAATTAGTAAGATAGTTTAATTGATTAATTGAGTCTGTGTATTTTTATAACAAGAAATATATGAATATGTTTAAGTATCTATATAACCAAATCAAAATATTATTCCTACATTATAACATAATGCTCAATATTCTAATTAAATATACACGATATCATTTTTAATTAATGTTGATTAATTATTTAAGTAAATATTACTTATGATAACAACAAGTGGATCTAATTCTAATATCCAAATCAGATAATTAACCCAATGAGCCAATAATGGTTGTTCTAAGTTATCTATATAAAATAATCCATATTAACCCAATCTAATTGTATAACTAATGTTAGAAGAGTAATTTTGCATTGATATCATTAAAAAAATGCTTTATCAATATGAAGGGAATCAAAATAATCATCTAATAACTTAATATACATGAAGTGTATTACATTTAGAAACATATATGAAATTAGCATCTTACCCTTCAAACATTATTTCTCCTTCCATTTATTTTTTGCATCAACACATGTTAGCAATAACATGACTAACCAATAATAAATCAAGGCTACATACTAACTCAAATAACATTAATGTAAATGACTAGGTAAATAAAACATAATTAGTTTGATATCAACTTACTTCCTATACACACAAAATCATTGAAGTATGGAGTAACAACTAAATGAACTTGACAAGCCCTCCCAACCATCCCTATAAGCCCAACCATAGATGGCCCTTACCACCACAATCATCAACAAGATGTTTGTTGCATCAACCAAGGATGAGAAGGGAATTTTCAACAATCAGATTTCTAAACTAGAGGACATCTTGACAACAATATAATATAAAGAAAGACAATAATTCCATTCTGAGGCGAGATGGGAATAATTAATTCATCTTTGATAAAAATAAGAAGGGATAACCATCATAGGATAATGAATGATATAGAATTGATTAATAACTAATCCATTATATATCTTTTAATATAACCATCTTGGATCCCCATCCAAGTTTATGATAGCCGTAATCATCTTGACTACAAATTTTTACCTAGGTATAAAACATATCCAATATTTTAATCATTCAGGTATAGTATAAGAATGGTAACTCAATGACCATGCAATCATATAAAACACACAAATAAATGTAATAGTCTAGATTAGTCATTTATTACATTTAGGCATACATAAAATTCTGACCAAAAATAATGTAAACATTTCTTCATAACACCAACATTTACACATTCAACACAAATCTAAGTAATTAATAAATATAAATGAAACTCCTCAAGACTTCCTTTGACATCCTCGCATACCCAACAAAATACAACCATGTATATCCATGCCAAACTTAATAGAGGTCATATATTGATTGATATGTAGGAGTTTATTCGAGCCAAACACATAGAAAAAGTCAACTAAATCATGCCATCAAAATTCAACAATAGGCCTGATTAAAACAACAAATCAATCACATTCAAGATTTCATCGGTAAATATCTAAAATGTAGTCAAAGTATAATACCAAAGACCTAGTCGAGGCTTATCTTAAGGGCCATAACATATACTTATAGAAAACATAGTCAAGACACCACATAAAACCTAGTAAACTTTGCATGAAAGAATCACACCATAATTATATACAATGTGGCCTTAAGAATATAACACAATTGACTATATCAATAATAACATCAACATTCTCCAAAATCTACATAGTAAGAGTAAACACAAACCCCATAACGAATTATGCTTCACAATAAATTAATATGTCTCTTTAACAACCCAATAAAAAATTCATTCTAGAATGAATTCAGTATAGAAACCCACTTTAAAACAACACTCAACATTCCTATAACAAACCAAAAATAATTGAACATAGTTATATCAAAATCCAAATAACATGAATCGAATATATAATTAAAAGATACAAATGCTTGAGACCCATCTTAATATCTTAAAGAGATGTTAGAATAGTAAGTCACTCAATTCAAATAGAAACAAGAAAAAAACATTGTCACTTTACATAAATAACTTGAAATCTTTACAGAATCATCAACATATAAAGTACACACAAAAACTCCACCAATCATTATCATTTAAAACACCAAGTCAAAACTTGTGCCTTAGCTTATATTGAAAACATAGTCACTATTATGAAAACCCAATCGACTATCAACATCTTTGCATACAACCACAGAAGGAACATCATGACTCAAATAAAACCAAGAACCATCAGCAAGATTTTTATTTCATTCCTTCATATCATAACATACATAGTTGAACTTAACTAGGCTAAGTCCACATAGTAGTTGTACACCAAGACACAACATCCTATATCTATACATAAATGGTCAATTAAAATGAATCCATGAAACCTTTATGATCAAGTTGATGGAATACCTATAAATACATACATATGTATGTATGTATGTATGTAGGTATCATGTACACAACAAAGTAGTAAAACTACCAACCATCCATTTTTAACATAGAATAGACAATCCTTATATGGTAACTAAACCAAAACCCATAAAAATTTTCCATACAAAGTCAACAAAAATTACTCCAAATCTAATATTCAACTGATACAAACTAGTATAACACATATATATCTATTTTTCAAGTTTATATGCAAATTACCAGATTTTTATTCACATTTAATCTCATCAAGGTCTACATATGCATCTGAAAGTCCCAAGACTTCCATCTACATATGGAATGTTTTTATTTTTCCAAGATTTCATCAACAAAACAAAATTACCAAGTTAAAATATATCTTACATGAAAAATGTAGAGAGAAATCTCAAAAATCCACTAAGATAGAATCCAAAACCTTAAATTTTCCATGCTGTGAGTCCAATATCCAACATGAATACATAAAAAAATAATTTGAGTTACATTTTTTTCTCCGTTTCATCTCCATCTTCCTAACGCTGTCAATTCTTCCCATCCACTACCTAACTCTCCATACCTTCCATCTAATTCCCCATAACCATTCAATCCCTACATTTAATTTGAGGAGAGATAAACCCTCCAATATTCCCCAATGCAATCCCATGCAAAATATTCCATTAGATACAATGGTCATTAATTGACCTACCCCAAAGGATCAATCAACCAACCAAAAAATTAGATAATGAAAACATAGATTAATGCTTAATCAAACCTAATTAACAATAATAAGATCGATTAACATTCTAACTATTTAAGTTCATGCCTCCAGACAATTAAACAACAATAAATGTTAATAAATTTATTAACATTAACCATAATATGTCATCAACTATAAGTCAATCCAAAAAAACAATTAAACCATGTTTAATATAATACCCATACCTTCATATAATATAGGTAATGTAATAAACCATGCCACTACCTTATTAATATAAGGTTTTATATAGCCTAGGAAATAGTATAAGGGGTGTCATTGGTGGGTCTATGTATGTCCTTATGTAATCCATTAAATTAGGTGAGTAAAATCGATGTAGTTATGTAGGGTAAAATGGAGTTTGCATAAAAAGAGCATTCAGGAGTTAGTTTTAGAGGTGAAAATGAAATTTTGAGGCCATAAACCAAATAACAAAATATAATAACTATGAAATAAACCATGGTAAAAGTAAAAACAACATAAAATGAAATGCAATAAGTACCAATGTCATGGCAATGACATAATCAATGACCAATCAAGATGTCCAAATGATGAAAAATATAACCAAAAACAAGTATACATATCAAACTTATCTAATTGCTCAAAATTTCCTTTGGTACCTGATGTACTACTATGAACATCTACCTAGCTCATAATATAGTACTTGTAACCACAAAAGTACATCAACACTACCATATAAAAAATTTGATAAATAATTATAAAATAGTAATAATATTAACTGTAGTAATAAATTATCATGTACAAAATTATACATGCAGTCCAAATACCATTGCGTCAAATCTAACAAATAATCCAACTGAAGGAAAGTAACTAGTTGCCAATTATACATCATCAATAAAAATGTTTTAAACAGTAAAATAGATTATAAGAAAGCAAGGTTGTAATAATTAAATAGCTTGAATTGAAAAATAATAAAGGCTTGCATATGAGAAACATTGGTTGTAGTAATGGGAGGGGTGTAGGCAACATCATTAGGCATAGGCATGGATAATTTACGAAGGCCAAGGGATGTTCCTAGGCCTAGACACAAATGCATAGAAGTGACTAAAGGTGTAATAATAGGGACAAATGCAATAATATAATTAGAAACATTAATAGCACTAGAAGGACTTTATTTCTTGAGTTCATCATGAGAAACATATACAAATGAATCAATATTTTTTATATGTGAAAGAACATAGTCCCAAATCCTAGCATGCTTGAATTGGGTATCATATTATAAAATAAGGTCCATGAAGTAACCGTTAATAGATGATGAATGCGCATTAAGATATCATGTGAAGTTAAATTCATAACAAAAGATTCTTCTTGTTCACAAGTCATTGAAGATTGAAAAAAACTATAGGAGCAAGAGGATGACAAGAGAAATTAGAATAATCATTTTAATAAAAAAAATAAAGGTAAATCATAAGAGATGAATTCTTTAGTTACTTTATATTTATCCCATAAAATGACAATGCATAGCATGTTTAAAATTAATGTAAGTTGCTATAAATAATTGCATGGTGTGATGCAATTCATAAGATAAACATGTACATGTTAAACCCATGATGAATATGAAAATGAAACAAGAAAATATAATAGCTATGAATACAATTTAAAAACAAAATTAAGGATAAAGGGTGATCTAGGAAAGGGTTTGAGTGATTTGTAGGCTCTTAGATATACTTTTTATTTCATTGATTAGTGTCAGCCCAATGTTTCAGAGCACTAACTAAATAGGGAGAACCATGCCTATAATCCATTGACTCTAGTTTTGAGGGTAAGTTGAGGGTAACTTATTTGGGATATACAGTTCTCTTGGGTGCACCACAAATTAGATAGATTAAAAAAGGGTTTCTATTGGAGTAAACAAGTGGATCTTAAGCATTTACAATAGACCATAAGGTGTGCTAAAACTAAATTCCATGTTTATCTCTAAACTATGGCTATTATTACGGAAGTAAAACACCTCATGCAACAATGTTTGTAAATGGAACACCTAATATCCCTTCCTAATAATAGCTAAGTAGTTTGAAACTTTTTAAAACATAATTTCTAAAAAAATTAAAGATAATGAAAAATAAAGTAATAAAAAAGGAAAAATATTTATGTATAGGTGACAATAAATTTCAACTGGAGGCTAAAAGAAAGAGCTTCAATGTTATATTTATCCAAGGTGATAAGATAAACTTATTCACTATCAGATTACTCCAAGGTCAAAGAAGTTGAATCATTATGTTTTAGATTTATATCCAAGATTGAGGATTGTTTTCTTTTAGTGTCAAAAAATTATATAAATTTAATGAAACCCAGGGCAAATAGCAACAATCAAGAAGAAATGTTTGTAACAAAAATTGGGTTCATCAAAATGTTTACACTAGAATTAATTATAAATTTAAGTTTAACTCTAAAATGGAAATGTAAACCATTGAAATATGATACAAGATAATAAATAAAGTATAATACAATTTAATACATAGATATACATAATTTATAAAAAAATTAAATTTTCTAAAAATAAAAACTAGGGCTAGGGTTTGATAATTTTACTTGCAAATAGATTATTTTAGACTACATTAAATTTATAAAAATTATCACTAATTAAAAGAGCCTAAAAACATTGGTGAATTAAAAAATAGTGTCTTAGTTTCTATTAGGATAAGTTCATAAGAGGTAGATAAGAGTGTAGTGTGTTGATATATATTATTGCAACTTGGTCTTCTTAGATTGTATGTAAAATATGAAAATATGGGTCTATTCACCTACGTCTATATGGGATCTATTTTTGTGTGGATCCCAAATTTATGTGTGTAATACCTAAAAATCATAACCTTAATCCTACACAAGCACATAAAGGTATATAAAATTTAAAAGGGAGAAAAATGAAGGAAGTTAGAATGGTTGACTTATCCTCATAAACCGCCTTATTGACTGAGTATTGCCTACATATCCCAAAAGGGCCTTAAGTCGATGTAGTTATCCCTATAGGTAAGATAATATGAATGGAACTAAAAAATTTTATTAGAATGCTTGACAAAGTATTCCCTCAACATGTAATAAGAAAATGTTAGACTTGAAAAAAGGACTGTATAATTGTAAATAAAATTCAATAGAGATATTTATTCAGAAGATATATGCTTTTGAAATAAGAAAGATAAGTTCCTTGTAAGAGAGTGCAAGGTATATTCAACTGTGACCCTTGATGTGATTTTATAGAGAATTATTTAGAATGTTTTAAATAACCAACATATTTATATATATGGTAAAGCCATTAATAAGCATGCCATTTAAAAAAATTCCCATTAGAGTATGAGATACAACAAGTCTATAGTACTAGATATGTATAGAGTGTGCCCCTGTTTGCCTAGTTTAGACTTGTACTAAAAGGACAAAGGCTCATGAAATAAAAGTGACATTAAATTATAAATTGAATATGGATTAATAGGAATGAAATATGGAATTTTGGAACATGTTATTAGTAATTTAAATATTTTTAAGGATTTATTAGATATTTTAGTGATCAAAATGGTGAATTGGCCAAGGAAGGAAAAGATATCAAGGACAAGCAATGCCAAGTATTTATTGATTAAATTTTAGTGTCTATAGACCCATTTAATTCAATTTTTAGAATATATTATCTATTAAATATCAACCTGATCATGCCATCCAAGTGATTAGGGTCTTGTAACCCAACTTTGCCTAATTCCTTGAGAGAAACATTGACAAAGAACTCTAATATATTATCCTCATCCATAATAAGGGTTATTTAGGTTCAATGTTATCCCAATTTTATTCTCTAAATAATAAAAATGATTTAAGTGAGATATTTTGGTACCACCAAGAGCATCCATTTACACCCATCATGAAAAACCTATCCATATATCTCAACCCAACCAACCCATTCTTCCACCCCTTCCAATACCAATCCCACAACCACACTAGCCTATCTAAGCCAACCATTAGATAATTCATCTTTCTATCCATTCATTAGATATATCAACTATACCTTAAGAGGTTCAGTACATGAAGGTTAGTTTATCACTTTTTGAGTTCAAAAAATTTGGTAAACCCAACGTGAAAGGTTTCTAATTTTGCATTATTCTATTTTCTTTTATTTCCTACACCTACTCTCCTCTCTTCCATTTATTGTGTGGGTATTTATATACACCCTAATAATGTTTGGCCAAGAGTTTGAGATATATTTAACCTTGATACCTATAGAAGGAGTTACTAAGTTCTAGGTGACACATCCCTTATTATTTGGAATAATAACTCCACTCCAAATCTAGAGAATAAATTCAAAATTTTCTTCTTCCTAAAACTTACAAACTAATTCTAAGGTAGTAATTCAATAACTATGGGATCCTTGAGATACTAATACCATCTACCTAAACACTAATAACATGAATTTCACTATTATAGGAAGGATTTATCCACAAATTATAATTAAACCACATATTAACTTGAAAATCATAGATACAAAAAGCATATGAAGATTTGATCATTATATTTAAAGAATCCTCTTCCAAGAAGATGGATTAAACAAACTATAATTAGCCTTGTATCCCTCCAAAACTAATAAAAACACTTCCTTTCCTTAATAAAAACCAATGATCAATAATCATGAGTCATATAACATAAACCAATTCATTACGTGTTATTAATCCTTTCCTCTCAAGTCATCCATGAAGAAGATTCCTAAATCTAGCACCACTTCTTTATTGAATGAGCTCATCTCCACCTTGGTGGGATGAATTCAAAATATAGAGAGAAACCAAGCCTCTCTAAACAAAGGGAAGACCTCTAACCTTTATAATCAAGTTCATTTCTCTTGCATTCCCATCCCTTCAATAACCTATTAGCCACCACATTACCAAACTAATCAACCTACAACTAACTATGTTTCAAATTACTATCTAGGTGACATACTCATGGAATTCCCAACCATATATCATCTAACAATACCCCACATTATCATCATCCTAGTCAAGTCCCCATCAGAGGTTAATTTTTTTACATCCCTCCAAAAAATGTTGAAAGTAATACACCACCACCATTTATTCCACCTATTTACATGCTAGCCAATGTTTCACCCATGTGCACTCCATCCTTATAAAGCCAAAATTCCACTTCTTATTCCAATGCCTTATCTCCTTATTACCATATGTTTTCTAGATCTACACATACAAATAGATACTTCTCAGCTTACTATACCTCATCTTTTTGACCTAAATATTTTCCTCCTAGTGGTTTCATGCTCACTTTTTAACCTGCCTCTCTCCATCAACCTCATCCCAACATATCTTTGACATATTTTAATTCCATGGAAAATTACAAAAAACATTTGAAATAACCCATTGAATACAACATATGAGGGGTCCTCTTACCATATGTCCTACCTGAAATCCTAAAGTATAATGGGAAGGAAGATCCTATTAACTAATTTCACCCCTAGGTCAAAATTAATCAACCCCCCAATAAGTTCAAAATTTCATAGGGTCTCCTAGGTTGGAAATTGGTCCACCATGGTCTTAAATGAGGTCACATACTATGTTTTATCTTAGTCAGACTTGTTTATTTGTCCTTAATGTCATATTATGTCCCTTTGGGTCATTTTAGTGAAGTTGTATGTTTCTACACTAAGGAAAAGTGTGACAAAGTGAAATCTAACATTACATATGTCAAATGAGTTTCAGGGAACTATTTGAAACTAATATGTTATAGGTTTAACATTAAAAGTGAAAATATCTCTTGAAAAAAGGCAAGTTTTAGTTATTATAAAGACTTAATAATAGTTTTGGCATGTGCGAATACTTAAGAAAAGTCCCTTTAGATCCCCATAAGTGATTTCTATGCTCAAGTGGCTTTGACAACTCCAAAAATGGTGAAAATTGATTCTTCTCTCTCATCACTCTCTTGGGAAGGTCAATGAGATCAACCAATTTGCAGTTGGTATAGATAGGAGAGGAAAATGTAAGGTGAATGAAATTCGTGGATGAAATTAGTCTTTGTGTACTCCCATTTCCTAGTCATAGCTATAATAATGGCAGTTTATGCTTCCTAAACAATCACAAATATTATTAGCATCTCAAAACTATGAACACATCTCTGATGGCTTCGAGTTTCTTCTTTGTTTGCAATTGCTTATGTGAATAAAGTGTTGTGCATAGTATTTTAGAGTATGTTCCTTAATTCTATGTGGTTTTAAAACTAGTTTTCATGTGTGGTCATGGAGAGTAAGTAGGATTATCTGCTTGTGCTAAAATAAAGCACCATTCAAGTCTATAAAATAATATTTCTAGTTATAGAGTTTCATTTCTCTTTAAAAGGTTTTAGGTTAAAGTAATGCAACTATTATCAATCCTAAAGAACATGGTGGTGGTATAATAATAATCTAATTAACCAATGGTGGTTTCAAAACATTTTAATCCAAGTGGAGTTAAAGAGTGAACTCACATACATAGTCAAAATTGAATATGACACCCATATGTAGGTATGTCTAGAGAATGAAAAGACCATCCAAAACCTAATATGTAAGTTGAATTAAATTTCATGACTTGAATAGAGTTTTAAAGTCATTTAGGGTTCATAGTGTTAATCCTAGAGCCATTACATATCCATCATTTAGTTAGAGTTGTTAAAGTTATTTAATTAGAGAGTTTACCTTAATCTCTCTAAAAGAGGATTCTGACTCACAAAATGTCATCTCATGGTGAAGTGCCTTGATGTCTATGAAGGATTAATAGTTTCTATCTTGTATCCCAAGACAAAAGATATTGTATTGATATAAGAAGGTGGTTTTTTGATCAAGAGATAATGATAGTTGAGTTTCTTTCAACTCGAATAGGTTTTTATTGAAAACACTCAGTAAACAACAATACTGTTAAAGCCAAAATGAACTCACAATACCATAATGAAATAATGGTTGTATGATATCAAAACAAATTGAATCTATTTGAGTGTAAAATGATAATAGTGACTTTATGAGGATCTAAAAGTGGAAGCATAATGCTCAAGCATATGACCATGTTCAAAAATCCCATGATTCTTCAAATGAAATATCTATAGTCTGATTGCAAACCTATAGTGCATTGATAGTAGAGAGATGAGAGTATGATTCCAAGGTAGAGATAAATACATTCAAGTGTGTAATAGTCCTCAATGACCTCAAGAGAATATGGATGTATGAGATATAGTTTTCAAGTACATATAGACATCTACAAAAAGGTCTTAACTTATTCCCTAATTGCCACCTACGAGTGGCATAGTCAGCATATACTAAATATTATCACATGCCCATGAGAGACGTATGTTTGGTTGATGAGCAAAGATATAGTATGAATATGAACATTGATAATTCACTTTTAGAGTTATGACATCATGTTTCTATTTAATTTCAACAAACAAGATGAATAGAGACAGTCAAATTTAAAGTTTCTCAAACTTTTTCAAAATCTTGTAAATAGTTACAACCTAGAAACTAGTCTTGGGAATTATTGATGTTGAAGTATCTATGGGCATAGTCAGGAATTGAAAATCGGTGAAAAAGGTCCTCATGACATAAGATAAACCTCCATGGTATTTATTTTCCATGATATCAAGACAAATTGAATCTAATAGAGTGTAAGATGATACTAGTGACTTTAGGAGGATCTAAAAGTGGAAACATAGTGATCAATCATATGACCACCTATAAGAATCTCGTTATTATTGAAATGAAACACCTACAGTCTAGTTGGAGACCTATAATGCATTGATAGTAGAGAGATGAGATTATGGTTTCAAGGTAAATATCAATACATTCAAGTGTGGGATGGTCCTCAGTGACCTCTAGAGAATATGTAAGTGTGAGATACAAAGTTAAAGTACATATATAAATTTACATAAAACTTAAACTTCTTCCCTAATTTCCACCTCTAGGTGACACAGTCACCATATATTATAGATTAGTTCATGCCCATGAAAGATGTATGTTTGGTTGATGAGCATAGATATAGTAATAAGATGAACACAAAAAATCCCCTATTAGAGTTATGACATCATGTTTCCATGTTATTTCAAGAAACAAGATGAACAGAGACAATCTTATCTAAAGTTTCTCAAAATTTGTCAAAATCTTGTATACAATCATAACCTAGATACTAGTCTTGGAAATTTTTGATGTTGAAGGATCTATGGGTAGAGTCAGGAATTAAAAATTGTTTAATAATGTTTGCATGACCTAAGATAAACCTCCATGGTCTTTATTTAGAATTACCATCAGGGGATATTTCCTTTGTTCTATCATAGACATGAGGCACTCCAATAGCACCATAACCTACAAACCTAATATGTGAATGATAATAATATGAGATGTCACTATCTTAGTGACTAAATAATGATGTGAAAATTTATATTGAAGATGAAAATATGTGAATAAGTACCTAAATTCAATGAAAATTCTCACAGATGGTCATAAGTTCAAATACACAGTTTAGGTCTGCTAAACCTATAAATAGGCCTAAACCCTCATGGCCTCTAACTTGTTTTAG
Source organism: Torreya grandis (assembly GCA_037957365.1). Taxonomy (NCBI): domain Eukaryota; kingdom Viridiplantae; phylum Streptophyta; class Pinopsida; order Cupressales; family Taxaceae; genus Torreya; species Torreya grandis. The sequence continues at coordinate 916,625 of JARHVA010005306.1, read as the reverse complement.
ATAACCATATGGAATTTACAATTTATTTTATAAACCTTATAGGAGAGTGGAAAGTATATAACATCCATCAATTTGTAGAAGACAACTTAGGAGTGGCCATTTTGACCTAAATTCAAATCAAGGGTACATAAAATGCCTAGAAAGAGATCAAGAGACAATTTAATTTGCTTACATATATATAAATGGTGTTCATGGTGCCTAAATGATCTATGGATATTTGAGGGGGTCCTTATATTTATCTCTATGGAATTTTTTTTAGGGTTGAGTGTCTAGGTATTATGAATCAACATTAAGAAGGTAAGAGACCTAAAACCCTTGTACAAACCCAATGGAGAATAAATTAATATAAATGTATATATAAGTGGAAAAATGGACTTTAAAGTGTTTTTAAAAATTTTATCACTCTCCTAGGCTCAGTGACTTCCAATTTTTTAGTACTGTGACTTGTATGGACATCCTAATTCAAGGTTTCTTATAGAATTTGACTTGAATTATAGGTATAGAAGAGAATGGATAAGTGAAAACCATTTTGGGAGGTGTATAGGTAATTTTTTCAACTTAAAACTCAATTATCACATATATAATGCATAAAAATACCTCTACTAGACTATTCGTGGTAGGTAGTCTTGAACAAGATAGTGAGGAAGTGAAGTGACTATCTAGTGTGAAGATGAGAAGTGTTATTTGAGTTTCATTTACGTCTATATGATAAACCAAAATTAAAATAAGGTATAAGTGAGTTGAATAACATCTATTTAAAAAACCTCCATGATCAAATTCTAGTCACCTTAGTGACAAGTGTGAATATTGAAGCCTAGTGGGTTGATGAGTCAATGCATACAATGAATAAAAAATGTCTATGAAGAGTTAATCAATTGAGGGTATATTATGATTGTAAAAATAATGATTACACCTTATTAGGTCAGTTAATATGTTTCAAATACTCCTAAGGTATTTTTTGATAGTCAAGTGAGCTCATCATCAAGCAAAGAGTTTCAATAAGGATAGTAAATAGTCTCTATGCTAACTTGAGGGAAAATGATGTAGTTCATATGGAAACTTGTCCATAACAGCTTCATGACCTATTTTAAAATTTATTACCCTAAATTTTAACTATTTTCACTTATATTTTCACCATTTTAGGATATTTTTCATCTCTCCTCATCCAAGTGGCATAATTGAAACCCCTCTAAGCTATGGGTATGCTAAGAATGAGGTGAATATTTAGATAGGGATAACTCCCTTGATGTACCACTTTTGGATCACTAATACACATATGATTTAAAGGTAAAAGGGAGAGGAAAATATGAATAAAATATCATAAAGGAGGTGATACACCAAATTGATTGATGACTACCAACCAGTTGCATGTCACACATGAGACCAAGAGACTAACTATGCATATCTTCTCAACTTGAATCATCTCACATCAATATTTCATTATGAGGTTTTGATTAATTTTTATGATAGGATGACTATACAAGAGGAATATAATGGGAATATTTACTAGGATAGCTGACTCAACCTTGACACCTCATACAACACTTCACATGACCTATAAGAAGAAGCTATAAATAGGTGAGAGAATGAGACAAAAATGCTAAATAAATAATATCCATCACTAATTAAGATCAAAAATGAAAGTAAACACACTATTAAAATTCAAATAAAAGGTAAAATTAGTTGTCTTTATTGATTTGTGGTATGTAAATGAGCAGGGCTTCACCATACTCAAGTGGATCATATCTTACAAAAGCCAAAATGGCTAGTTCTTATAAAACCTAAGAGAGAAAAGATAAGAGAGAAGTCCAAAGTTCATAAGGATACTTGTGAAGTTGATAAAATTATTTAAATAAGCATGATCAGGGAATGTGAAATTGATCATGTAAATTTAGGAAGCATAAGTGTCACCCTAGGTCATGAAACTCTTAAAATGTGGCATAGGAGTTTTCATTCTACACAAGGAAACTACCTTCATCATTCACCCCTATTTGAATATCCCAAAACTAACTATGGATAGGTATAATGATGGGAATAAGAGGTAATGGTTGTATAAACTATTTTCCATGCATTATTTGCATTCCTTTGAAAGTGATTCATCACTACCTACATTTAAAGAAACTACTCTTTCACACAAATTGCACACTTGGCCTCAAATTTGGATTTGATTTAGCATTAAAATTGTTTAAAGGGAGTTAATGAATATTGGAAAGACCCTCCATGGCCTTAGGTTACTTAGGTAGACTTTAAAAATCCATCCACTTAAAGTTCTCACTCTTCTCACTATCATGTTCACTATGCTAGTTTAGACTGGATGAGATGAGAGCTCTAGTAGGAAAACATAGGAGATTTGATGAAGCATAAAATTACCATAGTGAGTTATTAAAATTCTCTAACTTCCTCCCAAATTTGATTTAATCTCTTAAAACCTCATATAACCTACATAATGCATAAAATAGTCAATAAAAATAATTATGAACCTTGTATATATGTATTCCATACAAATCATCCTAATGGAAGGAAGCCTAAATAATTATTCTAAAATATCCAATCATTTTTTGGGCAAACTATGCCATTTTGGTGCATTATCTCTTTCATATTCCACATCAGGTTTAGACTAAGGGTTTAAGAGGGTTTTAATCCATTTTGGTTTATTAATGATCATCCATAAATCCTGAGGGATTAATGATTAAACCAATTATACAAATTACTTATTAAATATCCCTTTCAACCTTTCCCAAGTTCTTGATCTCCCATTCATAAAGACCATATAGTTATGAGCTATTCAATTTGACCTCTCAGATTCTTCTCCTAATTTTCCATAGGATTGATATGATTATGAGTCAAAAAATGGATTACCTATGATTTTATTGAAAGATATATTATTTAACATAACTAATTCTAACCTATGAAAATGGTTCAATCCATTGGACTTCTCACTTAAGGTTAGAAATGAATCTGACCTTTCATTTGGGCTCTAGGCTTAATCATGCTTGACAGGCTTGACTGTAACCCTTATGGTCTAGGCCACCTTATTGAGTTTCATCATTTTGTTCTTGGTTTCCATTTTTTTCTTATTTTTCCTAAAAATTATCACAGATCTTATCAAGGTTTCTTTATCTCCATCCATTTATCACTCTTTCTCCAAAACCTGCAAGTTTACACCTCAAGGGGGTGCCTTCTATTTGAGATAAAATAGAGGGGAATTCCCCTATTTTTACATAACAAATAAATATTGGAGGGGATTATTAAAGTAATTTATATATTTTTTAACTAGTTTTTATTCCTTTATTCGGTCATTTGACCCATAAACTCCTTCAAATTCTAAGATAGACTTGTGGAGTGGGCTGTATACAAGGTTTATATAATGGACTATGTATTTCTTGTTTAGGGTCTTTCCTTTGATTCATATCCATAATGAGAGTATAAAAATTTGATTACCACCATAATTATTATGTTCAAAATTTTATCAAACTCTCATAATCCATGCTTTCACCTTGAAACCTATCCTTACTTGATTAGGCCTAACTAGTAAGTTGACCCTGTCTGTATACTTCGCAGCCCTGTAGGTGTATATTACATATATGGAGTTGATTGGGTTAATATAATTTATTATTAAATAGTAAAATATATCTCATAGTCATTTTATTCATTTATACTATGCATTTTATATTCCAAAGACCTATAATAGCAATCAACTAAGTCATTGTCAACTACAATTGACTGTAGCTACCAACTATTGGGGAAACTAGAGTATTGTAGGCATAGACCCACTTTGAGAATCATTTTTAAATGAATTTTATATCCCATATATTCCCTAGGATAATTAATCCTAGAAAATATTGGTATATTCATATATAAACTCTCTTCAAAAATGACATGTGGTTTCACAGTCAACTGTAGGTGGATAATCTTGGGTTCGGGCACCCTTGTAGGTGTAGATTGGGACCAAAAATTTGCATATCAACCTATTTTTACTATATATCATAAATTTTATTTACATAAATATAAAACCATTAAAACATGAAGGCATGGTTTAATATTACCAACTTGGTTACAGATTCCATTTATAACTCAAGGCCTGTAGGTGAATAGGTGTTTGAATCAGGCACACCTATAGGTGTAAATTGGACTCCAAATAGTTCATATAAAACTATCTTGATGGAATTTGTGCCCAAGTATATGACTTATCACTTGAATAAATATATTAAACCTGAATCATACCCCATTTTTCACTTTAATATGCTAGCATCACTTTGGAATCTCTAACCCTATAGACATTATTGTCTAAAATTAGTGTCTAAGAATATATATTGGAGATATTAAAAAATTGACTTCCACTAATTTTATACCGTAAAAATTTTTAATAAATTTTTTTATTATGTGTGGAATACAATGTTTGATCACTTATATTCCTCAAAGCTTTTGTAAACCTTGTTATAAGATATCAACAAAATGCTAGGGTGCTCTATTTTGTATGCTTAGGGATTTGATTCTTCAATACTATCATCTCAACTTTTGAAGGTAGTTTAAAATTACCATTGACAATATATCCATTCAAATAGGTATATCATGATCTCTATAATCACTAGGAATCCAAGTAAGGATTTCATCATGTTCTAACCTCTCTATATAGGCATTCTCAATCCTCTGCTAAGGCCACCTGTAGGTGGTTATTCCAAAATATAGGTAGTAAATATGGTTTTGGAAATTTAAATGGGGTGAAGACATTCAATTTATTCCTATACATTTTTGAAATTTCAAAACACAACTCCTTCCTCATGGAAAACATGAAGTAAGGTCTAGAACTTCATTATAGTATTTTGTCCTCATGTAGGTGCTAATGGAGTTCTAAATAGGGTAGTAGGCAGAAACATGAATCATACACATGGTGTATGAACCTTAAAATATTATTATAACTCCTAAAAATTTTAAAATTATTCTCCTCAAACCTATGAATACTTAGATCAAGTCAAGTTACCTTCATTTCAATGTGATACTCTCTCTCCATAGTACCCGTAGATGAGTATGCTCATGGTAGACTATGTGAAAGTGTTCTATATGACTATTACAATATAATTTCAACAATTTTAATGCGAAAATTATTAATTCATGTTAATAAAATATATAAAAATTAATTTTAACCTTCATCACACCTATATGAACATATTATATAGGCTCTATACACATGCTTCACCATGACTGCAAGCAGAAGTGGGTAAAGAGTTGACTGAGTATGATAATGGATTAAAAATTTTATCCAATCATGATTTTATGAGACTATAAATGAAAGGATATGATAAATATTAAATTAATACATGGGAAACCTCATATCTTATTCACATGAGACCCTTGCAGAGAACCAATCATTTTGCAAGTAGTAAACTTGATTGTCATTTCACTTGGAACATAAACACTTAAACTAAAATAATTATCCCATGAAATATTTTAAAACATGAAAATAATCATGGAAATAATGAGATGAGAGGGTTAAAATCATATATAATAACCATCACCAACTATATTGTATGGACCTATCTAAATTAGTGCAAAACCTATAGGGTACCAAAAATATTGAGTTAAAAAACATAGTCAACTTGTTAGAGATTATTCATAAAGAATATTTGACTAATATCTGAAATATTATTATAAATATAAATCTCTCAAAGTGTAATATCACCCCCCAAAGTAATTTTATCTAAAACCTCTTCTTCTACACACGCCAAGCATGAACATGTTGACCATTTCTATGTCTAGAATGGTGGAGTAAAACCATGTAAAGTGATGAGATGAATTTGAGGAAGATGAAGAGACATTCCATGAAAATTTTCCATGTGTCACCTTCCCTCATGGTTCGTAAAAATACAAAATTCCTTATATTCAGTTGATTTCTTGATCTTCAGTTAGATAACCTATAAGTTTAAGATGGGACTAATATTCTTGATAGGGAATATAATTTTTTGGACATTTTAAAGGAAATTATGACACTTGAATAACTTTAAAACCATGACACTTGCATTTATGACCCTTAAATTCCTACTAAGTGACTCAAAATGATATATAAACTAATGATCCATGACTAAGGCTAACAAGGCATCAAATTACATCAAATGGACTATAATACACCTTATGACATATTATTAGACCCTTAAAACACCTTAAAAACAAGTTTTTACCTATAAGGGTCCCAATTTAAACTGCAAGGTCAAATTTGGTCAACATATTAGTGACTCATAAGGGTAGTATGCAAGTTATACTAAAGATCAATAGCCTTTTTAGTCCATTGGGCTTAGGGATTCATCTAAAGTTTGAAACACAACAAGATGAATTTGAACATTGATAATAATATTTGATCAAGATGATACCAATTGATTACCTCACCACACAAAATAAAGGACACACATAAAGCAAAGAAAACACACTAACAAGACACATATGTGCTCAAATAACTTAGGAAAAATAAAAAATAAAGAACTATGCATAACTAAAAACTAATTATACTTCCTTTCTAGGATCAAAAGAAAATTTTCTTGAATCTCCTTCTTTATGAGATGAATCATAGTGCCTAGCATGTTGCTCTTTGGATTGGGTATTTGATAGATCAGACCTATTTCTTGGTACTTCACTTTCTATTTTATTAAGTATACCCTCTTATGTTAGGTCTCCAATGTAAATTTATTCCTCTTGGCCTTGTACACGTACATCATTATTTTGTACACTCTTCATCTCATTATCAACATGCATCTTCTTTGTAGTCATGGTTTTAAGAGTAATAGTTTCTTGTTTCTAGGAATATTGAAGCCAATAGAATCTTGTTTTAACATTCAAAGGATGAGGTGAACTTTGGTTTGGCTCATCTATAACATTTTGTAAAATGTCATATTGATTACCATAATCACCTCTAAGGAAGTTGTACACCCCTTGAGAGATTCAAACTCATTGTAAATGCTTAAAAACTACTATCAAAAGTCATTATATTCTATTTAGTCAGCATCATGAAGGGGAAAAATAAGATAATATCTTTCATCCTCTTCTTTGGAATCCAAAAGGAATTCATCCAATATTTCTTCTTTGATATAAGGATTGTATTCTTCATTATCAACACAACAAGAAGACTCAACACAAGGATGCAATTCTTCTTCATAGTTTGGAAATTTTTTAGGAATGTCAATTTATATATCAATTTTTATAATCTAATTTTGGTATTCAAGGGCTGAAAGATCCAAAATTTCCTTCTTATTGGTAATGCCAAGACTAGGCATCTTGTAATCAAGTGACTTAGCCCAATGAGGCTGCCCAGGATCTATATTTTATTCAAGATTTTTTTTTAAATTCTTCTCAACCAAATGCTCCTATTTATGTTCCCATACCATAGGTACATCAAGGCAAAGGGTTTTAGGGTGAGGACAATAATAACTAGTTGGTGGAGGTGGAACAAATAACTCAACATCAGATTAAAAAAGAATTATAAAGGGTGATTTTGGGAGTTCTTGAGGAAGGGGAGGTAGTTGGACTAAAATATCTTGGTTTTATTATTTCCATTTGAAAATAAATTCATTGAAATCTGATTGAGATTTATAACTCTCTTGAGGAAGGTTAGATGGGCCGTGTTGAGGTATAGGATCATATTTTGGATCTAAACCTTTAATCACACCTTGACTTAACAATTTAATTATTGACTCTAACTCTTAAATTTGATTGGATAGGTTATTTTGGAAAGTATTTATTTTATTTTATAGGCATTTTCATGAGGATAAGGATTACAAGAGGGCTGGTATGGAAAATAAGAGGTCTCTTAAGGAAGGGTGGGAGAGACTTGCATAAGATCAAGATCTTTCTCAACTTCACACATTTTATCAAGGATTTTATCTAATTTCTTTCCCCATGATTCCACTACATTATTATAGATTAGTATTTTAAGATTAGGAGTCTCTTCTTGAGGTATTAATGCAATTTTATGAGTGGATGAAGTGTTCAAGAAAATTGGGATCTCCTTAGGCTTGAATTCTCCACCTTGTCTCCAACTTGGAATCTCATATCTAAAGGTCTCTTCTTGAGGTGGGGATATAATGGGAGAGGATAATGAGGGATTATATTCCACTTCTTTTTCTGATAATATGTATTGATTCATCTACATATTGGATAACACAATCTACCTATCAAGGTGTGCTTAAAAAACAAGATTTGTTTTTCTAACTCTCTTTTGGAACTTATTGGGAAAAAGATGACTTTGATAATATTGATTGAGTTCATGAGTAAGGGTCAATTAGAAATGATAGCCATCATGGGGAGGATGATATGAGGTCAAATATATTTTATTAGGATGTTCCTCATGAATTCTTATCTTATCTTCTAAAGATGAAACTAAGATCTAGCATCTCACTTGTGAGTCTTTGCCAATTTTCTCCCTCAATAGGTTCCCACTCTCTTTTAAATATATCTAATTCATATCCCACCTTATGAATGAGATTAATGGTAACATATTGACCATGTAATATTAGTGTGTCAAGATCTATCATGTACCTCTCATAACCCATGAGAGTTTGCTTAAAAGTTGAAATGGACTGATTTGAGAAGTGACTAGGTTGAGTAAGAGGAGAAAGATATTAGGAAGGCTAGTTATAAGATTGATAAAAATCATAACAAGGCTGATAAGGGTCATATTAGAGATTATAAATATCATCACAAGGTTGGTAAGAATAATACAAAGGCTGATAGGGAATGCCAAAATATTGAGATATCTCACCAACTTGTGTAAAAAAATACTCAACACAAAAACTATCCATGGAACTTCATTCGGAAGTAAGACCACAAACAAATATTACCAAAAATATTTAAAATGAAAACCTAGGATACTTGACCGGAAGTAAGACCACAAACAAATATTACCAAAAATATTTAAAAGGAAAACCTAGGATACTTGACCAATTTATGTAGCTTTAGAGTTACCATTGATGTTTGAATAGATGTCTCCAAAGGTTGATGTGTTGAAAGACAACACCAAAAATCTTTCAACTTCTTGGATAATGAGTCCCACCGGGCATTCCAAAAACTATTGTCACTTGGATTTTCACCGTTTTAGGAGATGTCTTAGCTCTCCTCATCCAAGTGACACAATTGAAGTACCTCTAGGCTATGGGTAGCCTAATAATGAGGTGAATCTCTAGATAGGGATAGATCCCTTGATGTAACACTTTTAGATCACTACTAAACCTATGATTGCAATGGGAAATGTAAATAAAACCAAAATTACACTATCCTAAATAATATGATACACCAAATTTATTGATTACTACCAACTAGCTACATGGAACACATGAGACCAAGAGACTAAGTAGGCATACACTTATCTAACTTGAATGTTCTCACATCAGTATTTAATTATAAGGTTATGATGAATGTTTAAGATAAGAGGACTCAAAAAGATGCCTATAATAGAAATATTGAATAGGATAACTCACTCAACCTTGAAACTTCATATAGCACTTCACATGAGCTACAAGAAGATGTTGCAAATAGATGAGAGAATGAGATAACAATACTAAGGAAATAATAGTCATCACTATTAAAGATCAATAATTCAAGTTAACAAACTATTAATAGTCATATAAAAGGTAAAATTAGTTATCTTTACTGATCTATGGTATGAAAATTAGTAGGACTTCACCATACTCAAGTGGAACATATATTACAAAGGCCAAAATGATTAGTTCTTATAGAACCTGAGAGAGACAAGAGAAGAGAGAAGTCCAAAGGTCACAAGGAAACCTATAAAGCTAAGAAAATGAGTTATATATGCATGAGAATGGAATGTGAAACTGATCATGAAAATTTATGAAGCAAAAGTGTCACCCACCCCAAGTCATGAAACTCTTGAAATGTGGCATAAGAGTTCTCATTTTGCACAAAGAAACTACTTCATCATTCACTCATGTTTTAATGTCCCAAAATTGACTATGGATACGTCTAATGATTAGAATAAGAGGTAAGGTTTCTATACATGATTCTTCGTGCATTGGTTGCATTACTAATAACCTATATTCCTCTAAAAGTGAGATATCACTACCTACAGTCAAAAGAGCTCCTCTTTCACACACCTTGTACACTTGGCCTCAAATTTGGATTTTTTTTCCCATAAAAATTTATATAAGGGATTGAATGACACTTGGAAATACCCTTCATGGCCCTAGGTTTCTTAGGTAGACCTTAAAAATGCATCCACTTGAAGTTCTCACCCTTCTCACTATCATATTCACTATTATAGTTCATAATGGATGAAATGAGAGCTTTAGTAGGCACACTTAAGAGTTTTGATGAATCATAAAATTACCATAGTGAGTTATTAAAAGTCTTTAGATTCCTCCCAAAGTTGATTTCATCTCTTAAAACCTCTTAGAACCTACACAATGCATTAAAGAGCCAGGAAAAGTAAATTTGCACCCTATCTCTATTGATTCCATACAACTCATCTTAATGGTAGTGAGATTTACCAAGTATTTTACAACATCCAATCATTGTTTTAGGAAAAATATGACATTTTGGTGCATTATCTCTTTCATTTTCCACATTAGGTCTAGACTAAGGGTTTAAGAGGGGTTAAGTCATTTTGGTTTCTTAAGGATCATCCATAAATATTGATGGCTTAATGAATAAAACAATTTCAAAAATTAATTGTTCAAGACCCCCTTCAACCTTTCCCAAGTGTTTGACCTCTCATGCACCAAAATTCAATAGTTATGATCTCTTTAATTTGAACTCTCAGGTTCTTCTCTTGATTTTACACAAGCCTGATGTGATTGTGAGTTCAAAAATGGATTTCCAATGATTTTAATCCAAGATATATTATTTAACACACTAATTTCACCCTAATAACATGTTTCAATCCATTATAGTGATCACTTAAGGTAAGAAATGAATATGGCATTTGATTTGGGCTCTAGGCTTCATCATACTTGATAGGCCTGACTGTAACCCTTATGGTCTAGGCCACCTTGTTGAGTTTCATCCTTTTGCTCTTTGTTTCAATGTTTTTAATAGTTTTAATACAACTTAAAACACTTCATATAAAAATCTATTTATCTCTTGGTACATCTATTTATCACCGTTTCTCCAAAACTTGCCAGTTTACACTCAAGGGGAATGCCCTCTTTCTAAGAAAAAATAGAGGGAACTTACCATATTTTTCTAGACCAATTAAATATTTTATGGGATTATTAAAGTCATATTTATTATATTTACCAATTTTTATCCCTTTATTATTTCACTTGACCCCCAAACTCCTTCAAATTCCAAGAAAGGCTTGTGGAGTGGACTGTATGCAAAGTTTAAAGAATAAACTGTGTATTTCTTGTTTAGGGTCTTTCCTCTACTTTATATCCATAGTGAGAGTATAAAAATGTGTTTAAAATCATAATTATTAATTTCATAATTTTATCAAGATCTCATAACCTATTCATTCATAGTGAAACCTATCCTTATTTGGTTAGGCCTGACTGGTAAGTTGACCCTGTTTGTATGCTTCCCCTACCTATAGGTGTATATTACACATAAGGATTTGTTTAAATAAATATAAGTTATTATTAAACAATTAAATCCATATAATATTCATTTTATTCAATTATACTATGCATTTTATATACCAAAGACCTAAAATAGCCATCAACTAAGTCACTGTCAACTACAGTTGACTGTAGCTACCAACTATTGGGGAAACTAGAGTACTATAGGCATACAACCACTTTGAGAATCACTATTAAATTAATTTTATATCCCATATATGTCATATTATAATTAATCATGTCAAATATTGGTATCTTCATAAATAAAATCTCTTTAAAGATGAGATATGGTTTCACAGTCAACTATAGGTGGACAATCTTGGGTTTAGGCACCCTTGTAGGTGTATATTGGGACCAAAAATTTTCATATAAACCTATTTGAATGTCCTAAAGCTCATAAATTTTATTTAAAACCATATAAAATAATTAAAACTTGAATTCATGGTTTAATCCTATCATCTTGGGTGTAGAGTCCTTTTATAACTCAAGCTCTGTAGGTGAATAGTTTTTTGAATTGGGCACACCCATAAGTGTGAATTGGAATACAAATAGTTCATATCCAACTTTATTAATGGCCTTTGCACCAATTTATATGACTTTTCACTTGAATTTATATCTTAAAAATTAATCATACCCCATTTTTTTATTTAAGATGCTAGGATCACTTTGGAATCTCCAACCCTATAGAAATTATTGTGATCACTTTGGAATCTCCAACCCTGTAGACATTATTGTCTAAAATTAGTGTTTAAGAGAAAATATTCTAGGTCTTCAACAATTTACTTCCACTAATATTACACCTTCAAAAAATTTCATAACCCTTGTCCTATATATGCTTCAAATCTTTTGGAAACCTTGTTATAAGATATCAATAAAATGATAGGGTGCTCTATTTTGTATGTTTAGGGATTTTATTAATTAATACTATCATCTCACCTTTTGAAGTTAGTTTACACTTTCCTTTTCCAAAATATCCATTAAAATAGGTATTTGATGATCTCTGTAATCACTATGAATCCAAGGAAGGGTTTTATCATGTTCAAACCTCTCCATATAGGCATTCACAGTCCCCTACTAAGCCACCTATAGGTGGTTATTCCAGAATACAAGAATTAAATATGGTTTGGCTAGTGGACATGGGGTGTAGACCTTAAATTTATTCCTATACATTTTTTAACTTTCAAAACACAAATCATTCTTCATGGAAAACTTGAAGTAAGGTCTATAACATAATTTTAGTATTTTATCCTCCTGTAGGTGCTAATGGAGCTGTAGATAGGGCAATAGGCTGAAACATGAATCCCATAGATAGTGTATGAACCTTCAAAAATAATTATACTTCATTAAAATGTTAAAATTGATCTCCTCCAAATTTTTAAGACTTATATAAAGTCAAGGTAGCTTCATTTCAATGTGATACTCTCTCTCCATTCAACCTATAAATGAGTATGTTCATGGAAAACTATGTGAAAGTGTTTTATATGATTTATATAATATCCTCTCAACAATTTGAATTATAAAATTACTCCTCTATGTTTATAAAATATATAAAAAGGATTTTTAACCTTAATCACACCTCTATGAACATGTTATATAGGCTCCATACACATGCTTCACCATGACTGCAAGTAGAAGTGGGTAAAGAGGTGACTGAGTATGACAATGGACTCAAAGTTTGATCCAAGAATTATGTTACAAGAATAAAAATTAAGGGAGGAAATAAATATGGCATTGATACATGGAAAACATTATATGTTATTAACATGAGTCCCTTGCAGAGAACCAAGCATTTTGTAAGTAGTGAACTTGATTATCATTTGACCTAGAACATCAACCTACAAACTAAACTAATTAGCCCATGATATCTTTTAAAAACATGAAAATAAGCATGTAAATCATGATAAGAGAGGTATGAAATAATATGGAATCAACATCACTAACTAGATTGTATGAACCTATCTAAATTAGAGCAAAACCTATATGGTGCAGGAAATAATGAGTAGAAAAACACAATCAACTTGTTAGAGATGACTCATAAAGAATAGCTGACCAATACTTGAAATATTTTTATGAAAATGAATCTATATTTGTTTACTATCACCCCCCTAAGGTGTTTTATCTGAAACCTCTTCTACTATCCGTACCAAGTATGAACCTACTAACCATTTATGTGTGTCTAGAAGGGAGGATTAGAGTGGTTTTAGACTCTTTTTAGCACTTCCAAATCATGTTAAGAACTGAGATGAGTTTTAGGAAGATTAATAGATGTTCCATGACCTTTTCCCATGTGTCACCTTCCCTCATGGGCTGTACAAATTTCAAATTCATCCTTTTCAATTGATTTCTTGATCTTTAGTTAGATAACCTACAAGTTTTAGATGTGATTAACATTCTTGATACAGAATATGACTTCATGGATGTTTGAAAGGAAATTAGGACAGTTGGACACCTTAAAAACCATCATGTCACTTTCATTTATAACACTTAAATGCCTATTAAGTGGTTTAATGACATATAAACTAATGATATTATGGCTAAGGCTAATAAGGCACCAAATTACATCAAATGGACCATAATACAGCTTATGACATAATATTAGACCCCTAAAACACCTCAAAAACATGTTTTCACCTATTGGAGTCCCAATTTGACCTCTAAGGTCAAATTTGGTCAATAACAACTAGTTTTCACATATTGACACTCTATCTTTTGACTCTTTAACTTCTCTTCCTCTCTCTCATCTCCTATGCTCTATATATGCAATCGATTTTAGAATTTTTATAGATTACACACCTAATATGGTGAAGCCTTGATGGTTTGACACCTTTGTCTTTTAATAAATCTTTTGAAGTTAATTTAATATTTGTAGCTCTTACCTAATTATTTCAAGTAGTGTACTTTGTTAACAAGTGATGAATGTCTTCTCCTTGCTTCCATTATAATATTGCATGTTTTATGTGTTTGATATCTATTATAATAAGTCTCATAAAGTGTATGTGTTTTTTAAGTGTATCTTAAAGTGTGAAAGAGACTATTAGTGTCTAGTATCAGACCTTCTTTTTACCCACCTCTAGATATACATAACAATCTACCTCTATGAGAAGCACTTATGCTAGAAGGATATAGAGTCGAGGTATGTTTTAGCATAATTATTTCTTAGTGTAGATTCAAGTGTGTTGGTGGAATTTTATTTGTTATATCACCTCATTATCACATTTTAATTTAAATTTCCTTATTCCCTTTTCACCCATAATAGTGATCAGTCTAGTGTAGTGTGTGAGCCTAAAAGATAAATCAAGGGAGCTAGCCCTTTGACTTAGAGGTTTACCTCTACTATAGACAACCCATAGGCCTAGAGGTAATCACATGTTATCAAAATTTAGAGATTCATGAATAAATTATCTTAGGGTGGAAAATTTGGGCATAACATATCCTAATGCATATGTGACTACATTTAGAGAGTTACTAATTTCGGATGGGGTAGCTACTGAGATATTCCTATTTTTTTTGGAATGAATCACCCTTGATTTGTATTACTACCTCCCTATAGCCTCCATTCACCAATTTTTGTATCTCATGGCTATTTTTTTAATGACTTTAATATGAACAAGTTACTTGATACTAACATATATGAGATATTACACACAAGACAAGAACTTAATGAATATATAGCTCATTTCATCACCAGATGGTACCAAGTCATATACTCAGCCAACACCCCACACATGGGATAGAGAAAACTATGCTATATATTTTTGCATTCTTTCAACAAAAAAGTTATGGAAGAGGTTCATAAATTCCCTTATAGGTCTTCTGAATAAGTTCTCTAAAGTGATCTAAGAATAGACCAAATAACCATTTACAGTGATCATATAGCTTATGGATCTAACAGGTGATTTATCACCCCTAACTAAAGTAGTGGGGGTTATAAAAATGCAAACCAAAATAACCCAAATAATCAAGGGGCCCATATTCATAATAAAAACCATAATTACACTATAGATGGTGTAATGGAAAAGGCGAAGAGGATGAACAATATAAATAACAACTAAAGTCAACCCATGAAGACTAATAAAATTAATAACAACTAAATTGAGAGGAACCAAAACCATCGACCCATGGTTCATGATGTATATTTTAACCATCCTTCACCTCACAACACTTAGTTTTAAAACCAATTATAGGGACATTTATAAAACATTAACCAAAACCAAAAAAATCCTTTTACCAAGGCAAAAACTAGCAAAGGTTTGGTCAATAGGGATAAAATCAGAGTATTAAGGATTACGATCCCAATGTATATTATCTATTCCATAGAGTCAATGGTCACAATAACCACACTCGTAGGGAATAATTTTTTATTCAAATAATCCCTAAGTAAGAATACTAAAACTTCATAGACATGTTCATATAGAATGTTAATGTAAACCCACAAAAACCATCAATAGGTTTATTTATGCCTCAAAATACAAAATTGTGCATATACTAAGAACACTTTATTAACCACTAATGAATAAATCAATAGAATCAACCATAAGATAAACTGACTCACTATCCCTTTATGACATGCACCTGTGATCCCTAAGCTTCAACTTCTACACCTAGCAACCCCAATGTGTATCCCCAACTGGGAATTCAAGGGAAATTAGGATGATAGGAATTGTATAATTATAAATAGATATGGATGGGAATTCCATAACTCATACAAATTATTAATAACCAATTACTCCCCTTTCTATGAAAATTATAGAGGTCAATATCCAAACTAATCCTAGGATTGTGAGAAACTTGGTTTTAGTTACAGATCTAACAAAAATGTTTTTCCACAATTCTCTTATGTTTTTGCTTAAAAATTATCCTTCCATATTTTGAATTGTTTGACATCTTAATATTAGATCACATTCCTGGATCATTCCTCTACCTCAAGACCAAATTAATCAAAATGACTCATGCATGTTCCCACTAAGGATAAACTTGAGAGATTGTGGTCACTTTTTTGACCTTAGGAGGGTTCCCCTAAACATCAAGATGATTATAAGGGGGGATAAAAAATTGAATTTATTAAATTTATGTGAAGAGAGAAATGGTTGATGATGGAGTATCTATTAACATAGTCCCCCTTTTTTTCTCTATAAACTTGGTTGTGGAGAAACTACCTAATCCACCACTAAAAACACCTTATATGGCTACAACAACCTGGAGTCTACTTCCATTCATAGTTATTATAAATTTTGGATCCAAAATAATGTTAATAAAATTTTATGTGATCAAAAGTGATATAAACTATAACTGATCCTATAAAAGATCAATATCCACATGATGAAAGTGACCCCTTATACCTTATTCCAAGAGATTATATTCCTTCACTTGGGTAGGGTTTTTCATTACTCAAGGGGACCACAAACCATTTCATGCCATACAAATAAACCTCAACAACACATTAGGGATTCATATCTATTATCCACAACCTGACAACATTATGGTGAATCCCCCACCTTCAACTAAAGATAATCAATCCATAAAAATCAAAACTTCCATATTGAAATCAAGTTTATAAAGACAAGAAGTCTCACCTAATGTGAAACTTAAGGAATGGGGAATTAAATAAATGGAAAAATTATGTAAGAAAATCTTGTGGCAATTCCATCCATATCAATAAATTCAATGAATGAAATCATTACAATTATATATGATCCTATCAAAATTCAATTCAATTCATATAGGATTATAACTTATGGTCCTCACAACCCTCTAAGACTAGAGGCTCTAAACTTTACTATTAAAACCTACCATGTTGGCATGTGGGAAGTATTTGGTGATAAGGACAAGGCACATAATAAACCTAATGATACATATACTCATTGAAATTAATCAACAACCAATTGAAAAGGGGAAAATTGTATTTTGGATATTGTATTATATGATGAAACCATTTTCCTTCACCTACCCTACCAACACTTGAAGAATAAACTCACAATATTACATGAGACACTATAGAGATAAAAATTACTTTGAAATAGGACCTACATATACTTAATATTGGATCTTGTATCTCCCATGGATAAGTTGAAGAACATAGAGAAATTTTTACCTATTTCTTTCAAACTTTTACTTTCCCTATTTCAGATATGACACAAATGACAAACTGATTATGAATTATGAACAATACTGTGAATACCAAAAAATGTCCATGAATGTCCAATATGAGTAATATTAATTTTATTGAGGCTTGATAGTATAAAATATAATAAAAGGGTAAAATATCAAAAATTTAGGCCCAATTGGTTTGGTCCATATTTGGAAACCAAATATTTTAATAATGGAGCCTTTCAGTTCTGCACTTAAGAGGGCAAGGAACTCAAAAAGTTTATGAAATATTTTCATCTCAAACATTTATACATATATAAATTTTATTTTTCACTATCATATTTTCATGATAAAATAAAAATTCCATTATTGATGTATTGTTTTCCATTTGGTTTGATTTGTTTAGTGATTTTATATCTACGAGTCCATGTAACAAGGAATTTCAAAATGTAGCATATCATCTTATATCATTCTTCAAATAAATGTTTTAAATTTTTAAAACACTCTAAAAATCAACATGACATAGAGTCTTATGTTATTTCTTCTGATAATTGTGTACCTCATTCCTCTATATTTTCTTAAAAACTTAGGAATTCTAGCATACAACCTAGCGTAAAAGTATGTCTATGAAAAAAATACCCTTTTTATGGTTCTTTCTAAGTAAAAACACTATCATGATTAAGTTTAGGGAACCTTTTCCACCTATCTTTCTAGTTAGTGATGAGACTTTGCATCTTAATGTTTAGATGGGACCAAGATTTGGGAGTAAAAATATTTAGAGAGAGAGAGAGAGAGAGAGAGGGAATACAATAACACAAACTCAATATTATGAAAATCAAATCAATCTCACATATCTAACCATTTGTTAAACCTTGGTATTGATCCCTCACATCCTTATAGTTGTGTGGAGTTAAAATTATGGGTATATATCCTTACTCACCTAGATATAGAATTTTGTGATGATACCATGCATTTTACTAGTTTCATGAGACTAAGTGTTGGGAGTTGTAAAAGCAAAGAAAGAGGAAAATAAATTCATAAATTATCTAAAAAAAACAAATTAAAAAAAATATTGAATAAATTTTTGTGCCAAAATAAGAGTTTCACTCCTCTTAAAAATTATGTCATGGTTGTATTGGATGAAACTAAAAAACTACTTCTTTGTGATCTTACTAAGAAGCATAACTTCCCATTTTTATATAAATATTAGGTCAAACGCATGTTCCTTATGAAGTTTTGATGTGAAGTTTTTCATTTCACTACCTCCTATGTCATGTCCACATTTCATGCACTTTTTACAAGTTTAAATTCATTTTTTGTGTTAAAAAAATAATTCTATCATAACGTACAAGATACTCATTTGTGCATGCATAGTTTTTTAAACATTGATCACAATATATTTTCATGTAATTTTTTTAAAAAATTTAAAATTATAATCATATTCATAGTAATATCAAAATCAACGATACATATCATTTCATCACATTTACATTTATCTAAGGTGCACAACATAACAAGTAACATAACATTAAGAAGCAAAAAATACAAGATGATAAGTCACTAATATGAGTCAAAATCCCTCTCCCTCTCTCTCTCTCTCTATATATATATATATATTTGTGTGTGTGTGAAGTTTATATACGTCATGTTTTAGTATGAACTCCCTTATAGAGGGAAATTATGTCAAATATCCAAAAATATTTACAATAACATATTAATGGGATCCTTTTGGATGCTGAGACCCTTTAGAAGCTAAGATCCTAGGGCTTATGCTCCTTCTCTTATGAGAATGACCTGACATAGAAGAATGACATGGGTTGTGACTCCTTTTCTTATGTCATCTCTAGATTATGGCCAACTAGAAGGATATCTCTCCCATGTTTTGTTGGCTAGATAAATCCCAACATCCACTTGTCATAATGATAATAGAAATATTATTCACTTAAGACTCTAAGACAAAAAACTCCTCTATCTAAAAAATCAATTCTTGAGATGCATGATACATAGGGATGATGACATCAATGTGATGATCTATGCTTGCAAGAGGAGTCACATATACTATAATTTAATCCCTACTAAGACTAGTATTCATATGAATCAAGTTGGAAACATTATGTATGATTAGGGTCTTCCACTACATTGATTAATTTTCAGTCAAGAACAAATTTTTATATATATTAGATCTATAGTCACAAAAAAAAAGAGAGCTAGAATGTAATGTGGAAAATAATCTAAAATAAATAACACCTTGTTTTACCTAAATCTCCCTCCTGCTAGTCTTGGTTTGAATCCTCATCCAAGCTCACCCTAACCTCTCCTTTTATACCTCATATCTAGTAGGTGTATGGTATCCTCACATGAAGGTATAACCTCCATATACCCATACCATAACATATTGATGATATTATAGTTGCTACTACTGCTAACCATCCATTAGTTATATACCTTGTACAACACCCCCTCATCCTATTATAGGATGTTACCCTACTTGTGCTCCTCTTACTCATTTCCTCATCCTTGAATCAATGGTGATGGGATTCCTTGTTTTTAGGGGATGCCACCTTAGTCTCCCAATCTAGGCATCTTAGGTATTTGTTTCTCCTTTAACACCTATTAAGGAGTGGTTGTATTGGATAAATAATGTAGCTCATACTATTGGGGCAACTTATCTATGGGGTACATATCCATATGTAAGAACCTATCCCTATCATATTTTGAACTTTATCAAGCTTCAAGAGTGACTATCTCATCAAATCACTATCCAAGCATCCCCTAGTATGGAATAAGTATCAAATTATTTATTTTAATTATCATTATTTATTATTACAATTTCATGAAGTGTGCCCTACCTATCCACTTAGAGGCCCTAATGGACCTTTATTCCCCAATCACTACCCATTGCTAGTAGGTGATCATGCAATAAAAAATTAGCTCATGATGAGGGTAGGGTGGCTAATCTACAACACCCCCAAACTAGTGGTCATATATTATTATTTTTATGTCAAGGATAATACCTACTAATCTTAAGATAATAACTAACACCTCTCCTCTATCCCTATAACTATGGGTGCCCATATATAAATTAGGTGATTAATTACCTTGTCTCCTACTAATTAGGAGGCAATGATCCCTATAATTTCCTTATGAAGGTTAAGGATTATTTATTGCTCCACCCTTGCTATCATAATCACATACTAAACACCTATATTAGCTGTGTATACATATTAAAATTAATTATAAAAACTATAGGTATCTTACCTATTAGTTCCCTCTCTCAAAGTCATTACCCTACCTATAGTAAATAGTCCCAAAATTCGATATGCATCAATGAGAGTGATAATTTACTCTATAAAAGCCTATATAAACTATAAGATGATACATTCCAAATCTAGTACATGAATAGGTTATAAATAAAAACTATTAAAGGTGGGTAAATACCCACATGTGTCAATATAATTATCCCTAAACTATTTCATGTTAATTTTTTAGCTATCAATAAATTCAAAAATTTTGGAAGTAATTATTGCTCCCTCACCCTCCTTCAACGAATGTACACTCCCTAAAATCAAATAGGATTAACTTAAAGTCATCATAAATTAACCCATTCAAATACAAACTTATAAAAATTCAATACAAGCCAAAAATATTCAACCAAACTTAACCAAAACTCATCAAAATTTAGCAACCTCATATAAAAATTACTAAAATTTGGGAAAAATAATGTTCTAACCTATGTTGAAACTGCCATTATTTATAGATTAGAAGTTATGTAACTAATACATTATGATTATGTAGTCACCATAATTATTTAATAGAAACATATCCAATATGTCTATTAAATAAACTATCATTAACAAAAACTTAACCATCAATTTACAAATACTAATGGTTTCACCATGATACTAGTAGTTTTTCCAATTAGTTGAGACCAAGATTAAACTCAATAATCTAGACAAAAAATCACCAAAATGTAAAAATGATTGCATTTTCATACCCTAAGACTTACCGATAACCTAACCATCCATTTAATTTTAAAATTTTATGGATTTAAATACATTTTTCACCCTTTTTCCAAGCTAAGTGAAAAACACAAAAGTGAGTAAAACTCACTCGTGCTTGACCTACTCCTACTACTGCTAGTACATTCATCATCCTATACTCATGATATAATTCATTTTATTTATAGTTTAATTACATCATCAACCATATAAAGCTCTAAATTTCCAAATCAATAATTAACAATGATTTATATGTTTAGAATATTTTCAAATAAGTAGTCTATTTTTCTAGCATTACAATTTAAAAGTATTTCATTCTAGTAATTTTATTCAAAAACTTGTATTTTATCAATTAATATAATGTGTTTATTATCTAAATAACCCAAAATAAGTCAAAAATTGAATACACTAACATTTTATTTTCCCTAATTTTATTTCATAGTATGTTCTTTTTCATCCTATCTTTTGTAGGTTCACTCCTCTCCACACCGATCCAAGTCCCCAAATGAGATATTTCAAGTAGTATTATCTCCACCATGCACATGGTAAGTAATATTTTATATGTTTTGATTAATTAGTGTATATTTTGTTAAAAATGACTTTATTATTATATTATGCTCACATGTTATGAGTTTATCTTAGCTATCTTTGATGCATCATATAGGTGAGTGAGGTAAGTTTCCTAATCCCATTTTACTATTGGTGTTCCACTACTCAATAAAATAGCCTCATTAACTCCTAATGAGGTGTATCCTTGAGGTAGAATCATGTACACACCCAATTTTTAAAAGTGCAACATTTCATGATAAATCCAATGTTGATGTGATTATCTCTGCTAAAATATGCTTATACTAGTTTTCCCTCTTTTTATAGTACTTTTCCTTGGCCTTTTCAAACCTCAAAATAATAAATTTTGATTCCTTTTATTTCAATATTTCAAGTGTTTTCTTTTGTGGTGAAATTAAAATGATGAAAAAATAACCATTGTGGAAAAAATGCAAGCCACAATGGTGATTTTGTAAACCACCATAGTTGCTACATTTTATCCACTTGCATAAGGCCTCAATTCCATTACCTTAGTAATGTTTTTAAAATTTATTATCGATAATTCAGTTTTCATGTGTTTTTATTTATTTTTATTATGTTTTTTTATTATTTCTTATTTATGTTTCCTCCTTGACTACCAAGTTTGCTCTTAATATTTTTTTTCAATCTTCTTGACCTCCATGTTAACTTGATCAAACTCCCAATCAATCTTTAGTTGACTCCTTGTCACAACTCTTCCTTCCTCATTGAAAACATTTTAATTTTATGAAAAATTGAGATCCAAATATTATACATGTGATTAAAGGATAGAATATTTTTGAAACATAAACAACTGACTTGATTTTTTAAGAATCTTTCTATTTCATGATTTTTGGAAAATAAAATTCATTGAACTTGCAACTTATTCTTCATCATTTCTTAATCAGTATAACCATATTTTATTTCTTATTTATATTTTTTTAATTTGATTTAGTTATTTTATCATATTAATTATTAGATATTTCAAATGGTATCATTTAGCAAAGCATCTAGCTTCATGAGTATTAAAGACTCATCAACATCTACTTTTTCATCTTCAATTGATCTCAACATTGATCAGATTAGAGGATTTGATTTGATTTATTTATTTATTTTATTAGAATTAGGTTGGATTATAATTTTTAAAATATTAAAAAAATACAAAAACATAAAATAATAATCTTTTCTCTCATTTTCTTACAATGAAAATAATAATTTTATTTTCCTTAGTATAGTTGCATATCAAAATCTCAAATAATGGTAGAACTTGCAATAATTAGATATAGAATAGATTATTTGAATCAAACATATGTTACATCCAAAAAAAAAACATTTCATTATAATTTTCCCAATATTTTACACTCACAACAAAAACCCACAAACATGCTCACAACAAAAGGTATAAAATTAAGAAAAAAAGTTTCATTTTAGAGTTAGTTTACCCATTTTTATAATAAAATAACTCTGTTAAAAATAATTAAATTATAACTTTAAGTTTTAATTAATTAAATATTAAATAATTTAGTTTCACAAAAAATAATCCAAACCCTTTTAAATTTGAAATTTTGCTTGTCTACATGGATTAATTATTGAAAACATGACAATTGTATTTGACAAACCCAAGCTAGGTTTTAGACATTATTTCCCATTTTTATATTTTTAATATTAATTTTATATTAGTTTTAATTTAATTAAGTTTTAAAGGACAAAATAAAAAATATATATTTATTGCATGTAAATGAAACTTGTATCTGTTAAACTATGAAAAGTCAAAATCAACACTTGCATCATTTGCTAGTTACTTTTTAGTTTTAAAATTGCATTGTTGAAAATTTTAAAAAGAACAAAAATACTTTTAAAAAAATCCATTTATTTAATTTCATATCTTAATTTTATTCATTTCAATTACTTTAGTTTGAACAAGTAGTGTGGTTTCATTTCTATTTGTAAAATCTTTTCCGAAAACACAAAAATTATTCAAAAAAATGTCATCAAGATGAACACAAATGTAAAATTTTTATATGAACATATTCAAAACAAGAAAAAAGCCATAAAAACACATTCAAGACAAAATATATAATTACACATTTCAAACCAACCTTGATTGACCATTGGATGATACTCCTAGATTGATCTTATCTCCATAGGGTAGCCTTATTCCATAGAGTACTAGGTCCCATACTAGTAGGTAAACTTCAAAGAAATATTGAATAAAAGTTTATACTTGAATTATTTTCATCCACACCACTCCCAAATCTTATAATCAACCAAATTGAGGCCCTTGATGAAAAATATCATCCCATAGAGGCCCTTGTCATAGTTGCACCCCTCGACATTCTAGTCCACAAGGTGAACAAACTTTAGGTCTAAACCTCCTCTTCTCATGTTTTTATCATTGGGTCTAGCCTCATCCCATTTAATTCACTTTTTAGATGACATTGGCTTGTCAAGGTCAACCAATCATTCCAACCAAATCCCTAGTGTCCTTCAGCCAAAATTTTCCCAATTCTTTGAGCCAAGCATTGACCATGATCTTTGATATCTTATCCTTATCCACACCGAGGGTTATTAGGATTAAATCTCGTCATAATTTTTTACTCTAAAGAAGAAACTATGGGTGATTAGAATGCTCTTATTCATTAACATCACTCCATAAATCTATTACCACATCACTCATATCACTCACACACATAACAAGAGAACTCAACCATGAACACTCAAGTCTCTCATATTCATATTATTTCGGTGTGTTACAATGCACTAAAATGATTATTATATAGTAGAGAGAAAGTAAACAAAATCATTGAATTTTGATGTAATAATTAATTATGTGCATCTCTCAGCTTATAACTCCCAACTAAATCCATAATTATCCCTAATTAGATATTATAATAAAATATAATAAACTAATTAATTATTTACTTGGTTTATAATATTACAACACCCTCTCATAATGAATAATTAGGAAGCAAAATATAAAACAAATATAAATTCTGGAAACTAGGCCTTATAAAGTACCCATATACAGTAAAAATGTGTTCGATGGATGGAATGTCACTCATGAACTCAAATTTGAATGATTGGTTTGGATCATTTACTTAATAACATAAAAAATTTAATAATGTGATCACTAGAATAGCTCCGTATAAAAAATAAACTATTAGTGGCATCAAAAGTGTAAACGAGTTCAACAAATTGAATATAATATATAGTTTGCCAAGGGTTAGAAAGGGTCATGACACTTGAATCACTATGCTCACACTCACCCCCATAATGTTGGCTAGGTAGAGTGGCACAAATAGTTTTATGAGTGGATGAAGCCCATTACTTGGGGGTCAACATGACCTTTCAAGTAACAAAATAGCTCAAAATCAAAGTAAAGGAGATTATCAAAGAATATAAGCTAACACTAAGATTTAACAAAATAGATACACATCAAGCAATAAGATACTATTAACTCTAAAAAAATGTCAAAAAATGGATAAAATATCTCTCATAAAGATGGTCATAATGGTGATGGAAGAGGCAAGTAATTGAAATAGTGAAAATGTGCCTAGGATAGATAACTCACATGTGCACTTAGTTACTACTAAAGTAACAAACACCCCATGGCATTTAAAAACTCAATGTGACTACAAAATGATATAATAAAAATAAATCACCAAAAAAAGAACAAAATGACATTGTATACACCAAAATAGATCCTTAGAAAGATGAGACTATTACTTTTGTAGAATATGCCATCAAAAAAATGAAAGTTGATCCTAAAAATAATTAAAAAAGAATAAGATTAGAAGGCATGAGGAGTAATGGATGGAATATGAAACTTAATAGTGAAGGTGCCATGTGTATAGTGCCATCATATAAAACTATTGCATGACCACAAAAAATGATTGAAAGTCAATCCCATATGATTACATATGTAATAATATGTTACATATAGTGAAAAATTAACAAACAAAGCAGGTGGAAAAACATATACAATGTGTTAGGATAAACATGCTTGGCAGGAACACTCTTATTGTTTTCAAGTCTAATTGAAGTTTAAAATAGAAATCATGTATAGATAAAATTCCTCACAAAGAGAAAAGAGGAAAAAAACATGAGATAATTTGTCATCAAGTGATTCTAAGGAAGATGTAAAATTCACATCATAACCAATTTAATGCTGAAAAATCCACTTAATAGGTTGGATAGGAGAAACAATGCCCTATAATTGCTTCTAAATGCACACAAGTTTAGTAGTGTGACCCATAAAATGAAGCATGTGAGACAAAAATAAGTGGTATGCTTATAAAAAGAGGTAAGGCGATATGCATGTGAATTTTTAGTGGGATATGTGAAATATGAGAAATTAATAGTAAATATATGAGTAACAAGAACAATGAGGTGCTCAAGACCTAGTAGGTCAGACTCAAAAGGTGCATCAAATATATGCATATCAAATTTGAGAATAGGAGGAGTGGATATAATAAAAATATCAAATATTAACAAATCAGGGTTAATATTTGTATGGATAATGACTATAGGTGTACTAAGATCATGGGAAGATATACCTAGTGTATCATTCTAATGTTATAGGTTAGTAATTGTTTTTTGAAAAGAATGAATGGGATAGCCTTTATTTAGAATAAGGGACTACAAAAAATAATTATAATTTATTAGCTACTTATTAACTTAATTAAGTGATAGAAAATAATCCATTACATAAGGCAAAACAAAGGCAATAATTAACCTCAAACTAAACACTTATCAAGATGAAAAATAACCCCCAAAAAGGACATTGGGTACCACAGACTAGGCATCTATGATAAGTATAATGAAATAAGGGTGAAATAAGATGAAATACAAGTATAATAAGATGAAATAAGGGTGAAATGTGTATTGGATGTTGGTTGAAATTTATAATGCATCAAATTACAAATGATAATATTCCCTTCTTGAACAAACTTTTGAAAAAACATTTCCTTTTATTTTACAAAAAAAATCACTATCAGTTTTTTTCTTCCATTTAAAACATATTTATCCATTTTTTTAAAAAATACACCCTTGAATATTCTCCCCACATTACAAATATTACCTAATTTAAATATTTAAAAGTACTTAGGTTGATGTGGTTAAAATCTAGACCTCTACACCAATTCAATGTCTTAATATGTTTTTTATATCAGATTGAGCTATAAAGCCCACAAAAAATTTATATAAAAAAATTTATGCTAGGATTATAGTTGATGGTGTTCAAGTTTTTTTAGATTATGATATCATTAAGGTTATATTCCTAATAGGGGTCGAGCTCAATAATCTTACCTAAGTAAATTCAAGGGTCTGATATGTGAACTCATAGTGAGTTAAGGTTTGCATGCAAATTGAATGGGCTGATTTTTATTCAAAGTCATTAATATACTATGAGGGACTCATTATTTATATAATAGTATGTGAGATCATATATCAATAATATCCTAGCTAATATAAATATTAAATCTATCACCTATGAGTTTGGTGTTAATTGATCTAAAAATATTGGGGCTGAGATCATAATTTTAAATTAAAATCAATGTATCTCTCCAAATGTTGAGTTGAGTGGAGGTATAGTTGAGCTCATTGGGTAGCACTAAGATGTTAAATTTCCACCAATATAGATTTTTAAATAGTGGGATGTAAATTTCCAAGCAAGGGTTTCTAAGAGCATGTAAGATCATCAAGTCATAGTAATGTGAAGAGAACTAATCCAAAAAGGGGAAGATGCTATACTTTCCAATTGAGTTGAGAGCTTAGCTCAGTTTTCATAGTAATTGAGATGCCATCCTACCAAGATGCATCATATTTCAATGTCAAGGTGAGTGACCTACAAGGAGACTACTAGGAATGCATCTGTAATGAGGGAGAACCCTAATTACAAAACTTAAACAAGTCACCAAGCCAATAAGGAGTCATTGATGCCACTGAGTTAATAAGATGAAGATAGTTTAGAAGATCCATGTAGTGACAAAGATTGAGCTAAGATAATGAAGAATTTACTCTTGAATTGATTTAATGTAGCACTGAGTTATATGTATGAGACCTTAAAAATGTCACAATTCATGGGATGCTCAACACATGAATCATCTCAAAGGGAGATTTATAATAATCGTTGAGCTAGGAATAAGTTTCCCATTGCAACTCTTCCAAGATTTAGATTATGTCTCCTCAATACAGGAAAATGTATATAATGAAATATTTTATAAGGACTACAAATGTAATTACATTCTATAAAATACATGATTAATGTTTTTGAAAATTTCCCAATAATATCTGCACACTGGGATAAGTAATGTTTGTTAAATCCTACTCTCATACCATATGGGTGAGTATAACACTCTTATTCCTCATGATCATTGTAGTAGTCGATTATCATGACACTTATATTAATCTCACACATAAAATAAAACTCCACCATGAATACTATAGTCTCTCATATTCATATTATATGATTGTGTTATAATACACTACAAGATTGCCTATATATAGGAGAGAGAAAGTATAAAAAAACTATTAACTTTCATGACTACTAAAGTCTCTCATATTCATATTCTATGAGTGTGTTATAATGCACTACAAGAGTGCCTATATATGGGAGAGAGAAAGTAAAAAAAACTTGTTGACTTTGGGTGATATAATTAATTATGTGCATCTCTCTACTTCTATCTCTCAACTAACTCTCTAATTATCCCTAATTATATCTTATAATTGAATATTATACACTAATTAATTATTTACCTAGTTTAGAATATTTCAACAAAAATGTAATGTGGGTGATCTCTTTTGGTATTATCATGAGCATCCCTTGTCATCTTCCATGAAAAACCCTTTCCATATACCTCATCCTAACCAATCCATTCTCCCACCCCTTCTATCACTAATCTCAAAACCATACCAACCTATCTAAATAAACCATTAAACCATTCGTCTTACTATCCATTCATCAACTATCTCAAGTAGACCTTGAGAGTTCGAGTACGTGAAGATTAGAATGTAATTTTATAAGCATACAATTTTAAAATTAGTATTAAAAATCAATGAATTTTATGGTAGAATATGAATCATAATATTTTACCTAATCAGTAGAATCAAGCATAGGAAGTGTAAAAGGCATTTTTTTTCACAATCAACCAAGATAACTCTATTGTCAATGAACTAGGGCCCTGCACTATTATCAACCTATAGTTATCCTATCTAATAATATTCTTAGATTATTATTATGATGTATTATGATTATAATCCTTATTTTCCCTATATTCCTCTATTAGTTACCAATCATAGTCAACCAAGATAAATTTGGGATCAACAAATTCAAGTCACCTGCATTATAGTCTAGCTAGGGCAGACCTATCCAGTAGTTATTTTATATTCTATTACAAATCTTGAGCATGCAGAGCCACATATTTTATTAATCTATATTTGTAGACATCAAAAATAGTAAACAAAGATATAGATTTTAGCCAAGTAAATTTCTTATTAATGCTTATTAAAATAGTAATTTTCCACATTGATCATTTGAAAAACTTAGACTTATTAATTATTTTACATCATTAGAAATTTTTATATCTATCTATTTTTAAACATATTACCATTGAGTTTATTTTTTTACTTTATCAAGAATAGGATAAATAATAATGTGGTATAAAAAACACCTTAGACTAATATAATAATATAATTTCATAAATTGTTGTGATTTCAATAAAGAGTCACATTCTTAAGAAACATTTTAGGACTAGAATTAAAAATATATATCCATAAAGGATGACCTTGAAAGTACCATATATGACCATAATCAAATACCTAGCATTCACTAATTTACCAAAAATAAACCAAGTCACATTTACACAATGGTTTCTAGGTTCTTAAGTATATGTTAATTTGTTGATACCTAAAAATGCTAGGTTCCATAAAATACTCCAAGTTATTTATACCTAGTAGTCACTAGGCTCCCAAGAATACTTTAAGTCATATGATACCTAGTAGTCAATAGGCACCCAAAAATGTTCCAAATCATTGATATCTAGTGGATTATAGGTTCCAAATTATCCCCAAAGTTTCCTATAGATAAAAGTCTCCAAGTTCCAAATAATATTCAAAGTCATTGATACCTAGTGGTCATTAGGTTCCTGATAATATCGTAAGTTATTGATACCTAGTGGTCACTAGGATACTAAACATTCTATCAACATATTCATACCCAATAGTTTCTAGGTTGAAACAACAAGTAATGTTTTCACTACTATCATCCCCACTAAATTTTGACATGGAGGAAATATATAAGATTTTATTTACTAACATCCACCCTTAATTTTAGCTTCATAAACTCTTAGAATGTCCCATAATTATATAAAATTGACTTATAGTTGAATCAATATAAATTATCACAAAATTTGTGTGATCCATGAAATATATTGAGAAGCCTTGAATGATCCATTACAATCTATTTTTTATTAGAAATAGAAACAACACATTATTACTTATATAAAAACATAATTGGTCAAGTTCCCAAATTAATAATGTATCTTGAATTAGACTTACATATATCAATGTTGTAAAATTATTTTGAATCATTTAAACCCAATAATATATTTTTCTTTTCTTCAAATATTTTCTCTCCATATGATTCATACCTTTGATATATCTCAAAAACATTTTTATAGCTTGTTAATGACTTTTATTCAAGGTTGTTGTAAGAAATGTGAAATGAAAATAACTACAAAAAAATTATGTCTAGTGTGGGTTAGATAGATAAGAACCCCCAAAAGATGCATGTACAATTTAATATATACTATTGGTGAATCATAATAGAATATACTCTAAATTGATAGGAAGTTAATTTGATCTTAAAATATATCATATTAAACACTATGATAAAATAATCACATAATTATGTTAAGAGATAGATATATTTTCCACTTCAAGTATGATTTTAATTCTATGTAATGAAGTAATATCAAATCAATCATTTCAAATTATTTATTTAATTAAATTTTCATATGTTTAATCATAGTCGGTGAAATCATCAAAATACATAACAATAATTATAACATTACCATTTTCATTCATGATGTATAAATTGTGTTCATATTGACATGGTAGATAATTTATTAATGAAATACATATAAATATTCACATTCTAATATTTTAAATATTTTTTAGGTCCATACAAAAACTTATTTAACTTACATATAAATCTAAGATTTCCTTATTTCTCAAATCCAAGAGTTTGTTCCATGTATATTTATTCTTGAAGGTCCGCATGACTAAAATTACATTTTACATACATTTGATGTACCTCCCATTCAAAATAATCTTCTAATTCAAGAACAATCATAACATATTCCATTTTTTCCACAAGTGCAAAATTTTATATGTAATATATTCGCAATTTTTTTTAAAAAAACTTATCTAACACATGCATTATATCTCTCAATTTATTTATCATAGGCAAATTTTTATAATATATCCATTTTCATTTGAAATTAAACTTCCCCATTGGATGAATAACTATCTCCCATGTTTAATTATTCATTTACTCTTCATTCATGCCCTCTTCCATTCATAATTTTCTATTGCTAATTCATATGCATGTGGATGACATGAATTCATAACTTTAGTTATGAGATAATAATTATTATTTTTTCTTTTAAAATAGTAGAGGGGTTTCCATTATTTTATTTATCTTTAGATATTAGTGTGGTTTTCCATTTAGTCATCTTCTTTACCACTTGAACAATAAGTTTTTCTTTAATCTCTTATATTTCAATCAAGTTATTAGTATTGAATTCACATTCAAACACATTATCAAAATCATTATTATCTTCCATATATAAATTATCTTATCTAAATTTTATAAATATGATGAGTTAATTTATTATTTTAAGAGGAGGATAAGATTATGTTGATGATAGTGAAAAATTGTCTTGACATGTGATTTTTTATACTTCTTTGAAAAGTGACTTCTCATTAGATAAATAATCTTTTTTAGGACCCCTTCATCCTAACCATTCTATTTTGTATTAGGTATTATTAATAAAATATCGAATGAATATGATTTATAAGTTGTCCCATTTTCTATTTTTAACTATCCCAAATATATAGGGGATAGTAGGTGTCTTGATTATAATAGCTTAAATAGAGGGATTGTGTATGAGGAAGACACATTTATTGAATATTTATATTGATATGTGATCAAAGGAGGTTTCCCCTTGAGGAGGCCCATTATAATTTGTAGTGAGATTCTACCATTTTTAATACATTATTTTTATTATTTTATATTATGTGCGTATTGTATATATTTTTTTGTTACATTAATTTATCTACAAGAAGGTTTTTAACATCATACTATTAGATCTAGGTTGAATGTTAGGAATTTGCTTGCAGACAAGTTAATGTAACAACATAATATATCGAATATAAATAGAATACAAATATAATGAAAATATTTTATGTAAAGTTACATAATGTCACTACAATTACAATGGGCCTCTTTGAGAGGGCAACCTCCTTTGACCAAAACTAAATACAAATTTTCAATAGATGTGTTTTCCTCATAAACAAGCCCCCAATTTAGGATATTATACTCAAGACAAATACTATCCCCCATATATGTGTGATGATTAAAAAAATTGGAATGACCTAAAAAGCATATGCATCCAACATTTTATTAATAATACCTAATACAAACTAGAATTGTTAGGATGAAGGGGTCCCAGCAATATCTTCTTATGATAACAACATAAATGGCTATATCACACAAATTATATGATTTAGATGCATTTTAATACCCCATAACCATGAATTTGTATATTTTTAGGCCCAACTTATTTAATTTTTCATCTAGAATATGAACCCAAGAAATGCACCCAAAAACCTTGAAAATCGGCAATGGTAAGATTTTGCTTCTACCATTTTTCATGGGGTTGATATCTATAATAGCATTAGTGGGAACCATATTAAAAAAATAGTTTTTATAGTGCAATTATTTACACTATAATTTATTATGTAATTGCATTTATTTTAGCATTCATATAGATATTTAAGTGAGAGTTGTGTTTTTTCTTTCAACTACACCATACTTTTATTTTAGTATGAATTAGACTTGAAAGAATAATAATAATAATAATAATACTTAAATGTAAATACAACATGAAACCCCAAGGCTGGATATTTAAAAAGGATGGGTTCACTCGAATCTTTTATAAAAATGGTTTAAGTAAAATCTATGTAAATATATCTAATAATGTAAATAAATATCTACTTAGGTGCTAATAGAATGTGTGTGTGTGTGTGTGTGTGTGTGTGTGTGTGTGTGTGTGTGATTGATAGAGATATATGAATTGAAATGAAAAATTAAAAGATAAATTTAAATATAAATATACACATGATTTTTAATTTACATGAGTTTTAATGTATTGACTAGGAATGATGGAAAAAAAACTCAAATAATGTAAAAGAGATCAGAGAAAGATGGTAGTGATATTTGATGAAGAATAATTTCATAATTTACTAAAATGAGAAGTCAGTATATACAAAATCAAAAAAGTGACAAGTAGGGCCAGAAATGGAAAAGTTGATTAAAAAATGGCTCTTTATATCTGTGGGACTCAAAACTTTCTAAAATCCTTTAATAGCAACATATTTATAGAATATTATCTATAGGAAGCAAACTTTCATGCAAAGATGATAATTTTTTTTCTCTTTTGATGTAACCATAGTCTAACCTCAACACCTTGCAATAAATCTAAGATAAAATGGAAAGTTTGAAGTAAATTAGCTAGTTGCAACTACATATTACTAATAAGAATAAGGGCTCAATGTAGTTGTAGTCTATATGGGTGACCCAACTCAAGTGAGATAATACTCCACCTAATTTATCTATTTTAATATATAATTATATATGCTATTATGAAATACTTTTTCTAGTAAAAATATACCATAAGGGTTCAAAAAATAAAAATGGGAATAACATCAAGATGTGCTTGCTCCTTAAAAAATGTGTAATATATATGATCAATTTAATTAATTTTTTATTCTAATAAATTAATAAAGGTACATATGTATATATATAACCCTTTCAATTCAAATTGAAACATGTTAGAGCATAATATTTCCCAAGAGATTTTGGGATCCATTTTCAAAATATATAGAGATTTCAAAGGATTCATAGGTTATTTGGTTTTTCCTATAGGGTTCCTTGAAATTTCCATTGTATGATGGTGTCTTTTTGGTATTTTCCTTGATTATTGGTTCACTATAACCTTTATTCAAAATTAATTTTTTGGTTTGATTTTTTTATCATAGCTCATTCCAAGTCCATTTCAAATTTTAATCCTTCAAGTTTAGAATCAATGAATAGGTCATGTCTAGGTCATGCTTGTAATTTATGTTTACAATTTTCATAATTGAGTGTCCATAATCCCTTGAAACACCTATGTCCTCATTCCCAATGTTCATATTGAATGATTGTGTCCGATTTTTAAACTTAATTTACAAGTTTATAATTCATTTTCCCCATACATGATTATTTTGATCTTGTATAAACTCTAATATGTCCCTAAGATTATGTTCACTTGGTATTAATAAATCCTAGTATGTTGAACACCTTAATTAGTTAATACTACTAGCCAAAAGTTTTTAGAAGTTTTTAATATGTATCATATATCTTTTATTTTTCATTGAGTGCTCATAAAATATTTAGTCATTTAGGAAGTATTATATCTAGGATATGTTTGGTTCAAACTTGAGCATAGACACGGTGGGGACTTGATGAACATTTTTTCATTGGTCTCAATACAACATTAAGGTAAAATGAGGAGTAGAATGCATCCATACAATCCAAATTAAGGTTGATATGTAGATGGTGGCCCCATGAGAATGTGGCCAATCATTAAATTCCATGTGCTATGATATAAATGTTATAGTACATATTAAATAAAATAGAGAAGTTTTTGGAGCTTATAACTATGTGGAAAACTAGGAGTCTCCATGTGTCCCATTTTAATTGTCATTTGGGATATGAAATGAGAGAGATGACATCAAATAAATTCTTTAATGATGTAAATATATGAACATGAAGATAAATTTGACATCTTCTAAACCATTATCCCATGAATTAAGGACCCCATGATGTAATGACATAGATGGCCATGATAATTTTGAATGTTGGATTAATGTTTTTAGGATCATAACCATAAAAAATCTAAATAAATATTAGATTTATGTGATCATACCACATGTCATTATAATAATTATAAATATGGGTCATAGGATAATATTTATTTGAAAGACTTATTGACTTTGATTAAGCTACATGTTCATAATCAAATTAGAGATGAATAAGTCATGTATGAAAAATGTGATAAATGGAAAAATTATGTTATGAGTATATAAAAATAATAAAAATCAAATCATGTCTCATGAAATATTCAGTTTATATGGTTCATTTCAGATAATAGGTCACAACATGGAATAATCAAATCATGGCACATGTCACACATGGAAGATTAATTAGATTAATCATACCTTTGGAATATTAATCAGATTCAATAATTGTCTATAAGAATATTTGATTAATTTTGTATCATTATACATGGGTACCTAATTAGACCTAGTTTCTTGGACCCATACTTATGAGCTTAAGACTTCTTAAATTTTA
Source organism: Torreya grandis (assembly GCA_037957365.1). Taxonomy (NCBI): domain Eukaryota; kingdom Viridiplantae; phylum Streptophyta; class Pinopsida; order Cupressales; family Taxaceae; genus Torreya; species Torreya grandis. Next base: position 880,743 of record JARHVA010005306.1, on the reverse strand, counting down.
TTACATAACCTAAGTTAATCTGAAAGGGGTTGTTTGCATATTTTAAGTTCACACTTGTTGTGAATTATACCTTAGGTATATTTTTTTACCAAAGTGTGATTTAATATGTTCATTTATTTTTAAATCACATTTAATTTTTTTATCTATCCTTACATGTGTGAGAATAGTTAGGCGTGAATTTTGGAATGATACCACCTTTTACTCCACTAATAATAATCTCCTCACCTATTGATTTTCAAATATAAGTAACCTTTTTATCCTTGTGTAAAGTTATAATAGATCTTATGGAAATCTATTAATATGGTAGGGATGTAGTCTCTTAGGATATATAGTGTTGGTGAAACCATTGTTGGTTAACTACATACATTATATACTTCATTTAGTTAATATGGTGTCTTTTCATTAGTGAAACTCTTTCTCATTTATAACTACATATATGTGGATTTTTATATTTCAAAATTTTCTTGGGAAATTTTAATTTATAGTATGTCATCACAATAATTTCTAATATTATTTTCACAACCATACTTCATGTTTTTGTACTACTTCCTGAAGAGTTATTATATTTTATCTTTGTATAAAAATTAGGCATGGTTTTATTTGAAGGGTGATTTTACACCTTGCCTATTTTTTTATTTGGGAAATATCACACTAGTATTATCATTATGTTTTTTTTACACACATACCACATTAACACTTTTTGAGACATTGACTTCTTTTGTCGTGACTCCCTAGTTAACATTACAAGAGGTGTTGTGTAGTGTTAATAGTTATTGTATATTCAAATTATGATATGAACCGTTTTTTATTTCTATATATTATGTGGAAGTAGAGGCTAGTATAAAAATTCACAATATTTTTATTGAGCCATCTTTTCTAGTATTAAAATTCATAAACTGTTCAAATTTTTGATACCATCAAATAGTGTTGACTTAGAGATGATGTTTTGAATTTTGATACAATAAATATGGCTCAAAAAATATTTTTAAGTTTGATACCAACCTATACATTCAAATATTATACATGGAAATACACAAGGTGTATAACTTACTCAAAACAACCAAGAAGCATTAGTATTACACAACACCCACTGTAATTCTAACTAGGGAGTGAAAAAAATCAATGTATTCAAAGGTGTAAATATTTTAGGTGCATGAAAAAACAAATAAAAATCCTCAAGTGAGATTGATGAACTTAGAAACCGTGTAGATATAAAAAAATATTAAATTGAAAGATTAAAAAAATAACCCTCCAAATGGGCTCATATCTAATTTGTAGGTCAATATAATATCTAACTATTTATCACGAGTTGCTAAAAATGAGAAATTTGGTCCCAAAATTATGTTAGATGGCTTGAAAGGGTCATTTTTTGCATGTTGTGTCATTTTTTCCTATTTTAATTCTCCGTATCACAGCCAAAATTAAATTATGTGGTGTGACAAATGATCTCCTGGTGCCCAATATAAGTTAAACAAAAGTTAAAACTGACTTTATATGTCATGTTTAATTAAATAATAATGTATGATATGCACAAAAATAACCACAAATTAAATATTATATAAATAAATTTAATATAACTCATCCATATGTATATCTAAAAATGAATTATATCTAACCAAAGAAAGAACCATTTATGAAATAATTTGAGATGGAGATTGGGGAACAAACTCTGATACTAAATTAATTTAACACATTTATGATCACATATTAGAAATGAAAATAGCCTAGGAATACTCTTAAATGTAAACATCCACACATATGTACTCAAAATAAGTGTAGAAATTCACTAATAAAATTACATTATATTAGCAAAATGTAATACACAATGTATGTGTAAAACCATCAATGGTTGTACTAACAAAAGATATCCTATGAGACTACATATCCACCAACTAAAGAGGTGAACCTAAACTCCATGATATATTTGCATAGATAAGAAAGGGTTCCTTGTATATGAAAATGAAGATGTGCATGGGATATAATTATAGGTAAAGTGAAAGATAGGATCATTACCAAAGTTACACCTAACCCTTCTGACACATGTGAGGATATATCTAGAAATATTAAATGTATATTGAAAAAATTATGCACATAGTAAATCATATATTGGTAAAAAAAACTACCTAAGCTGGACATCACATCAAGTGGGAAAATGACACATACCAAAAATTATCAAGATTTATTAATATTAACTATTGACACTATATTAATTTTTTCCTTGAAAGGGGTATTTTAATAAGAGATGCATGCCTCATAAAACTAATAAAAACTAATAATAAATATTGGATCACAATCCTAACACACCTTTTGATCTAAAGGGGACCATAATATGTGTGTATGAATGAATAATCAATAAATAAAATATGTAAATCACTTGCACACCATACCATGTATTAATAAACATGTGTAAACATGCCCACTACAATCACTATAGTCTGACATCCTCTTCCGTATGAATTTTAATCCTTAAAATAGCCTAACAATACATGACATGATGATGAGAATCATCTTAGGGTTATTCATGCATTTAGTCATCTATAATTATAATACAATATAATCATTATCATGTGAGAAATCGACTATAATGAGCCTAACTTAGTGATAATTTGAAACCTCCTCATGTATGACACATATATGTTGATGTGTAACAACACTAACCACTTTTAATAGAACAATTATGATTAAAACCTATCCTAGTCTATAAAATCACCTCAACAATTGATCTAAACCCTTCCTCTATCGGATAAGAGGTGAGAAGTCCATAAAGTTTTGGATCACCGACTGGATCCACATATTTAAATATCAAATAGTTTTAAAAAAACTAAAATTTAGAAAAAAAAATTGAAATGTCTAGCATCTATCTAGAACTTCCATTAAAACATAACTCAATCTCAAACCTAGTAGTGAACTCAAGATTTGTTAGTTGTTGGCTTTGTCATCCTACCAGATCCTGATGGACCTATAACCCCAATTTCAACATGGTTTTATCTAATATTACTACTAGAATGAAACATTATTACACTCATAGTTTTCAATCATGAACTTCCCAGTTTGATGTTTAAAGTGAAAACAAGGTGTTGGATTCAGCCAAAAATGCACCTATTATATATTATATTCCTTGTTTCTCCACATGTTAGTTTATTGTTATAAAATTTTATAAGAAAAAAATACAAATTAAAATAAAATATTTACTGATGAGCTCATAATGTTCCAAAACATAGGGAATGAGTGGTTACACCACTATGTTTGTGCAAAACATTAACTAGAATAAAATAACACTTAGACAAAGCCCAAAATGCACAAAAAGATGAAATTTTAAAAAATGAGCTAAGTGGTATTGGACCACATTACCTACAATATGGTCAATTTATTACCAAATAAAAAATTATTCACCAACTTTACTATGAAACTACTTGAAATATAGAAGGAAAGACTTTATATAAAGCCTAGTTACCTGTTAATTTGAAAAATTACTCTACGTGAAAAAAATGAACATGCTAAGATTTATACATGAGACCTATTCACTAATATTTTTCAAACATTAAATTTGAAAACAACTCACCTATTTTAGTAATTGAAATATAATTTCACAAACTAGTATATACCCATTTTTTCTATGTGATAAAAATAAAAATAAAAAATATTGCACAACAATAAAATATGTAGCTCAACAACAAATAAAATTTACCAAATAATGGAAATATCATTACAAATAAGTATTTAGGTCATGAATGGTATTTTTAAACCCAAAATAACATAAGACAAAGTTTCAAGCTTTAAATTTGTCTCAAGATATTCCAATGCCTAGTCAACCATTCCAACACCATGTTTGCACAAATATCCATAAAAACATTCAAACACCAGCCATGTTATCATATTTCAACATATATTTATCAAAAAATGGATTGCCTTTATTCCTCTCAAAAATGCTAAATAATTTCAAACACACTTTATTAATTCATCTGGTAGTAACCAATATAACACCTTCTCTCAACAAATAATTTTTATACATTTTTATAGTGCTTCTCAAGCATAGATAAATCAAGAATTTAATGGGGGGATTTTATTATTAAAAAAAAAAAAAAATCTTATTCAATATTCATGGATCTTATAAATATTTTTCCTCAATCCACTATTGATCTTGATACCAATGTTCAAAATTCAACCACAAGTAAAAATATGGAAAAGTCTACAATATATTTTTATTCTAAATAACCTTCATACATTTAAAATTGATAAAATAAAGTTAAAAAACATGTTTTTCATGGTACTCAACCACCTTTGACTACCAAATAACCACTAATTAATTAATGATCAACATCAATTAAATTTAACAATTGAAACTTTATTTGTCTATTGAAGGGGGTACCTCACTAGGAGATACATTCCCCATACAAGTAAAATATAAGTAATAATATAAACTATGAATCATATGAATTGGAACGTTCTAAAACCTAGGGCATGATTAGTTACACCAAAATGTTTGTGCAAAACATCGATTAAAAAAATGCTTAGACAAATGCCAAAATGCACAAAAAGATTTTTTAAAAAAAAAATATATATATATATATCTTTACACTAAGTGTGATTAGACCTATTTACATCTGGTATGTCCATTTTCTTACAAAAATAAAAAATAAAATCTTCTTGACCAAATTTAGTACGCAACTACTTGAAACATAGAAAGAAAGACTTTATATAAAATGAAAAAAGGAACAAAGTGAGTTGTAAACCCAAGACCTCTTAACTAATATTTTTAAAACTTCAAATTTGAAACCAACTCTCTTATTTTAATAATTTAAATAAAATCTCACAAAATAGTAAATAACCATCTTTTTTCGATTTGAGAAAAATACAAATAAAAAAGTATTGCACAATGTATCCCAACAATAAATAAAACTTTCCCATAAATGAAAATATGATTCCTAGTAAGTATTTAGGGCACAAATTGTATTTCTAAACCCATAATAAGACAAGATAAATTTAGAGGATTAAATTTTATCTCATGATATTCCAGTAACCAGTTAGGTATTCCAATGCCATGTTGCATAAAAATCAATAAAATTATTCAATCACTAAGATTTTTAGTATATTTTAATAGATACTTATCAAAAAATGGAGCACATTTCTTCCTCCTCTAACACTTAAGAATTACAAAACAATTTATTAATCCATCTAGTAGTGATTTCCAACTCCTCAAGTAGTAAAAATAATTTGTTTTTAATCCAATACAACACCTTGGATCCAAAAACTAAGTTTATACATTTTTTTATTCTTCTAAAGTTATGATAAACCAAAAATTTAGGGGGTAAAATATTCTTATTAAAAAATATATTCTTATGAAGTATTCATGGCTCTTCTATGACTTCCTCCTCAGGCCACCATTGAGCTTGATAACAATATTTAAAATTAAACTACAAGTAAAAATATGGAAAAGTCTACATTATATGGTTATTATAAAAAGCCTTTGTACATTTAAAATTGATCAAGTTTACATCATGGTTATTTAAAATTGTTAAGATAAAATTACAAAACATGTTTTTTCATTGTACTTAACAACTCATGATTACCAACAAACCAATATGTAATTAATGTTCAACATTAATGATTATCAATTTTTGATAGTTATTGTGTTTAATAAATGAGGTGTCTCATTATGATATGCATGCCTTGTACAACCAACAAAAAATGAATAATGTAAATTTTGGATCATGTAACCCAACAAGGAAGAATATAAAATTAAATAAAATTGATTTTGTGGACTCTATGATCTTGATCTTATAAGTTGTTATCACATGAAAAATAGATATGACTCATTTCACAAAGAATAAATTTTATGGGTGTCTCCACTTTATTTTGTAACAAAAAATGTCTAAGGCCAATATTATAGGGAAATAGATTTTTGTTCAAAACTTGACTTATGCATGTCCAATTTAAGCATGGATGGTATCATTATAATGATCTCATTAACATCTACACATTTATCTCATGTTTGAATTGAATTGGTACACATCTAGGGACCTATGCATAGTTGATGTTCCCAACTTAATTACCACTCATGAAATAATCATAACACACTAATGATCTAACAAATTAGTAATGTTTTGAAAATAGAAAAAATGAATATGTGCAAAGACAAAGTATTCATAGATTGCTTATTTTTCATATTAAGTGATCAATTAAATAAAGGTTGAATATAACATGCATGGTTGTGGCTACCAAGTGTAGTTGTGTACACTTATTTTTCCTAGTTCCTCATAATTTCATGCAGTTTTCACATGGTTTATAGGGAATTTTTTAGAGATAAATTTCAAAAAATTTAAAACTAGCATTGAAAATTTCCAAGTTTTATAATGGACTTACTTTTTTTCAATTAAAAGGTATGATCACAAATTATTATTATTATTATTATTATTATTATTATTATTATTATTATTATTATTATTATTATTATTATTATTATTAATATTATTATTATTATTATTATTATTATTATTATTATTATTATTATTATTATTATTATTATTATTAATAATTGTTATTGTTATTGTTATTGTTATTTTTATTGTTATTGTTGTTGTTGTTGTTGTTGTTATTATTATTATTATTATTATTTTATTTTTAATGACATTTTATCACATTATTCATGCAATTGATTCAATCTTTGCGAATGCACAAGGAAGAGTGATGATCAGTTCAAAGTATCATGCATCCAAATGCAAATAAAATTCTTATAATCACCATTGAACATGAACCTTTATAGCATTATAGAGAGGTAGGTAAATTATTATAAATAAATGAAATTTATTCTTGATTTGGGTCTTTTAGTAGTTAGTCATATTTATAGTTGTTATCCTATGGTGATTGGTAATCTTTCGGTCATAGTCTAGCATAGTTTGAGCTCCATATAGTGCATTCTATTTGTGTTTTTTCAAATATCAAGTAGTTCATTTGTTACATAATGAGTTTTAGACTCTGGAATAATAGATAATTATTCAATAAATGGTGAAATTTCAATAAATTATTATTATTATTGAGTCTTAATGTGGTATGTAAGTTTATTAGGGCAAAATTTTCAAATATTTAAAATATTTATTTCTTTGGAATTTATTTATTTATTTTCATTATATTTTATTTTGTGAATTATTATTATTATCATATTTTGGGACTAAATTACTATGAAATATTAAATGGATTGTCATATTTCGTTCCTATCATTAGTGTTTAAATAAGAATGCATTGGATTTGCATAGGCTATAATTTACTTAATATTACTTTCATTTTTGAATATCACTTGTGTTTACCCAATGGGTAATTCTTGTTGACATAGGTTTATTTGATCAAATAAACGTATGTCAATATTGTGTCCTACCCCATTCTATTGATGATTTTGAGTTTAAAAGTGTAAAAAATACCTAAATTCTTAAGTCATTTGTGTGTTGCATGTGTGCATTCATATATCCATTTTTATCGTTCTATGGTTATGCATAAATTAAATTATAAATTATAATTCATGTTTTTCAATTATTTTGAGTTATCAATTGTGTAACCTTTTTGTTCATTGAAATATTTATCTAGGATGTAAGTAGCTCATCATTATTTTTCTGATGATATAAAATTGAGTAAAATGATCATTCTAACTTGAGTTAATTTTTTAGTGTATTTCACTTGTTATATTTATAAATATCACCCCCCACTCTTAATATAATAAAATAGAATAGGATAGGTCAAATCCATTATCTTTGTCTTGAATTTTAATTTTCTCTACTAAGAAGAGTTAATAGGCCTTCCTGGTATAAAGAAATATATCCTCTATTCTCTCTCAATTTTTCCACTAAATCAATAGCTGTATACATTAAATCTAAAAAATTAAAACCATTTAAAATGACTATTAAATTAAATTACTCATTAATTATATTCCTCCCCATTCAATATGTTGATGTGGTTCATTTAATTATAATTATATTAAAAATATCCCTAGTTTCATGTGCTATCTTTGATCAGTTGGAAAATTGTTATAGTGGTGGGATAGTTTTTTTATACCTTTAAATCTTAAAAAAAAACTAACACCTTTTTATGAATCATTTATTTTTTGCCATATTCAATAGGTCCTTGGTCTATATTTCAAGCTTTGATCAATGGTAGCTTCCCATAATAGTGGATTAATCCTTATCTTTCTTATCAAATCTGATAGAGCATGTAAGCCATTTATGTGGATTATTTGGTTTACTTTATCATTAAATCTATTTCTCACCATTTAAAATTTTCCATATGAATTTAAGTTATTTCTACAATTTACGGATATTTGGTATGTTATTTAAAAGCTCATGTTTTGTCATTTTTGGCATATTGTTAGAGTGATTGGCTAAGTCGGCCATCTCATCAACTCTACCAATAAATTGGTGCCTTTTGGGGGGAATAACAAATCTATTATTAGTAATCTTCACTTGTGAACTGAAGGATTCATTGAGGTTGAATAATTAGATCATCTTGTGTATTACATTTTATATAGGTTAGGTAATGCTTGTGTTTATATAGAATTTTCATTATATTATAATGGGTGTTTTTTTATTGTTGAAGTTTATATTCATCAAGTTTTTCAAGTCACTATGGTGTGTTTATTATTTTAGAATATTTGGATCAAAATTATAAGGGTTTACAAGCTTTCTCTTATTCTAAAATGTGTCTATTTCCTACTTTTCATTTATTGATCATAGATATTATCAAGTTTTTAGCAATAAATAAAAAATTGATGAAAAATAATTTCATAGAATCATAATAAGAATAGATATAAATAGAGATGCATAAATAATAGAAATAAACATGCACAATAAGAAGACCAAATTTAACATGGTTCACCTAATACGGGATACAACCACCAAGAAACACTTTCTCAAATTTAATTACAAACCACAAGAGTAAAATCCACTCTCATATCTATCTTCTCACAATTAAAATATTATTTTTATCTACACTCAACAAACCCTCTTTAATTTGCACTTAAATTCACACACTCTATTCTTCCTTCACAAACCCTTGTTCTTATGATGTATTACCTATTAAGTATCCATATATACATAATACATCAATATAATAGTTTCACAAAAAAATGGGTACCAAAACCATGGGCCAAGTCAACCCAAAATGATTCCCCATCAAGGGGGTCAAGAATTGTTTTGGGGGGATACAACCCTTGAACCCCCATTTCTTAGGGGATACCACCCTTGAAACCCAATGAGAATACATAAAGAGTGTATAATACATTTTAAATGTATAGCATCTGAAATACATTATAATTTTAAAATAGGCTCTACAACACAACAATTAACATGACCAAATTTAAATTCTTTCATGGCTATTTCTCTAAAACAATTTGTAAAAATTTTCTCATATTTGATTGTGGTTGTGACAATAAGTGAAAGGATTATTTATAGGTATTTTATCATTTTATTGATGACATTTAGATATATAATGAAGGTGTTATAATCATGATATTTGTTTAAATTTTTTATGTGGATGTCACTGATTGGTTTCATTAGCTACTTAACAAAATTATAAAATCATGGGAGAAGTGTATAATCCTTCTAGTTCAACCATTTGATGAAAAAATAAATATAATTATCATGTTTTGAATTAATTTCATAGTAAAAATCAAAATCATAATGAAAATATTCAATATTCTAATATATGATTTAGGAAAGCTTCGAAAATACTTTATTAAAAAATTGATACCAAATTAGGTAGTGGTTGTTATGTTTTATTTTGGTGATTTTGATGGGGATATCAACTTTCATTTTAAATAAAAAACCACACTAACCTTGAATTATAATTTTGGATTTCATACCTTTTGGATACATAATGGTTGATCCAAACTATATGTGGTTAAATATGAAATGGAATATATAATAAACCTATAAACTCATACAGTGAGTAAGAACCCATGGCATTTGAATATTTTAGAGAGATGAAACAATAGACAAGTCAAAGTGGTAATAGGAATGTTGATCCAAAAATAATAGACTATAAAGTTTATCAATATTTTAGTGTAGATATATATGAATCTTATTCAGATAATGATTTTTATTCATGTGATGTGAATAGTATTGTATCTTCATAGTATCATGATGCAGTTGAGTATAGTGGTGAAATTCATGATGCTAGTCTTTTACCTCTTTTGAATTTCAATAATGATGTTTCCCATTATGAGAAAGAATATTTATTGATTTCAAATAATGATTTAGTTTAAAGTGTTTTGGATGAAGTGTTTTCTATCCTAGAAAAGTATAATTGATAGTGAAACAATGAGGAAGGAATATGTTGATCACCCCATTGGTGAAACATTGGTGTAAATGTCCATACTTTAATGGTTTTGATCATCCAGATGTTTTAAATAATGATTCCCATTATTTTTTTAGGTAACTATCTACTAATGCTTTATACTATTGTGACAATAGATTTATAGTAGATAAATTCATTTATGTTGATAGTGATTATGACATGTAGTCCAATCATTGATTCAAATCTAAGAAGGGTTCCCTACCCACTCAAATTGAATAAAGATATGAATACAATGTTTATTACAATATTTTTAGGAGAACTCAGTTATAGAAAACCTTTACATCCTTTACAAGAATGAATTGGATGATTTAAATGAGTATGGAAACATGATGATTGTATATGTGACATTTATTCATAAATAAAAATTTATAATGATCAAAGTACTAAAGATCTAAGTATTTTCCAAAACTATACTAATATTTTGTTCGATATTGAGCCAAAATTTACATTAGATCATCAAGATAATTTAGAGAATTATGATTTCACTTGTGATTTAGAATATGAGCATGATAAATTTGGAAACAATGATGGAATGAATTATTTTGAGATGTAAAATAATCCATTATTTGAGTATTTTATTCATTGGAATATCATTTTGAGTTTATGAATACATGTGATGATTGGATTTATAATGATTTAATTGATTTTCCTTTCAACCCATTTATGTAAAAATTTATTATTTCCAAGGGCATTGATTTCTCTATTATTGAAAACGAAATATTTGTTCAATCTGATAATTATAAGTTCTTGAAAAAACATATTGTCCTTGAAATTTTTTATTTGGAATCCATTTAAAGTGATTTAGTTTAGATGCATTAAATTATTTGGAATAATTTGGTTAGTTACATTTTATGTGGGCTTGCAACATTTATTTATACTTCCAAATGATTACTTAAAGATTGCATTTAATGTTTTAGGCATATTATCATTAGTATGATAAACAAAAAGGATTTGATTAAAAAATTTATTGGTTTTACTTTGCATAATTTGGTGACCTTATTAATGTGAAGTTAATTATAACATATTTAGATGATTTTTGTTACATGGTTTTATATGTTCTTATTATTATATGTTTTCTGGAGGTTACTTTACATTTATTAGATTGTTATCATAATTCACATTATTATTTAATGAGTTTATTAAAAAATGACAAGATCACATAGTTTAGTTTAGGTTTTACATTTTATAATGTAGGTTATTATATTTTCATTGAATAAGTGATGCAATATAATAATAGTATGTAGATAATGCTTGTGTCTCAGTTCAAATTCACTAAGTTTTAGTTGAAGGATGCAAATAAATTTTGAGCATTGATTTTGTTAATAATTAAGATGTCTAATTCATGTAGAATATTTTAGAATCTATTTATACCCAAGGGGGCACCCATCTCATAAGCAGAACCAATATTGGAGCACAAAATTTTTGAGGACATTTTGAGATCCATTTGCATAATATACAAATATATACAAAGTATTTCATAGGAATCATAGGCATTTTAGTTATTCCTTAGACACTACATTCAATTTAAATCATATTATGGTGGTCTTCCCAGCATGGTCATTGGTTATTAGTTCACTATATTCTTTAGATATAATTCAATTATTAGTTTACTCTAGCTATCACAATTCATTCTAGGTCCATTTTAGATTGTGACTCCTTCAAGTTTAGGCTCCATTAGTAGGTCAAGATTTGTATTTATGTTCATAGTTTTGAAAATTAAATGTACATAGTCTCTTAAAAATCCTAGGTCATAAGTCCCAATGTTCATATTGAATGATTATGTCATATTTTAAAACTTAATACCTAGGTTCATAATCCATGTGCTCCACTCAATTCACATTACCTTGTATCCACCCTAATATGTCCATAATGTTTTGTTCACTTTGTCCTACTAAATTATAACTAATTTGAAAGCGTTAATTTTTTATTATTATGGGTCATAAGTTTCCAAAGGTCTCACCAAGTTTTTGATTTATTTCATATGGATTGAATTGGTTTTAACAAGTGGTCATAGTCTAATCAGTCACCAATAAAATTATTATACCGATAAGTTATTTGGTTTAAGCCCAAGTTCACATACAATCAGGACTTAGTGAATAGTTTTGTCTTGGATCTTAATGAAACATTAAGGAATATTGATAATTATAAAGAATATTCATGACTAATATTAAGGTTCAGATGCATTCTATGAATCAATAAGAACATGGACGATAAGTAGTTTCCATATACCATGATCAAAAGTTTTTTGTACATAGTAAGGAAAAAGGATTAGTCCATGAAGTTGATGACCACATGGCCAACAAAAATCCTTCATGCATCCTATTTTGATTGCCCATGTTATATGTAGTAAGTAATAAAACTTTGAATAAATCCATGGATGATGTCACTCTATGAGTGTATACCTAAATTTGATGTGTGTTAAACTGTCATCCAAAAAAATATGAACCTCATGGTGCTACCACATATATGGCCATGATACTCTTTTAATTTTGGGTTATATTTGATGAGCTTGAAACCATCACCATTATATATAAATTTGTGACCTATATAATAACACCACATCATTCTTAAAATAATCATGTTGATTTGTAGGATAACATTTAGTTGGAAAGACTTATTGGGTTATATTAAGCCATGTGGTTGAATTCATATATAAGGATAATAAGCCTTAGATACCTTGAAATATAAAGTAAAAGAGATAATGTCAAAGGTCTATAAAGATATGTAATATCAAAGAAGGTCTTGTGAACTCAATAAGTTCCATGATTTAGAGGACACCACATGGAGTAATTAGAGAATAACACATGTCATCCTACAAAAGTACAAAAAAGGTTCCCATGAAAAATAAAGGTAGAAATGTGAAGGTGACAAGGGTTTAGTTTATGATACATAGTCACTATAGATA